>PYUH01000238.1:1071700-1094650 GCA_016808085.1 Suaeda aralocaspica | reverse complement strand
AACAAAAAAAAAAAAAAAAAAACTCACCATTATAATATGATATAATAGAGGAAGAGCATTAACAACAGGGATCAAGAAAAGAGGCAACAAACATGCTAAACAAACCTACAAAAAATTGAATCAAAAATTAAAGATTAAATTAGAAAATTAACGAATTTAATTAGGTATTATGATGAAGAATTAGGGTTTTTTTTTTTTTAATACCATATTTTTGAGATTTGTGAAGCTGAATTGATTGGTTTTTTGTTTAGGTGTAGCAGAAGAACTCAGAAAAGCGTCGAAAATAAGGTGAGATTGATGTGAGGACGCTTTTGTTTCCTTTTGTTTATGAATTCTGAATTACGCCTTAAAGTGTCGTGATGTCGTCATATACTACGGAGTATAAGTCAACAAGTGTATAACGTTTCACAAAACTTTGTGATTTTTATGTCACAGGCTACTCGGTTACTATTTGGTCAACCTTTTGACTCCAATTTAAATTTAAGTTGGAATATTGACGAATCGAGTTAAACAACTTAAAATACTCGGCTCAAAAAACTGTTATATAAATTACGAAATTTGATATATAATGTTGCAATGTGAGTATTATTAAATCATTTTTTAAATCATCAAACATTTATATACATCAATATATTGTAGGTCGATCATCATTTGGTTAGAAGAAAGACAATTAATTATTTAAACACCAACTAGCTTTAGTTCTCGGGCGTTGTCCCGAATCATTTGGTAAAATTTCATTTTAAGATTTCTTTCATTTGTTTTGTCTTTTTCATCAAAATATAAAATATTGTAATTATATATTAATTTAATTTAATTTTGTAACAAACTGAAATAATGTTAAGTGAACAAATTGGAGTATTAATATAAGATATTTACAGTGGATAACCATGAAATATTTAATAATTGCGATATAAAAGTTACAAGTAATTGCGAATATAATGTGAGTTTAATATGTTTAATTTATTGATAGAGAAATAAAATATAGATTTTACATTTGAACTGTTCAACACATAATCTCAAAAAAAAAAAAAACTTAATTGGTCCAAATAAAAGATTGTTGAACCCCATGTGATTTACACTAGTGAGTTGTCCCATATCGGAGAAAGAGGATATGTTGAACTTGTTTATAGGCGTAAGAGTTACTCCTCCTATTGCCAATTGGTTTTAGGATGGAACCTCCTTGGGCTTGTGGACCGGTTTGACTCTCCTCCTCCTTGTTGGGTTATACAGGCTCATTTATCTTTAACATCAAATTTAACAGAGATCAATTGTGATATTGACAAAGACTTTGAGAGCTTGGATTTGTTCTTCTTGGAGATCAGCTGCCAAGGATGCAATTTTCCGAAGAGTCTGCATCAGTAATAATGTTGGTACCATATAAATGCAACAACTTTCCTATTAGGTGATCTGTCTGTACAGCCTCTCTAAGAACATGATTCGCTCGCTACATTGATTTTTTGTTCGATGTAGACCATAACAAGGGAATGAAAAGGTTACTATCTTCGTATGGGTGGTTGCTTATGTATTCGGGAGTAGAAAAACCATGTCTCTTCAACCCTTTGTCCAAGGCCATTATAGAGCTCCCGGAAATCAAGTTCACGGACCCTGTATACCAGCGTATGACATGCGGCTGTACTGTCATAAGTTCATATATATTGTCGGCTAATCCCTCAACCACCTCTGATTTTGTTGTCTTCCTTTGTTTTCCATCGCTGCTTGTTTATTGGAAGTATAATGGAAATAACAATAATGAATGGATTACAGTAACAAAACAACGTTATCATAATTATGATTGTGTTCATTTCCTTGATTATCCTTTGTCGCGATATAACTTTTTATCAAGGACAGTTTTATGGCGTTAATGTGTTAGGGGCTGTTGTCAAATTTTTATGGTTACAACAGGTGCCTACATTTTTATGGTTCTCGTCATTGGTATTATTACTTGGTTGAATCAGCTGGTCGATTACTGGCTGCATCCGTCAGGAGGTAGATGAAAATGTGTGTTACACGCTCCGCACCACTGCATTTGAGGTCATTGAGCTACATGTTAAGGCTGGTATAGTCAACATAGTGGCAAACATGGGGAATACATCAATTTTTGTTGGCTCAAACTCTTCGTTTTCTCCTGACCATGGCTTCAAAAACCAAATCACATTTATAAGACGCATGATCATGTAAACATTGTTATGGACTCAATGCAAATCTGATTGCAAAGAAACTTGTCTTTACAATATAACAGATAAGAAGATGGATAGATTTTACGATGGTCCATCACTGTTTAGCGGATTATTTACTCCGTTTATGTGGGTTGAATCTCCTTAGACTCCTTTTTCTTTTAATTTGACTCCAAACTGATGCCCTGCAAGTGCAGTACGTCGATTATCTGCAACACTATGCTCTGATGAATTGATTACAGTTTTGGTCGTCTTTTCTTAGTCGACCTCACTTGAAAGAAGCATCAAGGCGACTAGATAATAGAGGAATTTTGGTATACTAGATTATAGAAAAGTGTCAATAATTGAGCTAAGATTTGAGGTTACTAGTTGTTTTATGAACTCATTCAGATGCTCATGTATGTCTTATATATCTTCATCACACTATGCTTATTTAATGCCTTGATGATTCTTCAAAATAAAGTTGTAGTTGATATTACGATGAACCAAGACACTAATTATATTCTTATGTAAAACAACACTTAAATAAAATTAACGATGCCTATCTTTTCATACTTCTCATATTATTAGTGCTAAATTTGATCGAACTCTTAGGCCTGCTTAGCTTGCGACTAATAATAGTTCTTAAATGAACTAGCAATGTTTAGTATAGATAAGCGAAAGTATACGTAAAATTTGTACAAGAGAGTTAAACTATTGTGATTAGAATTTGCCTATGTTAATTACTATTGTGTTTTGCTCGAGATTCAGTTCTTCAAGGACGTGATAAGTTATGTAGGCAGTATGAAATTTAATTCGTATACAAGTGGCTCCTAAAGTCCTCTAACTCTTTGTATTAATTAGGGACGTGGATACTTAAAAATGAGTTTAAGAAGCTTAATGAAGTAATTACTTGACTACATCCTTACGTGACATATCGGTTTGAAATATAGTAATTGAAATTATTGAATATCTATGAATAATAGTTTGTATAGGTTTTAGTATTCAACAAATTGTTCAAATTTTCAAAATAATTTGGAGTCGAAAATAATCAAGTGACATGTACATGAGCTTAAAAAAATATAAGCTTTTGATTTTTTTATTAGCATGATAATTTACAATTTTTTTTTGATAGATGAAAATATATAAAATTACGACTAATTGAAAAGTATAAGGTTGTTCATATATATTGCACTCCAATACCACAAAAAAAAAAAAATGTACACAGTTATCTCTATAAATCACATTTTAAGGTCAACACCAATACCATGATTTGTTAGTGTTTGCTGCCACACAATAATGAAGTAGCTACACAAGTGCATTAATTTGTCAATTGTCATGAATAATATCATGATGTTCTATTGAAAAAAAAAAATCGTTAATTTCTTTCCACACAAACTTTTCTTTTTTAGAAAAGCAAAAATAGAAAATAAAAAAATAATAACCCAATTAAATAAAATTGGTTGATGAGAAATTAAAATATTGACATACGAATCCCATGTTCGATCCTCACCACACATATTTAGGAAGCTTCTTTATCTTTACCTATTAGATGTGTCTATTGTCTAATATGAATTGAAAATACACTAAACTATAACTAATAGGGTCTCGATCCAGGTATCTTATCAAATTGTTCCTAATGGCAAGCTCGATCACTTCAAACCTTCTTATGGATTTTGCCTTTACATCCCGATGTCTATACTGATAGAGTATAAAGCCAATTTTCAGGTCTCAACCATCAGTTTAAGCTTTTGATTGAGTTGGTCTTCTAATATGACATCAACGCCAACGTGACACGGTCACAGGTTCCCTTCTCCATGGAATTATTAAGCGCAGGAAATGTTCTCAACCAAAATCGACCTTCCCCTCCGTGTCTACCATCACCAATATAATTCAATTAAATCTCCGATAACTTAAATTTCATTAAAATTTGACACTATAGACCCAAAATCGACACCTCTAAAAACCACCAACTAACTAAAAAACATAAAATTGACATCCATTTGATCCAAATCTACATCTAGTGATCTAGCAACTTAAAAAGCATCCTTGGAAATCACACCCTCCTTTCATCTTATAAACCCCTCAACATATCTCATTTCATCCCCAATTTCCTTCATTCGCCCCCAAATTAAAGAGAAACCCTCAAATTTTTTTTTCCCCAAAAAAATGAGGACTCAAATCATAAGATCTGCACTTCGAAGAAGCAATCAAACTTCTTCAAGTCGCAATTTCACATCTTCATCATCTTCATCACCTGAACGCAAAGTTACAGTACTTGGTGCTGCAGGTGGAATTGGTCAACCACTTTCCATGTTAATGAAGCTTAATCCTCTTGTTTCGACGCTTTCGCTTTACGATCTTGCTGGAACTCCTGGTGTTGCTGCTGATTGTAGCCATATTAATACTCGTGCTAAGGTTTCAATTTCATTTTCTAGTGTTCTTGTTTTGATGGTTTGATTGGATCTTAATCTGTGTTTTACGGTGGTTGTTTGTTTGAATTTTTTGTGATTTATTGCGTTTTTAGCTGAAATTGTTGTGATTTGTTTTTCTAGGGTTCAATGTAATTGTTTGTGATCTAATGCATTTTTAGCTGAAATTGTGGAAATGTGTATTACTAGGGTTTATGGTTGTTAAATGTTTGAATTGTTTGTGATCTAATGGATTTTAGCTGAAAAATTATTTTAATTTGCATTTCATTGTTTGTGATCTAATTTACGAAGTAATTTAGCTGAGATTGTTGTAAATTTTGTTTCTAGGGTTTTTTGTGATGTACAGATGTGGGTTTTGGATAGTTTTTGGTATTATTTTTTATCTCTTTGATAGCTTTTTTCTTGTGTTTATTTGTTGAAATTTTGTTATGGGTTATGTTGCGCCTTATCGACTTAAACTACTATGTTATCAATTTTAATTTTACCCTTGGATGTTGTATTTTCTGTTGATTATTGTTTCTGAGTGTCTATCGCTTTTTAGGGATACACTTTACTGACTTGTTTCATTGTTTTGCGTAGGTTACTGGTTACATGGAGGATGCTCATTTGGCGGAGGCACTTGAGGGATCAGATGTTGTTATCATCCCTGCTGGTGTGCCCAGGAAGCCTGGTATGACTCGTGATGATCTCTTTAACATCAATGCTGGCATTGTGAGAAATCTCTGCAAGCATGTTGCCAAGTACTGCCCAAACGTGAGTTGAATTATAATTTGCTAATATCATTATTACCTATGGAGTTCATTGTGACGTATATAACAATTATTGCGTTCTATGTAGGCTCTTGTCAACATGATTAGCAACCCTGTAAACTCAACAGTGCCAATTGCCTCTGAGGTTTTCAAGGAAGCTGGAACTTATGATCCCAAGAGGTTGTTTGGTGTGACAACCTTGGATGTGGTTAGAGCTAAGACTTTCTATGCTACTAAGGCTGGTATTCCAGTTGAAGGTGCGTCATAAACTCACATTGTAACTTATAATGATGACATTTTTCCAATTTTCCCCCATAATGCTCATGAAGAACATTGCTGGCAGTAGATTGTATATTTCTATATTAGTTTTGGCTTCTAATTGAAACGATATAGCTAAATGCCTTTTCTGGCTACTTTTACTTGCAGGTGTCAATGTGCCTGTTGTTGGAGGACATGCTGGAATAACCATTCTGCCATTGTTTTCCCAAGTATGCATTGGTTGATGTTCCCATTTGCTTCTTGGCCCTTCAAGCGTTAGGTATCTTTTACGATGTTGGTTCTAATTGTATTTGTTCTGTTGTAGGCTACCCCACAAGCCAATCTTGCTCAGCCTGAAATTGAAGCTCTTACAAGGCGAACACAAGACGGAGGAACGGAAGTTGTTGAAGCAAAGGCTGGAAAGGGTTCAGCAACATTGTCAATGGCGTAAGTGCTGATAAATTCAAAATTTTGTGAATTCTTATTAATGATTTTTTTTTGTCTAGAGTCTTTTGATTTATAAAAACATTGCTGAGCAGGTAGCTTGTGACATAGGTCATAATAATGATATGTAAAACCTGAATTACATTTAGTTCTTTAAATACAAATGATGAAAAAGTGAGTTATGGACTATGATCCCAATTAAGTGATGTTTTAGTAGTCCATACTGCAGAAACCTTGCAAGGGAGCTTCAATATCCTTCGTGTTATATTGAAATAAGAACAATTGAAGCACTAAACGCTCGACTGTGTTGTTTTAATTTTGTTTCGTGTGACTATGTTGTTTGTAATTTTCTTATTGCTAGACATTGTCTGCAGCTTATTCTCTCTTTTCTCAGGATTTGAAGATGTAGCAGGAGGTCTATATATAATGTAATTTGCTTAACCTCTCAACTGAATTGTCTGCAGTTATGCTGGAGCTATATTTGCTGATGCTTGCTTAAAGGGACTTAATGGTGTCCCAGATGTTGTTGAGTGTTCTTTCGTCGAGTCAAATGTCACTGAATTGCCTTTCTTTGCTTCTAAAGTAAGAGACTTCGCTGTTATCTTGTTTAATCTTCTATTTAATGAATAAGTGGCATAACAAAAATGATTGCGTAGTAATATCTGAGCATGCTGGAATTTGTATGTTCTAATTGCAGGTGAGATTGGGAGTGAATGGAGTGGAAGAAGTCCATGGGCTGGGTTCCTTGTCTGACTATGAGAAAGAAGGCCTGGCTAAACTAATTCCTGAGCTCAAATCTTCTATCCAAAAAGGTATCGACTTTGCGCGGAATGCATAGACGTGACCAAAGCCTCTGTTTTTTAGGAATTGAACTGTTTAAGAATTAATGTGGCCTGTTTTGGCATCGTAGACCAAACAATTTTGAGAGAATCTTGTTAATAAGCTGTAAACCTGTCGGAAATAATTTTTCAAGATACAGTTTATGATATTTCCATTGTTATGGAGTTTGAATTGAATGTTTGGTGAATGATTAAGCAGGATATGGTGTTTAGTAAAATTAAGCAGGATATCAATAATTACCCAACTTACAAAATTTGACGTCCTCTATATTTTACCACCTTATGCTTAATATAATGGGGGCCAACATGTGTATTTGAGGATTAATTTGTTAATTTAATTTTCTCATGCTTCACATTTTAGCTTGGAAAATAAATAAAGCTTCTAAAAAACAAACTAAATAAAGCTTCTAAAAACACAAAAAGTTTGTTCAATAAAAAACATGTAGCAAAATGAGAGGAAAATTACCCCTTTATTACAACTAATTATTCACGGATGTAGTAAACTTTGTACTACGTAGCCAATTTTAGCCGTTGTTACAATTCCCTCTAAATTTAAATACCCTCCATATAGAGATTGTAATTGATCTTCAAAAGAATGGGAGAAAGAAAACAGATAGATCCATCATGTGGCATTAAAACTGATGGCTTCAGGTCAAGGGAGATATATGCAAGAATAGAAAATGAGAATAAGAAGAGATTAATGCAAGCAAGAGGCCAGCGTAATTTGATCTTTTTTACAGCAACAGACATGGATGGTCACAACAATCAACTAGTCGAACACCTAATATTATCAGAACTCAAATGCGCAAAAGCAGGGTAAACAATCCAAGCACTAATTGAGTTCCATCTATCCTCCGTCATACAACAAAATAAACTATACAGGGCTAAGCTAATTTCAAAAGATAGGAACCCACTCTAAACTACTACATGACTATAGCGAATGCTCACCGCCCTATATGTACGCCAGTGATATAATCAAGTATTGTCACATGTTTTGCCTATCACAGATTACTTGAGTAGAAATGTGAGTAGCATCTACGGGGGAAAAATGTACAATTGCTACGCCAGCATCTCAAAAACCACCAATGCAAAGATTATATATAATACAGATGTATTCAAGTGCCACCAAACTAAAAACAGTCTACTTTAGATGGCAATCTCTATGCCGCTGGGGGTTTGGCAACAACGTCAAAAGGAGGGACAACCCCACGCTACATTTCACAATGCCAACGCAATGCAGCATCCACCATTGACTGCAGCACATACCAGTTGCTTCTAACACTACCTAAATACTGCAAGTGTCAAAAGAAAACTTAATCAAATTGACATACCGGATAATAACAATAATCATAATAACTGAAATCATAAGTGAAGCAAAAAGACAACAGAGAAAGACAAATCTACAGGCTACCCGTGATTCCATCATTCCATGAACTTTAAATATAATAAAACAGGAGAATGCCACAAAGCAATGATTAAGCACCCGAATTATTCCATTGCAACTAACATGATACTATTTCAACTGTACAAGCAGCTACATGCAAAAAAAGGCTCAATAACAAAGATGAAACATGTAAAATCAGTTCCACAAACAACAGCTCGATTAGTTTTAACAGTTATGTTGAAAACAAAGCAAAGAGGACAATCAAACACAGTACAAATATTTCATAGAAGATGGAACCAATTTTTCATGAGAAACCAAATCAGTCTATGTAACCACACAAGCCAGTAAATTTTGATCATGCAAGGCTCATATGTCCGAGTGTCCAAACAGTGACTCAAAAGGTGATGAGGCCATACGGGAGACCCTAAAGCACAAAAAAAAGCAGAGATCCAGGCAAAATTAAGACACTAATGAAATACCCAAATGATAAGCATTGCAGGCCCTACAGCACTACAATGTTGAAAGTACTTCATAAACATACTTTTACATGGAAGGTCAACTATAATTATACATAACAAAATTAAAGTTTCATCATCATATTGATCAATTTAGATTAGCATGGATAAACATATCAATAAAGAACACATTGTTTCATGAGTATAGTATCAATTTAATAGTCTATCAATTTAGGCAAAAGAGGTGAGGCATTTTTCATGGTACTGCAGAGGCAACCCTCTTCACCTACAACCTCTGATCCTTGGTACGCCTGAAGCATGCTTTTGCGCAAAAGCCAAACCTTGTGTTAAAGGTGCAAGATTCTAAAACAGGAATAAGGCCTAAAAGGTTTATGTGAGATTTAATTAAAGAACTCCTTGGAGAATTGTCGTGAAAAAACACGATTGCACAAACAAGGAAAAAAGGGTGACTCCCTACACAAGTTGCTCTATGGATGAATGATTACAACAAAATCCATTTGATTAGGAGATGATTTTAACAATAAAAAGTTCATATTAAGATTGTCATACTACTGTAACAAGCAAAGGGTCTTCAATTTGCAAGCAAACTGAATCCCTGAATATTGTAGACAGGCTATAAAGAAATGAAAGACAAAGTGTTGCCACGCACCTCAACGAACACAATTAGATCCTACATTAGTGACCTCCGTCTGATTCAGAACCAGAAGAGCTATCGCTATCTGAATCTGCAAGAGAACAATCATAGTAAGATGAAATGTTCCATCTAGAAACTTAGGAAAGGATGGCGATAAAGGCTCCAATCATTTACCACTAGAAGAGGATCCAGAATCACTGCTAGAACTGCTCGAGCTACTTGAAACACTAGCATTGTTATTATTATTGTTATTATTATTATCAACATTCCTCTCTTCTTGTTGCACACGAGGAGAAGTTGCAACATTTCCTTTATCTAGTAGGAAATTCATACAAGCCAGTTTAATTCGTGTCGAAAAAAATAATAACAAATGAACTGTTCAGAAAGAAAGTTTATAGTTTTGCGCATTTACCTGCTGTGGCTTCCCTAGGCTGTGCTTCAACATTTGCCGGAGCTGGAATCTGCAATGTGCGAACAGGCTATTCGACTATTAGGCATGAAATCCACATGATAAAAGGCAATGTAAAACATAAAATCTTAAAAGAGAAAGCTCACTGCTTCTGGAGCAGCTTGGGCAGCTGCTGCGGCTCTAGCCTGTGCAAGTTCAGCTTTCCTCTTATGCTTGCTTAGGCTCTTCTTGTAATTTGTCACAAACCTATCCAACTCCCAAAGCGTCTCAGCATCAACACTGTCTATATCCACCTCAATCTCATCATCGTGTTGTGATAAAGCTGAATTTCTCTTCTTAATGATCTGGACTATAGCATCAAGCTTCTCTGAAGGCAAACTCTGAAGATGAGTGCTAAGCTTTTGCTTCTCTTCAAAGGTCATATCCCTTTTGTGGGGATCCTTGGCTTTTGGCTTCTTCGGAACAGGCTTCCTTCCTACTGAATAAGTAGGCTTTGGCCTTGACTCTTGTCGAACAGGCATTGATTGTGACCTCTCCAAATTTCTAATATCCTGAAAGGAAGGAGGAGGGTGAAGAAGTGGAGGTGGGGCCAAGGACATAGGTACAGAAACATGTGCAGGAGCATATGTCTTCCTTGATGTTGGAGTTGGCATCCCTAAATCACGAATCATCTCACACCTCAACTTACGATCATATTCATTCTCTATAGCAGGCCACTTCTCTTCAAACACTTTTAGCAGGTCTTGAGCCATGATATGAACGTCCTGCCCAGCGGGATTATAAGTCAAGGCATTATGAAAAGTAAGTCTCACATCTTCGGCAAACTCCCTTGGTGTTTTGTACCAATTCTTGGTCAACCTAGCCTTCACTGTACCCAAATCCATAGGATGCTTTATAATATCAAAATAATCATGAAGACCAAGCCTCTTCACATCAACAGGCTGATTGAACACCCATCCATGCTTGTGATGCATTATCTTCTGAAGCAAACTGCTACATTTGCTAAATATTTTTTTATCGATTCTGTAATTAAAATCGAAATCGCCACCTCCATGTTTCTTACCTCCTGCAGACTTTGCCTTCCTATTACTCTCAGCAGGTGGGAGCCGGTCCTTGCCAAGAAGGAACTCAGAATTTCGATAGTATTGGTTCGCTTTAGGAGTCCTCTTTTCCTTCTCAACAACTTCACCAGGTCCATGGTGATTGTTGTTATTTGTCACTGAAACACTAAGACGCCTGAATGGCCTCGATTCATTATAACCAGCGGAATGCGTTTCAGAATTCATCCTCATACCACTACTACTCACTCCCTTTCCAGCTCCACCATTGACCGGAAACTGCATATGATCAACAACAGGAATAGTGGTTTCAACACCAATACTAGAGTAATCATTAAGCTGATTCTCCTTCACCTCAAGCTTCCTCGCCATTTTCCTGACTTGATCAAGCTCATCCACTAACTTCCTCTTCAAGTCTCGAACTTCAGTCTTGGACCTAGCGGCTGAAACACTGATACTCATTCTATCAGCTACATGAGAAATCAACGGCCTCGACACTGATCCATTAGCCAAATTCCCATCATGCCCATTAGGAACAGGTACCTCAGCCCGATTAAGACTTGAAGAATCCCCTGATGCAGTCCCTAACCTCACTATATTCTGCTGGGGCTGCGACGAATCCCCAGAAACAGCCCCTATTCTCAAAGAATTCTCCTGCGGTTGTGATGAATTTGCTTCTTCAACCGGCATTCTAGGTGGCGTACCCGGCAACTCTACCCTAACATCTTCATTCTCCTGTGGCTGCGATGAATTTGCTTCCTCAACCAGGATCCTAGGTGGGGAAGACTGCAACTTTTCCCCAACACCTTCATCCTCCTGCAATAAATCCGCTTCTTCACCCAACACTCTAGGTGGCGAAGGTGGCAACTCTTCCCCAACACCCTCACTCCTCTTTAATGGTGGTGAATTGGCTTCTTCAACCGGCACCCTAGGCGAAGAAGTTGGCAACTTTTCCACAATACCCTCACTCCCCTGAGGCTGTAATATATTAGCTTCCTCAATCTGTACTACAGACGGCGAAGGCGGCAACTTTTCCCCAACACCCTCATTCCCCTGAGGCTGTAATGAATTAGCTTCCTCAACCTGTAATACAGACGGCGAAGGCGGCAACTTTTCCTTGTCCTGGTCATTGCTGCTATCCTCTCTATGACTACCAGTTTCATTGGCTATAGTACCACCATTAGCAACATGATTACTCCCCACATTATCATCCTTCAAATTAATATCCTTATCATTGTTGTCCCCTTTTCGGCTTTCGAACACGGCATCCGCAGCAGAATTGGTGGTGGTGGTAGTAGTGGTTGAAGAATCATGAATTTTGACCAAATTTTTACCATTATTTTTGTTTCTTCTATCAAATTTGCGAGCATAAACTTTACTATTATCACTCCATCGATATCGATGTCTCACCAAAGGGAGCTCATCAGCTCCTAAAGTCTCCGACGCCATACATGTAAAATTCACTTTTTAAAATTCTAAAACCCCTAAAATAAAAAATAAAAAATTGAACCCCTCTTTCAAAAACCCTAAATACTTAAATCCCTTTTCAGGAATTCGCAATCAAGAGATTCAAAAGCTAGGGTTTTGAATTGAAATTTTACCCAAAATCCTTAACCCTAATTAACAATCCAAAAATAAGAAACCATCACCAGATCTGGGATAAACCCTAATTCAAAAACCACATCAGAAACTCAATTTCAGATTTTAATTACAGGGGTAATAAAAAAATCGAATTTTTATGCCAAAAAAAAAAAATCAATTAAAAAATCGAAACTTTATTAGAAATAAAGCACGAAAATCAAATTGATTATAACGAAAACGAACCTTCGATCTTTGATTGATGAAGAAAAACCTAACGACTGGTGAAGACAGAGACAGGGTTCTTGCGAATTTGGGGATTTTTTTTTTTTTGGTTTTTTAGGAGAGAGAAAGAAGAACGAAAAGAGGCGTCGAAGAGAGAGAAAGGGGAAAAAAATTAGGGTTTGTGAAAATTGGGAGAATATTTGCAAAGAAGGTCCTTCGAATTATGAAAAATTAATTTTACAAGATGATGTTGATCCTGATTTTTCTCTTTCTCTCACTAAAAAGATAGTGATGTGTTTTTATAATTTTTTTATTTATCTTTTATTTTTTGGGATTTTTTTTTTTTAAAAAATAAAACTATTGGCATATTATTAGACACTGACAAAAGCACTTAGTTGGGGAGTTAAGTGCATGAGTTTAGGTAAATGAAGATTACAAAGGTTTTATAGTAGTTGAAGAATACAAGTAGACTAATGACTTCTCAACTTTTTAAAGCTTTTCTTTGGCAAACTTCAAAAGTTTTGTGGATTTATTTGAAAAAAATGATTAAAAATTTAATTTTTATAAAAAAAATTGATTTGTAATTATCTTATTGACTTCGCATTATCTTATACCAAATGTTGGAACGTCGGATTGATAAACTGATTATTTGGTAGATTTTAAGGTACAAATTTGTAATTTTTTGCCAACGTCTTTTGTCGTTTCAAGATTAAAGATATTGTACTTCTGTTACTTTGTTTTCGAAAGGAGTTTTTGTTTTTCGTTAGTAAATTGAGATTAACTAGTGGGCTTTTAAAATTTATGACTAAGTTGTTTTGGCGTTTTAAATACATTATTCTCAGTTTCAGCATGAAACTTCGAGAGGCTAGTTATATATATGGTAGAGCTTGGGTAAAGTTTTAACATTTCAACAACAATTTTATCATTTTAACATTAATAGTTTACTCTTATTATTTTCTATGATTTTTTTCAAAAAGTAGATGGATCTTAGTGAATCTAGATTATTTAGTTGACAGATTGTGACATATGTTGGCGTTTTGTCGGGATATCAGTATATAAGGAATGAACATTATTTAGAAGGGTTTTGATACTGATACAAACATATGTTTTAACCTTTTAGCATCAACTTTTGTTATTTTAACACAAAAGGTTAATTTACGTCTGCTATTTTGTTTCCTAATCTGTTATCGAAAGTACGTAGTTTATGTTTGTCGACTTGCCGATTTGAGTGTTTGACTATCATGAAAAAAGTTTAGTTGGTGTGCAGTTAAATTTTATCGTAAGTTTTGTTTGGCAATTTGTTAAGATGATATTCTGCTTTTACAATGTGAAATTGAGCAAATATTTAGTTAGTTAAAATTCAATTTTGATAAAAAGACAACAATCTTTAAAATTTTCTTACTATCTCTATTTCATAAAAGATGCAACACTTTTTAAACACAACTCTCATGTAAAATTTGTTAATGGATAATTACAAAACTAGGGGCCGCATATGATTAATTAAATGATGAGAGAGAGAAAACTTGGATCTAACATTCATTCATTCTCAAACATAATTTTGGAGGAAACAAAATTTCCCACTAAACTTAAATGATCCAAATTTGAAAATATAAGTTTCCCTCCAAATATGATTAAATCAATAGAACTATAGCTTATGATACTGGGAGATAGTTGATAACAAATTCTGATTCCATGCATGAACAATGACATTAAATTATATCATAATTCAATGTTGATAACTGAAGTCCATAAAGCACGCATTAATATAATATTATCTCTCTAATGTCTTTTATCACTCTCTATATATGAAGTCGTCCAATATATAATCATATCTCCTGTTTTATGAACTTTTAAGGTTATATAAATATACAACAATCAACATTCTTTTCCTCCAATCTCCAATGCTTTTGAGCAACATCTTCATATTGAACTACAAAAGATTATTCTACCTTATTTTGTTTCCCAAGGTGTTTCTATAAGAAGTCGGTCGTTGTCAATTAGTAGATCAAAATTAGTTAGTGACTTGTCAAAAATTTAAAATACATATGTCTTATTGGCGTATTATAAAATTAATGCTATTTCGATTTTTCATTTGTGCAATTTTGATGAGCTAATTTTTTGGTAGACTATGGGTAACAAGCAAAACTTTAGATTGTTTTAACATTAGCGATTATTTTAATTTAATTTTTTTTTTTTTGCGTTGCTTTACAAAGTAATTGATTGTTAGTGAATCCAGATTACTTTATAACTTTTGAACAAACTTTGAGATATGTTGGAATTTTTGTAGGATACTAGTCTTATTTTAAAGCATATGAAATTAGTTAACAAGTATTTAATTAGTTAGAAGATTAGTTTTGTAATAAATACATATGTTCTAATTTTTTAGTATGAGCTTTTGTCATTTTAGCATTAATAGTTATTTTAATTATATTATTTTGTTTCTTGCTCTCACTGTTACTAGTTGTTGTCAGTTCATGGAAACCTATTATATAAATATATAGTAGGTTCGTAATTTAAATCGTGAGTTTTTTTTTTTTTTTTTTTTTTTTTGGGGGGGGGGTGGGCTGCGGGGGGTGGGGGGCGCATTTTGTTAACATAGTATTCTTATTTTGTGCGTGAGAATTTGGATAAATATTCAAGCATTAGAAGGTAAATTTAAATAAAAAGACAATAATTTTAAATCCATCTTATAGTAAGTGATTCAATATTGTTTTTAGTAGCTTATGATACTGGTGATATAACTGATAACAAAATTTTTTGATTTCCTGCATATAAATAAGGTAGTGATAACAATGACCATAAATTATGTCATAATCTCAATGTTTATACCAAATTCCCTAAAACACGCATTATTGTAATATACATACAATAGTATGTATCATATATTATTCAATGTTTTCTGAACTTTAAGAGATTAAATAAAAAATAATACAAATTTTTAGATTTGTAAAATCAATATGGCAAAATGATTTTGTCCAAGATGTTTAAAAGCAAACTTAGGTTAATTTGATTTAATACTAATTTTTAAATCATTTCAAATAAATAAGTATATTTTTTTTCGCCTTTCACTGTACCTCACTAGGTACATCTGTTGATGACAAGAATTGCCAATGTGTTCCTCCAAACACTAATTTAGAATGAGGTAATTGGAATATGAAATATATTAAACTCTCACATACATTATCGAACCATTACGATTAGCCATATCAAGACAAAGCATGTATAACTTCTCCTTACCCCCTCTATTCAGATCGCGCTCCTATTCACCTGCCTGTTTCTTCCCCCCACACCTCCTCCATTCCTCTCGTTCCGTTGTATCTTATTCATTTACCCTTTCCTTTCTCATCGTACCCCTTCTGTTCTCCCCTGCCACCTTGATGTGTTTCAATTTCCTCTCTTTTCCTCCCGTGCCTTTTTTCTCTGTTCCCTAAGTCCCTCCCTCTCCTTCCTTATACTCCCCTGCCGTCACTCCACCCTCCCTTCCATATCAAGATACATATATGTGAATTAGAAGATAACAAATATAGAGTACAACGAACTAAAAATCTAAAATAGACATTTTTGATTGTAGTGCAACATGCATGTGACCAAGTGAACCTTGCTAAATTAAGTAATTAACTACCAAATCACAATATAACACATTATGATAGCTAGCTTAATTCATAGAATCAAGAAAGCCACTACTTATGAGTCTCTCCACATATTTTCCAAGAATATCAACCTCTAAATTACCTTTTGACCAACTTTTTTAAGTGGTATCACCACATTTGTTGAGTGTAAGCAACTAACATGATGTTGAAGCATACTTCCTCATCAAAGACATCCACGACTGTTAAACTTGTGCCATCAATTGCGATAAATCCTTTTGGTACAAGTACTTTAGTATCTCTGGACTGTTTTTATTTTCACCCACAAAGAATCACCTTCTTGGGTAGCAACACAATTTCTCTGTTCCGTCAAGTGTCCCACATTTGACACACGAGTTAAAACAACCTAAGTGAACGATAACTACCATACCAGGCCACATAGTCGTAGTTTAAATTGATGCAATATTTATTCACTTGATACGCTGTTGTAAAATGATATAAATGACTTTATAGAAGCAAATATAATGTAGGTGAGCCTAATAAATTTCGGATTTGTATATTGAACATTAGTTAACTAACATACCAATCATATTTCATAACTAACTCATAAAGCTAGGTACATTGTAACGGCTAGCTACAACAAATATTTAGTTTAAAGTAGCCTTCAGATAAATTTCAACAGTTATTTAGTCAAACCTGCCAATAAGGGTATTGGTAGATGTTTGACTGAATCAATCAAATAAAAACAAAATAAAATCATCAATCAAAATTTCCAAAAAAAAAAACTAACTGAACAAAATGACCACCCATTCTAGTAGGGCAGAAGAGCTCTTTCCAAGTTAACAAGTGACCCAGGTTCGACTCTCATCAACGTTGTCTTCCTAAGTGTTTCCGGTGCCAACCAGTGTAAACTCCGACCTTTCAACATCAAATTCCGTCACAGTTAAACATGTCCCAACCGCGATACTATCACCAAGATTAACATTTTTGTAGTACTATTTCCCTTCAACTTTAAGGAAATCCACCACTTCACCACAACTTATTTCCTTAACTTGGCTAACTCTTCAACAATGCCAGTAACATTGAGTTATTTGATTCTTTACGTATTTGAATCTTAAAATGAGTGTTTTGAGTTTGAGACTGAGGTTTTAAGGTTTGGATTGAATTTGATATGCCCATTGAGGGAAGATGATGATGGTTGTTGTTTTAAGGGTGCAAAAGTTTGTTTTTGGTGAGAAAGTTTGGAGATAATTGATAGAAAGATTGAACTTGCCATTTTTGGCTAAATCTTGTTAGAAATTTGTGCTAAGAATCTGCAAGAGAAAATAAAAGAATGTGGAATCATCATTTCAAACCAAGTTAATCTAAATTTTAGGCCAAGATTCCACACATGTTGCCATGCAGGCTTAGGCCTCTTTGCTCAAGTATTTTTTTCGAAATTATGTTTAGTTTAGTTTATTCAATTTGGATAAATTAATTTAAGTATGGGTAACTAAAATTGATATACACTTTGCTATCTTAAAATAATTACAAATTCACGACTATATAAAGTTTTCTCGCAATTCATGAACATACACTTAAGAGTGCACGAGGTGCAATGTATTAACACTGTACCAGTACCTAGAACGACCAGTATAACACTATGGTTGGGGCCGGTGGTGGAGAGAACGAACAAAGAATTTAAATTCAATATAGGTACGTACCTGAAATTATAAGAGAGGTGTGGAGAAGGAGTTGAATTGGTGCAATAATGAGTTGAGGAGTCATGAAAATGAAATCAATTGACTTTATAGAAGTTAATGTGCTTTTGTTGTATACTTGTATCTTGTAAATGGCATGACTCATAACGCTTTAAAATAAAAATGCTAGTGTTGAACATGCTTCATGCCTTGGTTCTGTTTTTCCTCCGCTTTGGCACTTTTTTTAGTTGGATCATCCACAAAGTTGGTAACCATTTGTTTTTATAACATGGGGCTAAGAAATTGAAGAATGTATGTCCAAGAGCTCGTAAATGAACATGTCTCGGAATAATGTAAAAGGGTCACAGGACATTGTGGTCATTGGGGGTTGTAAGAGGTATCGCGGAGCGTTTCCAGATATAGTTGGAATGCGATTGTTATGGAAGACCCGCGTCACCACAGCTCTAAAAGTCACTCATCGGGTATACTCTGTAAAAGATGCTACACTGTTCTTTTCAGGGGAAAGAGAAGGAGCTGAGGAACTTAGGCGCACCACCAAAGTGCCCATCTGTCGATGTCGAGCGAAACAAGGCAAAACTAGAAAGGCCCTGAATTATTGTTTTCACCTTATCACCAAACTCCAAATATTGATTGATTTTTATTTGGGAAATAATCTATCGAAACAATCAGAAAAACGAAACAGAAAGCCACAAAGCAGATGATGAGAATCATTCCCATAATGTTCTGGAACAGGCAAACCAGGATGGGAGCCTGACCAATTGAACTATCCCTCAATCTCTTCAAAATTGTTTATGATTGATCGTTCTTTCATAACCTTCAGCCAAATGAAATATTCGTGCAGCATACAAATTCAATTTCTAGTTATGCAAGGAGTAATTCATACAAAGTATAATCATACAGACTGATATAAAATAAAGATTAAAGAAGGTATTCAAGCCAACACGAATGGCGAGTAAAGTCACTGGATGGGTGAAGATAATTAAATTCTCAAGACAGATTGAAAAACCAAAGAGACTTCATAATAAACAGAACCAAGTAAGTACTCCGTAATAAACTGTAACCCATGCCTTTAATTCAATCTACTTGACTACAGAGATCTTTTCTTCACTTGCAAATTACATCCCGTGACAAATTTCCTCCCTGCTATACTAGCAGTGCCCCAAAACCCCCATCAAGCACAAGTTATCAACTTTTGACACCAGTAATGATATAAAATTGAGACCTTCATGGTCAATTCAAACAGCTTTGTCAAATCAATATCTCAGTTAGGTTTGACAGTGTATCTTGTCAAAGGAAAGAAAGGAGTGTTTGGTGGCTAAAATAAAGCAGTGAAAGCAGTGTGCTATGGCTAATGACATGAGCAAAAGGCAAAAATGGCAGAAGCTGTTCAGTTTTGGGCTGATAATACAGAAGCCACAGCAGAAAGTCACTGGGGGGAGGGTATTGAGGAGGGTAGTGTGTGCTGCTGTGCTGTGTGGAGGGGGCTGCGGTGCTGTGGAGGAGGGGCTGCTGCTGCTGTGTGTGAGGATGCTGTGTGCGTGCTGCTGTGGGGAGGATGCTGCTGCGGGGAGGAGGTGGTGGTGGCATAAACCATAAGGTGGATAATATGGTTGTTGATACTGACCTGAGGGAGGTGGCATAGCATATGATTGGTGGCCTTGAGGCAGCTTTCCAGACCCAGTTTATGTTCCCCGGACCCTGAAGGCCCATTTGAGGATCCGGAACCATCTTGTGACGAGACAATAACACCCATTCGTTGGGATCCATCGTGGGTAGACAGTCCGAGGTTGAGGTGGGGGTGGAATATTAAAATATGGCATTGGCAGAGAGGAGCTGATCCTGACTTGTGCCGGGAGGATGTGGTTGACCCTGTTGCTGAGATATAACAGCTCTAGGAAGCATCCCACTGTGGGTCACTGCAGCCTGTTGTTTTGCTAGTTCAGCACCAAATTTCGGGCTTCGGTTGTTGTGGTCTACCCCACATTAGCTTCAGCCTTAGACCTTTTATGACAAGTTTGTTGAGAGGTCTCCCGCAGCTTTTTCTGCTGCTTCTCGGGTGTGTAGGTTACAAAAGCACAAGCACGTTGGAGAACCACCGTACAGACTCAATTTCACCATGGGCATAGAAGTTATCCCTCAGGTCTTGCCAGTAATCCTGGCATCAAGACCACCCACGTACAGAGTTTTGATGCTCTCATCCTCTGGGGATCAAGAGTCTGCATTTCACCAGCCTTGTTAAGGGCTTCATTGCAACTGGATCGTTCAATCTGTTAACAAAGTACGGAAGTGAAGTCAGTCGGGTGATTATTACTACGTATTTAAAAAAGACTTGGTATCAGCCCATACACGTGAGCCAGAGGACCAAAATTCAACACTCCAACAACTGCGGAAAATAACTGCAGTTTAAAAAAGTATTTCTGTGACATAATTACATGGAGGAATAGGATTATGAAACAAAACCCATCAAATATAAAGTGAGATTGCACAGTTAACTAGTTTAGGAAACAGAAAATAAGAGTTTGATTTTCCATAAACTCATAAAGTACTAAAATAAATTCACATAGCTCAAAGTATGTTTTGAAGTAAGATCCATTTATCAGACAGTTTTTTTTTCCATCAATCTTTAACTTTAAGCAATGCAAATTTTCAAGAAAAAAATAACATCACAAGATCCATTACTTCAGGAACATGGTTTAATTTTTCAAATAATATGGTTTTTTTTTTATGTGTAGATGTAAATTATTAAAGCATGTAAATAAAGGCATAATAACCGAGATCTGCAAGGGTATGATAGGTAGAAGACGGATTCACTTACCCATAGTAACGATCTTTAATGTTTTGCTGTGAGCTCCCCGGTGACTGGCATCTCATGTCTGTAAGGACACTCAGCACCTCTGGTACATTCACCTCTTATATAGAAACTGCAGACTGTGCCCTGTTTCTTTTATAATAAGGCGTAGTTTTGAAGCTTCAAGATAGTGTCATTTGCCTGCACCTTTCCATAAGAGGAGTCTAATCCAGACCAGCTCTGCCTATAAGAAAACAAAAAGATTTTTACTTTTTCTATACAAGCAATCAATTCAATATCATCAGCCTCAATATTTGTCCCTTTACAAGATTATGCAAAACCAAAATTAATCAAATGCACAAGGTCAAAAAATACTAATATTATTTAATGCAAAGAGATTCATAAATAGGAATTTCGAAGGGAAAAAAACAGTTTCACGAGAGAAAACATTTTCGTCCATTTCAACAATTCATGATAATCATCTCATTACTCTAATACAAGAGAGTAATTAATAAAACTAAAGGAAGCACAAAGCTTGAATAAAACCCTAAGCTAATATTAGAACCCAAGATCAATATCCAGAACAGGATGAGATAAATATATAGAGGGAAAAATAAACACGACTTCAGCTCAAGATACACGAACTGTCAGTAAACTTGGTCAAGCATACCCTGAGCTAAACAATCACCCGAGATTTTCTCTTCTAGAAGAACCAAAACTGTACAAAACCCTTTCCACACACTTCAGCTTAATTGAGCATCAATGTAATGTGAGAAAGAATAACTTAATAGGTCAAGTACACCACAACCCACCAAAACCTACTAATTCAAGAGACAAGCACTTCATGTGATGTGATACTGCTTGCTTTTGCTGCTGCTAAATCTCTTGGTTGATTAAGGGCTTACTGGTCAAGTATGTGTCATATGTTCAATTTGCAACACCAACTTACTCTTTACCTTCTAAATCATTTGCATTAAAAATAGAGTTATTTCATGCCCAAAAAGTAATGAAAAATAGGTATTAAGAGACTAAGAAGGCGATAAAAACCCAAGAATCAAATATTATGGAGCACTGACTTTTCTGCCTCAACATAACCTTACCGTCCCCAATTCTCCATCTTTCCTATCAAACCATATCACAACATGGTTCATACTGGAAGTTAATTCCCTTGAAAACTTCCTAGGAACATGGAAATGACAGGCTCTTTTTGGGTATATAACTAAGGCATTCAATTACGTAGAAGTGGAGGGTGAGTAAGCAACTACCCATATTTTCTGGGAATTTTAACTTCAAAGAAAGTCTCATTCCCCCATTCATATAACTCATGCCAACCAGTCAATTGGCTACTATTCAACCTAATAAGTCTCACTTCTACCTTAGCTACTCTATTTGCTTGCCATCATACAAGCACTCAGGGTCAAACTCAATTATACCAATGAGACCCAAATAAAGCAAATTCAAAGAAAATGAAGTTTCGACCCCTAGATCCAACAGAGGGGACCAAATGTCAGTCTACCTATGTTACTTCCTTTTGTCTTCTTTCTTTTCCCTGATTTCAATAACTATCTCCCTCTCTGCCCAACACTATCCATCCTCTTTTCTATTTTGCTATTTGCCTCTATGAACGCTTTTTTAATCTTCTAATCCGTATTCATCTCTCATCAAACTCTACACGTTTCCTCAACCTAGGATCCTTCATCGTCAAAGGCTTTCGATTTTAGGAATGTAAGTCTTATAAATTGTTTATTTCTAACATATATATAACAATTCAACTTTATCAGCAAGATCACTTTGAGCAGAGGGGGAGCATAAGTTATACCCAAAATAAGTGCAAAAACAAGTTTAAATAAGTTGTATTATGGTATTCAGTAACAAAAGTTGTATATTACAACAAAGTGTATATTAAAGGTCAATATATCACCAGTTAAGATCCACTTTACAAAACTAATAGATGAGAATATTAATATTCAAGTAATTCAACAACTGTAATTCACTTTCAACCTTTCATAATTCAATCTAGACTCCCTAGACACTTTTAAATGCAGAATTTTAAACTACAGTTCCCCTCTGTATAGCAATCAGTATCACCGTAATTTTGAGCAATCTATGCACTAATCACATATAGCTTATCATGGACCTAAAGAGTATAAAACCAACCTACAGACACTTTAAATAGTTAATCTACATGAGAAAGAAGTCATTACGTTAGTTTTATGAGGTTATCATGCACTTTCCA
>PYUH01000238.1:1042162-1071675 GCA_016808085.1 Suaeda aralocaspica | reverse complement strand
TTTTTTTGGGGGGGTGGGGGGGTGGGGGGCGCATTTTGTTAACATAGTATTCTTATTTTGTGCGTGAGAATTTGGATAAATATTCAAGCAGTTAGAAGGTAAATTTAAATAAAAAGACAATAAATTTTAAATCCATCTTATAGTAAGTGATTCAAATATTGTTTAGTAGCTTATGATACGTGGTGATATAACTGATAACAAAATTTTTGATTTCATGCATATAAACATAAGGTAGTGATAACTAATGACCATAAATTATGTCATAATCTCAATGTTAATAACGAAATTCCCTAAAAACACGCATTATTGTAATATTACATACGAATAGTATGTAATCATATTATTTCAATGTTTTCTGAACTTTTAAGATTATATAAATAAAAAATAATACAAATTTTTAGATTTTGTAAAATCAATATTGCAAAATGATTTTGTCCAAGATGTTTAAAAGCAAAACTTTAGTTAATTTGATTTAATACTAATTTTTAAATCATTTCAAATAAAATAAGTATATTTTTTTTCGCCTTTCACTGTACCTCACTAGGTACATCCGGTTGATGACAAGAATTGCCAAATGTGTTCCTCCAAACACTAATTTAGAATGAGGTAATTGGAATATGAAATATTTAAACTCTCACATTACATTATCACGAACCCATTACGATTAAGCCATATCAAGGACAAAGTCTATGTATAAAACCATATCAAGATAACATATATGTGAATTAGAAGATAACAAATATAGAGTACAACGAACTAAAAATCTAAAATAGACATTTTTGACTTGTAGTGCAACATGCATGTGACCAAGTGAACCCTTGCTAAATTAAGTAATTAACTACCAAATCACAATTCATAACACATTATGATAGCTAGCTTAATTCATAGAATCAAGAAAGCCACTACTTATGAGTCTCTCCACATATTTTCCAAGAATATCAACCTCTAAATTCACCTTTTGACCAACTTTTTTAAGTGGTATCACCACATTTTGTTGAGTGTAAGCAACTAACATGATGTTGAAGCATACTTCCTCATCAAAGACATCCACGACTGTTAAACTTGTGCCATCAATTGCGATAAATCCTTTTGGTACAATGTACTTTAGTATCTCTGGACTTGTTTTTATTTTCACCCACAAAGAATCACCTTCTTGGGTAAGCAACACAATTTCTCCTGTTCCGTCAACGTGTCCCTACATTTGACACACGAGTTAAACAACCTAAGTGAACGATAACTACCATACCAGGCCACATAGTCGTAGTTTAAATTGATGCAATATTTCATTCACTTGATACGCTGTAAAATGATATAAATGACTTTTATAGAAGCAAATATAATGTAGGTGAGCCTAATAAATTCTCGGATTTGTATATTGAACATTAGTTAACTAACATACCAATCATATTTCATAACTAACTCATAAGCTAGGTACCATTGTAACGGCTAGCTACAACAAATATTTAGTTAAAGTAGCCTTCAGATAAATTTCAACAGTTATTTAGTCAAACCTGCTGCAATAAGGTTATTGTTAGATGTTTGACTGAATCAATCAAATTAAAAAACAAAATAAAATCATCAATCAAAATTTCCAAAAAAAAAAAACTAACCTGAACAAAATGACCACCCATTCTAGTAGAAGGCAGAAGAGCTCTTTCCAAGTTAACAAGTGACCCAGGTTCGACTCTCATCAACGTTGTCTTCCTAAGTGTTTCCGGTGCCAAACCAAGTGTAAACTCCGACCTTTCAACATCAAATTCCGTCACAGTTAAACATGTCCCATTAACCGCGATACTATCACCAAGATTAACATTTTGTAGTACTATTTTCCCTTCAACTTTAAGCTGAAATCCACCATCTTCACCACAACTTATTTCCTTAACTTTGCTAACCTCTTCAACAATGCCAGTAAACATTGAGTTTATTTGATTCTTTACGTATTTGAATCTTAAAAAATGAGGTTTTGAGTTTGAGACTGAGGTTTTAAGGTTTGGATTGAATTTGATATGCCCATTTGAGGGAAGATGATGATGGTTGTTGTTTTTAAGGGTGCAAAATGTTTGTTTTTGGTGAGAAAGTTTGGGAGATAATAATGATAGAAAGATTGAACTTGCCATTTTTGGCTAAATCTTGTTAGAAATTTGTGCTAAGAATCTGCAAGAGAAAATAAAAGAATGTGAGATCATCATTTCAAACCAAGTTAATCTAAATTTTAGGCCAAGATTCCACACATGTTGCCATGCAGGCTTAGGCCTCTTTTGCTCAAGTTATTTTTTCGAAAATTATGTTTAGTTTAGTTTAATTCAATTTGGATAAATTAATTTAAGTATGGGTAACTAAAATTGAATATACACTTTGCTATCTTAAAATAATTACAAATTCACGACTATATAAAGTTTTCTCGCAATTCATGAACATACACTTAAGAGTGCACGAGTGCAATTGTATTAACACTGTACCAGTCACCTAGAACGACCAGTATTAACACTATGGTTGGGGCATGGATGGTGGAGAAGAACGAACAAAGAATTTAAAATTTTCAATATAGGATACGTACCTGAAATTATAAGAGAGGTCGTGGAGAAGGAAGTTGAATTGGTGCAATAATGAGTTGAGGAGTCATGAAAATGAAATCAATTGACTTTATAGAAGTTAATGTGCTTTTGTTGTATACTTGTATCTTGTAAATGGCATGACTCATAACGCTTTAAAATAAAAATGCTAGTGTTGAACATGCTTCATGCCTTGGTTCTGTTTTTCCTCATGCTTTGGCACTTTTTTTAGTTGGATCATCCACAAAGTTGGTAACCATTTGTTTTTATAACATGGGGCTAAGAAATTGAAGAATGTATGTCCAGAGCTCGTAAATGAACATGTCTCGGAATAATGTAAAAGGGTCACAGGACATTGTGGTCATTGGGGGTTGTAAAGAGGTATCGAGAGCGTTTCCAGACTTATAGTTGGAATGCGATTGTTATGGAAGACCCGCGTCACCCACAGCCTCTAAAAGTCACTCATCGGGTATACTCTGTAAAAGATGCTACACTGTTCTTTTCAGGGAGAAAGGAGCTGAGGAACTATAGGACGCACCACCAAAGTGCACATCTGTCGATTGTAGCAGAGAAACAAGGCAAAAACTAGAAAGGCCCTGAATTATTGTTTTCACCTTATCACCAAACTTCCAAATATTGATTGATTTTTATTTGGGAAATAATCTATCGAAACAATCAGAAACACGAAACAGAAAGCCACAAAAGCAGATGATGAGAATCATTCCCATAATGTTCTGGAACAGGCAAACCAGGATGGGAGCCTGACCAATTGAACTATCCCTCAATCTCTTCAAAATCTGTTTATGATTGTATCGTTCTTTCATAACCTTCAGCCAAATGAAATAATTCGTGCAGCATACAAATTCAATTTCTAGTTATGCAAGGAGTAATTCATACAAAGTATAATCATACAGACTGATATAAAATAAAGATTAAAGAAGGTATTCAAGCCAACACGAATGGCGAGTAAAGTCACTGGATGGGTGTAAGATAATTAAATTCTCAAGACACGATTGAAAAACTACAAAGAGACTTCATAATAAACAGAACCAAGTAATGTACTCCGTAATAAACTGTAACCCATTGCCTTTTAATTCAATCTACTTGACTACAGAGATCTTTTCTTCACTTGCAAATTACATCCCGTGACAAATTTCCTCCCTGCTATACTAGCAGTGCCCCAAAACCCCCATCAAGCACAAGTTATCAACTTCTTTTGACACCAGTAATGATATAAAATTGAGACCTTCATGGTCAAATTCAAACAGCTTTGTCAAATCAATATCTCAGTTAGGTTTTGACAGTGTATCTTGTCAAAGGAAAGAAAGGAGTGTTTGGTGGCCTAAAAAGGTGAAAGCAGTGTGCTATGGCTAATGACATGAGCAAAAGGCAAAAATGGCAGAAGCTGTTCAGTTTTGGGCTGATAATACAGAAGCCACAGCAGAATAGTCACTGGTGGGGAGGGTATTGAGGAGGGTAGTGCTGCTGCTGCTGCTGCTGCTGTGGAGGGGGCTGCTGCTGCTGTGGAGGAGGCGGCTGCTGCTGCTGTGGAGGATGCTGCTGCTGCTGCTGTGGAGGATGCTGCTGCTGTGGAGGAGGTGGTGGTGGCATATAACCATAAGGTGGATAATATGGTTGTTGATACTGACCTGAGGGAGGTGGCATAGCATATGATTGGTGGCCTTGAGGCAGCTTTCCAGACCCAGTTTTATGTTCCCCGGACCCTGAAGGCCCATTTGAGGATCCGGAACCATCTTGTGACGAGACAATAGCACCCATTCGTTGAGGATCCATCGATGGGTAGACAGTCCGAGGTTGAGGTGGGGGTGGAATATTAAAATATGGCATTGGCAGAGGGAGCTGATCCTGACTTGTGCCGGGAGGATGTGGTTGACCCTGTTGCTGAGATATAACAGCTCTAGGAAGCATCCCACTGTGGGTCACTGCAGCCTGTTGTTTTGCTAGTTCAGCACCATCAATTTCGGGCTTCGGTTGTTGTGGTCTACCCCACATTAGCTTCAGCCTTAGACCTTTTATGACAAGTTTGTTTGAGAGGTCTCCCGCAGCTTTTTCTGCTGCTTCTCGGGTGGTGTAGGTTACAAAAGCACAAGCACGTTGGAGAACCATCCGTACAGACTCAATTTCACCATGGGCATAGAAGTTATCCCTCAGGTCTTGCTCAGTAATCCTGGCATCAAGACCACCCACGTACAGAGTTTTGATGCTCTCATCCTCTGGAGGATCAAGAGTCTGCATTTCACCAGCCTTGTTAAGGAGCTTCATTGCAACTGGATCGTTCAATCTGTTAACAAAGTACAGGAAGTGAAGTCAGATCAGGGTGAATTTATTTACTACGTATTTAAAAAAGACTTGGTATCAGCCCATACACGTGAGCCAAGAGGACCAAAAAATTCAACTACTCCAACAACTGCGGAAAATAACTGCAGTTTAAAAAAGTATTTTACTGTGACAATAATTTTACATGGAGGAATAGGGATTATACGGAACAAAACCCATCAAATATAAAGTGAGATTGCACAGTATACTAGTTTAGGATAACAGAAAATAAGAGTTTGATTTTCCATAAACTCATAAAGTACTATAAATAAATTCACATAGCTCAAAGTATGTTTTAGAAGTAAGATCCATTTATCAGACTCAGTTTTTTTTTCCATCAATCTTTAACTTTAAGCAATGCAAATTTTCAAGAGAAAAATAACATCACAAGATCCATTACTTCAGGAACAATGGTTTAATTTTACAAATAATATGGTTTTTTTTTTATGTGTAGATGTAAATTTATTAAAAGCATTGTAAATAAAGGCATAATAACCGAGATCTGCAAGGGTATGATAGGTAGAAGACGGATTCACTTACCCATAGTAACGATCTTTAATGTTTTGCTGTGATAGCTCCCCGGTGACTGGCATCTCATGTCTGTAAGGACACTCAGCACCTCTGGTACATTCACCTCTTATATAGAAACTGCAGACATGTGCCCTGTTTCTTTTATAATAAGGCGTAGTTCTTTGAAGCTTCAAGATAGTGTCATTTGCTCGCACCTTTCCATAAGAGGAGTCATAATCCAGACCAGCTCTAGCCTATAAGAAAACAAAAAGATTTTTACTTTTTCTATACAAGCAATCAAATTCAATATCATCAGCCTCAATATTTGTCCATTTACAAGATTATGCAAAACCAAAATTAATCAAATGCAAAAGGTCAAAAAATACTAATATTAATTTAATGCAAAAGAGATTCATAAATAGGAATTTCAGAAGGGAAAAAAACAGTTTCACGAGAGAAAACATTTTCGTCCATTTCAACAATTCATGATAATCTATCTAATTTACTCTAATACAAGAGAGTAATTAATAAACTAAAGGAAGCACAAAGCTTGAATAAAACCCTAAGCTAATATTAGAACCCAAGATCAATATCCAGAACAAGGACTGAGATTAAATATATAGAGGGAAAAATAAACACGACTTCAGCTCAAGATACACGAACTGTCAGTAAACTTGGTCAAGCATACCCTGAAGCTAAATCAATCACCCGAGATTTTCTCTTCTAGAAGAACCAAAACTGTACAAAACCCTTTCCACACACTTCAGCTTAATTGAGCATCAATGTAATGTGGTAGAAAGAATAACTTAAATAGGTCAAGTACACCACAACCCCACCAAAACCTACTAATTCAAGAGACAAGCACTTCCATGTGAATTGTGATACTGCTTGCTTTTGCTGCTGCTAAATCTCTTGGTTGATTAAGGGCTTACTTGGTCAAGTATGTGTCATATGTTCAACTTTGCAAACCCAACTTACTCTATTACCTTCTAAATCATTTGCTATTAAAAAATAGAGTTATTTCATGCCCAAAAAGTAATGAAAAATAGGTATTAAGAGACTAAGAAGGCAGTAAAAACCCAAGAATCAAATATTATGGAGCACTGACTTTTCTGCATCAACATAACCTTTACCGTCCCCAATTCTCCATCTCTTCCTATCTCAAACCATATCACAACATGGTTCATACTGGAAGTTAATTCCCTTGAAAACTTCCTAGGAACATGGAAATGACAGGCTCTTATTTGGTTATAACTAAGGCATTCACATTACGTAGAAGTGGAGGGTGAGTAAGCAACTACCCATATCTTCTGGGAATTTTAACTTCCAAAGAAAGTCTCACTTCCCCCATTTCATCAACTCATGCCAACCAGTCAACTTGGCTACTATTCAATCCCTAATAAGTCTCACTTCTACCTTAGCTACTCTATTTGCTTGCCATCATACAAGCACTCAGGGTCAAACTCAATTATACCAATGAGACCCAAAATAAAGCAAATTCAAAGAAAATGAAGTTTCTGACCCCTAGTATCCAAACAGAGGGGACCAAATGTCCAGTCTACCTATGTTACTTCCTTTTGTCTTCTTTCTTTTCTCCTGATTTCAAATAACTATCTCCCTTCTCTGCCCAACACTATCCATCCTCTTTTCTATTTTGCTATTTGCCTCTATGAACGCTTTTTTAATCTTCTAATCCGTATTCTCATCTCTCATCAAACTCTACACGTTTCCTCAACCTAGGATCCTTCATACGTCAAAAGGCTTTCCGATTTTAGGAATAGTATAGTCTTATAAATTGTTTATTTCTAACATATTATCTAACACTTCAACTTTATCAGCAAGATCACTTTGAGCAGAGGGGGAGCATCAAGTTCATACCCAAAATAAGTGCAAAAACAAGTTTAAATAAGTTGTATTATGGTATATTCAGTAACAAAAGTTGTATATTACAACAAAGTTGTATATTAAAGGTCAATATATCACCAGTTAAGATCCACTTTACAAAACTAATAGATGAGAATATTAATATTCAAGTAATTCAACAACTGTAATTCACTTTCAACCTTTCATAATTCAATCTAGACTCCTAGACACTTTTAAATGCATGAATTTTAAACTACAGTTCCCCCTCTGTATAGCAAATCAGTATCACCGTAATTTTGAGCAATCTATGCACTAATACACTATAGCTTATCATGGACCTAAAGAGTATAAAACCAACATACAGACATCTTTAAATAGTTAATCTACATGAGAAAGAAGTCCATTAACGATTAGTTTTATGAGGTATAATGCAATTCAATATATTTATGGTTGCTGTCCAAGTCAACAACTCGTAACAAGAATAATATAAGCTGGCAAATATCAACAGATAAATTCAGCTATTATGAAAATATATAAACATACCCTTCGGTCATGCTCCTCTGCAAAGTACTCCTTATTGACATCACTCTTGGGAATGGCATCATTGGTGTTGATGCTAAGTGCAGTGTCTCGAACCTGGACTGGCAAACCATACTCAAGATCCAAAAGGCATACTTGACAAACATTTTTCAATTTACTGCATGTCTGGCAAATCTCTGATTTCTTATATCTTGCATCTCGGCCTGGTCTCCAACGGAAAACCGTAAAGGGCCTTGTACAGATCTTACATTCCTTGTCATAGTCTGCTTTAGTCTGAAAATATAGAAAACCCAATTTAAATAATCTCATTCAAAACTCAAGCAATACAACAAAAATGTTCATATTTGTAGTATTCTCCTTAGATGAGATAAAGACGAATTTAAGAGAAAATAAGCTACATTTCAGTGTTCAACTACCACCAACAATAGGTGACATAACTTCAATATCATATTAATATTTAAACTAAACTACCTCTTCTTAAGATACAATTAACCAATTAGAGACAAAGTGCATCGCACAAAAACCTAATAGGATGCACACAAAGACTGACGACGCCTACTAGGAATAAAAATGACTTATGGAGAGATAAACCGAACAAATTTAATAGCTTTGCAAATGTCCTGGATGCACATTAACAGGAATTGGCATTTTTATACAAATTTCAACCCATAGTCTTTCTCCTACAAACTCACTCAATCAAAACTAACCCTCAGTAACTTAATTCGAGCTCGAAAACTTAAACCCCAAAACTAACCAAAAAAAATTGAAAACTTTTTAACAGAAACACAATATTCATAGCGAAAGAAACGATTCACTACACAAAATCAAACCATCAAAAGGGGGAAAAACATAACCTTAACACATATAGCATGATAAATACATACACATTTTGCACAATTGGGTTCACATTAATGCGAAACATCGAAACCATAAATTATAAACCCATTAATTTTTCCCCTGCAAATTCACTCAAACAAAGCTAACAATCAGCAACCTAATTCGAGCTCGAAAACCCCAAAACTAACCAAACAAATTGATAGCCTTTCATCACAAACACATTATACATAGCTAAAGAAACGATTTCACTACACAAAATCAAACCCTAGAATGGAGAAAAAAGAAAAACCCTAACAAAAACACAAATGTAACATTCTTATAATCTTACACAACTCATGCTCACTATAACAGCAATTAACTCACAATAACTGTTAACTCAAAACACACTAGCTTACTCAAAAGTAGTAATCGATCAAAGAAATCAAGAAAAAAAAAACCCTAAATTAACGAATGAATGAAATTAGGGTTTTGAAAATTGAAAGAGTAATTAAGAATCAAATTATACCATTCGAACATAGGGATTGTCGCCAAGGCAAGATTCGCAGATGATAGGAAAATCGGAACGTTCCCATCCATCGGCTTCAACGTCTCTTAGCAGTCGATGCGCCATTGTTAATTGGATATGTTCTTTGAAATTTAATTTTTTTGTTGTTGTTGTAATTAAAGAGGGATTTCTTTGAATAATAAACCTTCCAAAATCGGCCGCTCTCGGTAATGCGGTACATACCACGTCCGTCACGAATCAGTTGCAACATAAAATAATTTTCTATATCTACTATTCATAAACTATGCCTTGTACCTTTGTCTGTTGTTTGTGCATTACATAAGTAAAAACACATTCATAACTGGTCTTGTTTGATTCGTCTTGGTTCTACTAAAATATCAAATTTAGATGGAAGCATTATAAAATTTACACTGACAAATGTGTATAAATAAAAAGTAAATAATAAAATAAAACGCACATAGTATAATTTTTCTTTCCTTTTTTTGAGAGTCGTGAATAAGTCCCAATCTTCTAAGGCCGATAGGAAAACTCTACTGACTATCTAATATATATATATATTAGGTTTTATTGGAATATTTTTAGAGCGTCAAGTAAGATAATATTTGAAAAATAATATATAATTATCTTTTATTATCTATTTGGAAAAATGGTGATTTGATAGGGAAGATATTTTTTATATTCATATTTTTCGAGATATAACATTAAACATTAATGACTCTAATTATGTGTATGTGTAAAAATTATAAAAGTTGTATCATTAAAAAGTGTACTTCGACATGAATTATAGAATATCTCATGTGGATATGTTTTTCAATTATAGAGTGAGTTAAAGTTATTAGATAAAAATTATAAAAGCCAAAAAATTTTATTCGAAAAACATTGTAGTTGATGTACTACTTATTTTAACAAAATTATAATAATCTAAACAACCATCATATCATTTATTAATTATTATACGGGTAGATAAAATTAGTTTATTAAACAAAAAATTGTACTAGCCCATGCATAGCACATGTTTTTAAAGCTAATACAAATATGAAGTGAGCTTTTTTTGGAGAGTTTTAGATCTTCATGTACGATAGCTCTGTTTAAAAAAAAAAATTACATAGTATATCTTCTTAAAAATATATAGTTGGAATAATTTATTGTGAAACGGAAATATACATATAAAAAAATTCTAATAAAACTAAAAAAACATAATTTTAAAAAGGTAAAAGATGAGATTCATGTAGTGCAATGATGTAATGTACTAATTGCTACTACCTCAATCTTTTTTACTTGCTACATTTACCTTTTCACATCTCTCAAGACGCAACTTATAAAATTAATATATCGAGTTTAGTATAATAAATAATTATAAAAATTATATTTTCGGAAAATGTACATCGAGACAAATCAAACAAAATCTCATATGACTATGTTTTTCCTAACGTATTAAACACCAAAGAGAGTCAAAATTACAATGTAAACAGTGTCAAAACCCTAATGTAGCAATTAAAAAAAGAGGAATTCCCAACAACTCACAGTGAGATACTAGTATAAACATCTCACAATGGCTTTTTTGTCATTTCAAATTGTATTAAAATTGTAGCAATACATACAAGTATCTAAATACCTGTACAAATACAAATAATATACGTATTTAAATATAGACTTTCACCAACCACCAATCTACCACCACAACACTACCATCACCACCACCGACCTGAACTCCTTCTACGCACAACCGTCGGTCCACCACCACCAGCCATTTGACACCCAATCGAAACCCAAAACGAACCCAAATTGAAATCCTAATTGTTGTAGATTTTGGTTTTGTAGTTGTGTTTCGAAATCCTAATCGAAATCAAAATCAAAATTGATTATCGAAACCCAAAACGAACCTAATTGAAATCCTAACTGTTGTAGATTTGGGTTTTGTAGTTGTATTTTGAAATCCTAATCGAAATCAAAATCGATTGCATTGGTGGTTATGGGGGTGGTGTGCGAAAGGCGGTGTAAGTTCAGTCTAGTGTCTCGGGGTTTGTGACAGAGGACAGGTAGAGTTGCAAAGGGTGTTACCTGTGCCTTTTCGCTTTTGGTTAGCCTGTAGTGCCGAGGAAGTAAGTCTTTCAACTTCCTCTTTCTCGTCCCGCTTTCAACAGCAGGATTGGGGAGCCGTGCAGGTAGGTGTAGTAGGGGGGGCAGCCATGAAGGTGGGTGGTGGACCGGTGGTGGTTGGCAAGATAGGGTGGTGAGGTTTTGTATTACTACAGTGATTGTCACAGTTGACCGAAATTTAAACCCCAAACCCACGACCGTCGTTCAATTGAAATTGGTATATGTGGTGGTGGTTTCCGGGTGCGAAAGGGGTGTAGGTGGTAGTGGTTGCTGGGTGCGGTGGGGTGAAGCCGTGTAGGTAGGTGCAAAGAACGGTAGTCGTGAAGGTGGGTGGTGGTTTTTGTGTTTGTATATGTATATTAATTGTAGTTGTATACGTATATCATTTGTATGTATATACGTATATTAATCTTAAAGTTGCACTTATTTACACTATTGACATGTGAGATGCTTATTGTGAGTTGTTGGGAATTCCTCTTAAAAAAAAGACCGAGAGAGTATAATTTTTATGTGTGCATCACACAAGTACATTTTCAAATATGCATGAAGAGTTAGTAAATCAATTTGAGGGCTTCATCTATGTTTTGTATAAAAAGGTTACCTGTTCAAACTATTATCTTCTCTTCATTCCATTTTAATCTTTCCTAATCTATTTCAAACCAATCTATCCCTTTTTTTTAAGTAAATTTTTTTTTAGTTATGCAAAACTAAGCAATTAAAAAATAAAGTTAACTTTTTTTGCTAAATAAGTAGTGTGTGGCTCTTACATCTTTACAAAATAATTATTCACTAACAACCTTACAAAATTCTACATGAATATTAATATGTTAAGAGTTGTTTCGATCATCCTAGTATAATTTTTCCTCTTTCACATCATCATCATTTTCAAATCTCATGTTTCTGCACATACATCTTGCCATACTTTATTTGTAATATTTACACATTTTTTTATTTTTGTTTATGTGAAATCATATTTCAATAGAAAGTAATGATATTGGATGAGTTATATTCAAAAAGGTTTTAAGTTGAGAGCAAGGAAAAAATTACTTGGTTATAGCTCCCCTCTCGGTGTCATATAATCTATCGAGTTTGTTGCTTCCTAGCAAAAAAAGGTGATTTTAACAATAAATTGTTGTCTACATGCTCAACATTGTAATTGATAGAATTTTGCAATTTTCCAATAGTTCAAATAAGATTTAGTTGCTTCTAATCCATTCTAATCCCGCCAATCCATTTATATCCAATCTAATCCCGCAAATCCATTTCAATCTAAACTAATCCATTATAATCCCACAAATCCATTTCAACCCAAGCTAATCCATTCTAATCTCATTAATCTATTTTAATTCATTCTAATACATTTAATTCAATCCAATCCATGGTTATCCAATGCAATCCATTCTGATCAAATCCAATCCATGCTAATCCCCCGAAGAGAACACACCCTAAAATCTTGTTACCATTCCTCTTATGGCCTTTACACCACGAATCGCTTGGTGTAGGTTCATATAATGACCATTCAGACACTCTGTAAATTGTTGGCAACTTTTTTCCAGTATCCTGAAACCTCTAAAGACAGTGAATAATAGCTTTCATTTGAGGCCTCCAAAGGGCCCATCGTCTCGTGCCCTGTTGTATTTTCACTCTTTTTTTTTTATAACTTGCTATGTGCCATCACAGGAATCCCCACGATCAGTTTTGTCCTCTAAAAATCTATTTTCTTCCCTCTAATGGCCTTTTCAAAAGATGAAAAAAAAAATCTTATTCGGGACCCTTTATAAACTTGTTATCATCCTTCTTATAGCCTTTTTACCCTGAATCACCTGGTCTGGCTTCATATCTTAACTATACGAGCAACCTTTTTTGCAACTTTCTCGGGGACCTCGTAACTTAAAAAAACAATGACTCTCCGGGTTCCATCTTATTTTCACCCTGTTTTTTACACTTGGTACGACCCACCACATAACTCCCCACGATCATTTTCAGCCTCTAAAAACTTGTTTCCATCCCTCCTATGACCTTTTTGGAAAAAGGGAAAAAAAAGCCTTTTCTAAGGCTACCTAAAAACTTGTTATCATCTCTCTTATGGCCTTAACACCTCGAATTGATTTGTATGGGTTCATATCTTGACCATACTGTCACCCCATAGATTTTTTGGCAACTTTTTTTTTTCTGGGACCCCGCGACCTTAAATTATAATAAATAATAGCCTCATTTGATGCATTCGGAGGGGCCGTCCTGGGCTCCATCTTATTTTCGCCCTGATTTTTTACTACTTGATATTGGGTACCACAAGATTTCTCATGATCGGTTTCGGCCTCTAAAAACATGTTTCCATCCCTCTAATGCCTTTTTTAGAATAAGGGAAAAACAACCATTTCAAAACCCTCTAAAAATCCGTAATCATCCCTCTTATGGCCTTTTCACCCCAAATTGCTTGGTTTGGATTCATATCTTGAATATACCGGCACCCTATAATATTTTTGGCAAATTTTTTTCCGAGATACCAGAATCTCAAAAAACCATAAATCTTTTTGGCCTTCGTTGAGTCTGAAGGGTTTAAAACTTTGATTTCAGCTTTAAAGGTTCGTTCGTTGATGACTTGATTCAATGGGCCACAGGTCCATGTGACCATGTCCTATTAATCCCGAACTGAGTTGCATTTGTTCATGTATATACATACACTTGCATATCTGTATACTTGCATGGTTGCATTGTTTTATGGTTCGCCACACTTTTAATTTGAATACGTACGTAGTACAATTAATTGACTAAATAATTATGTGGCCAACAAAAGGTATATACTTCGTAAATGGAGAACATAAGTTTTGGATTCAACGAACGTACGTAAAAGGCTTTGCTCAAGATTGGTAGTCATCAAGTGAGGATGGGTTTGAGCTAACCCTCATGCATGCAACTTTATGCATAATATAGGTTCAATTTAAATTTGACCAGAATAACTGCAAGTTCGATCTTCCGCCATTGGTTGTCTGGTTTTATCCTTTTTTTTTTTCATTTTCTTTTAGGGCGATTAGAGAGGCGTTTAGACATTAGTTGCATTTCAGAGTACTATTATTTTGTGATCGAGGATGATGTATTACTTATTTGGTTAGAGCTAGCTTTTTTCTGGATTTTAGGAGCTCCTGTGATCAATACGCATTATTACCTGTTCTGTTCTTGTAGTTCACACTCTGACATCACAAAAAATAAAAACTATTTTTCGCTTTTTCTCTAAAATTAATTTTATCATGATAGATTGAAGTGGTTTGGAGTTTATATGATCCACCTCTTTTAAATTTTGGAGTGTATCAGTTTTCAGTTTTTCAGGTAAGTATACTTATTATTAAACTTAAATCTTTAGAATTAAACTTAAATTTTATTCGAGCTGTTACACCCATTTATCATGATTCAGCAACAAAGATAAATACTACGTACTTCGTATATGTTTAAAGCAAAAAAGAATGACGCATATCGGCACATATATATATATTCCTTTTTTTGTGTTGGGAGTCATAAGGGCGATCGAGGGGATGAAAATCGATCTTATAATCTCCTGAAAGCAGAAGAGAATCTCTTACTAACTTAGTTATCCTTCACTCTGATCGGCATATATACATACGTTGACATTAATGAAGCTCGAGTTTGAATGGAATGATGATCGTACTTTTATATCATAGATTTATATAGAATAATCATATCAATGCACAACTCGTACGAGAGATCATAATTAATTCATAAGTTAAACAACTTCACATTTACATTAATCTCAAATTTTGAAAGGATTACATGACACACACCAATCCAATGCCGCAATTGCAAGGATCTCTTAAATAAAAGGGAAAAAACGAAAATAAAATTTTGGAGTAATAAATAAAGACAATAAAATGAGCTACAAAATTGTTTTCTCATAAAACAGAACAACTTGTAGCTTCTCATTTCTCAACCTTTTTTTTTTCCTCTCATCTTCCTTTCTCGCAAATTTGCAAAATATATACGAAGTGTGTTTCTTGAGCAAAAGAAATTAAATAGCATAAGATTTTTGAAAATTAAAAGACAGTTAAAAAAAAGATGAGAGAATTTTTTATATTAGAAGAAAGCGAATTGAAGGTGTATATGATCCAATGAAAATAATAATCTTACAAATGATCAATGATGTTGAGCAGATGGTCCTCCAGGTGCAACTCTATCCGTACCCTTAGTACGTTCTTCTTGTATGGACCTTCTTCGAAAATACTCGAGTTTAGACTCGTCATAACCAAGATCTTTGAACAAATTATGTATGTTAATCGCATCATCTGTGGTTGTAGGCCGTAACAAATCATGATTAACACGAGCTTCAACGACAACAACACTTGATCTTAGAACAAACACTAGCAATAACATCGCGAAATAGATGCTGAAGCATGTTGTTTTCGTTTGCCTTGCCATATTAGTATCTCTACTTTGAAATTAATGTTAAGCACCAAATAATTAAGGTTGTAAATGAATGAAATGATGAAGCTTAATTAGTGAGTGAAAATTTGAAAGATGAGAATAATCAAGGAAATGTATATCTAATACTTGTGTTGTAGCATGTTAAGCATTATATATATACTCACGCAATCGAACCATGCAACAACATGAAATAATGATATACCATTATAATATGTTTGATACAACTATACAATTAGTTCATGCACTAAATATAATATACAGGCAATTTGGATAGTAGAATTGTGTACTTTACATTGTTATATATTATACTACTTTGTACTTAATAATGAATATATACGACTAAGTTAACTTGTCGTAGTTGGTTTAGGTTGGGTCCAATTTTTAACCTCAGAACGAGATCGATCATGACTCGTGAGTTTGATTAGTTCCAATCAAGTCAAGTAAAATTGTGTTATCGTATCTAGTACTTTGAATCGTTGAGACAACTCTAATTGGACATGTCGTGATCCCTTGTAGATCATATGATCCCACACATGTAGTATCCCAATTCGATTATGTTATTATAGTTGGTTAAGTGTATATAATACGGCGTATTATATAAGATTAGCTTCTATTACTACGCATATAGAAATTAACAGCAAAGATATAGTCATATATGATTAGATTAGGTAGTCCAATAAGGTGTCATATTCATTAAACTTTTTTACTAGTTGAGCATAAACGTAATCAGTCAATTAGGGTAATGTAGGGGGGCCATGTAACTACATCAGTTTCTTTAATTTGTTCATATATCAAAAGTGGTCCACATGTTGATTGCCAACCAAAGTGCTAATTTTCCTTTTCAATGGCTACGACCTACGGGAGTATAAAATTTAATTTCTTCTTTTGTTTTGCCGACTAATTTGGAAGTACTATATTATTTAGCCAAATGCACTCAAATCTAATCCAACAAACAACCATTATTTATACTAAAGTAGTTGTGGAAAAGCCTATTCTCTTTTATGAAATGAAAAACTATATATATAGGGTTGACGGTGGAGGTGACAAATGGATCGTTTGGATTGGTTTTAATTTGATCATAATAGAAAGTAATTGGTATAAATTGATTATCCAACAGATAACTATCGGATCTATTCAATTTGAATGTTAAGGGTTCAGTCTATCATAAGTTTCATATTATGCTAGATTTTAAGTCTGTTTTCCTTATTTAACTTGGACTATATGCTTATATATCCATATTGTAGAGCTAGCTATCGGGTCAATGGATAAAGCTTGATAAGGCATTAAGAATTGAGAGAGGTTATCAAATCAAAATAAGGCATTAAATTATTCTTGACAAGCTAATAGTGTTGGCATATATATATGTGGCTTTACCATAGAAAAATGGATATGAGATGAGACATGAATCCATCAAAAGAGTAAGTGGCATAAACATCATATTGGAAAAATCATATAGTTGAAAGGATAGAAATCCTTCTTTGATTCATTATGTAATGGTATATTTAATTTGAAAGTTAGATGAGGTTCAATTTTATTAATATAAAAAATTCCTCGATAATCTAATTAAGAGGTTATCTCTAATGTGACATAAATCTATGAGTTCAATTTACCCTTACATAATGAATTAGAGAAAGATTTCGATCCTTTTGCCATGGACTTAATTAAGGGTGGGACAAAAAAAAAATCGATAGCAAATACTACTATAAGCTAAGACTTGGTTAAATAAATCATTTGACATGGTATCAGAGCTAATGAAATGAAAATTGAGTTAAAAATTCAAATTTCGTCCATCCTTATTTTTTTTACAGTGAAATATTTAACATTGCACATAAAAAAAAATGATGCATCTATACTTTAATTCCAAAAGGGTCCCCGTAGAAGGGGAATGTTTGATTAAAAGTCCAATCTTTGGTCCACATTTCAAGCTTAGGGTTTTTAGAACTTATTTTAGTGTAACTGAGTGACTAAAATAATATCAAATATAAGTATATAAAAGTTTAATTTGTTAGTTAAAATTGAACTAAACTGAACAAATCAATAAGTCGAAAAGATCAAGGCTTAGTGCTTTGGGTAGAGTTTTGTAGTCTTAGATATATATCTAGCTCCACTCTATTTTTGTGCATAACACATTGCATTTGTGAATTGTGATGTACATTCTTTTTCTTTTGTTAAATTATTGTTGATTCTGAATCTCAAAGAATAACATCAACAAAAAGGAAAAGTAGGGCAAAGGTATCAATGTCTCCCTCTAATTAATTAATTAATAAGCTAGATCCTAGCCTTAATGATTTGCTAATAGAATTAATTTGAAGATTAATTTAAAGGTTTATTGCAACGACGGCGTTGGAAGCGCACAAATAGATTCGTACGTGATTGTCAGCATTTCCAACCAATGATGAACAAAAATTACATGTATTCAATTAACCATTCGTTTAACGTACTTTTTACATTACATATTATAAGAAAGATTTTTGGATATGCTTCGTTAATTAATGTGACATGCCCATTTTAATTATTATAACATTTAGTATGGATTATTGGTGTATGATCGGTCATGGGTTGTGCATATTCCATATAAATTGAATATTAATGACTAGATTTCATGATATGATCTTAATAAGAACATCATTATGCATGTGCACTGCATTGGGTGTCCTTTACCGCATTGGTTTGTGAGCAAAAGCTTAGTCCCACATTAAACAAATCCGTATATATAGGTTCGTAAATTTGTAATTAATAGAAATATAGAGAAAATTCCATATTAGAAAAAATACAGGCAAAATGTTTTATTTGCCCGTTATAACATTATAAGGTTGAGGGAATGAGAGACTACACATTCATTTTGAGAGATTTTCAGTTTCTAATTCACATTGACATTATTGTAAATGTAGATAAAAATGATAATTGATTAATGACACTTTTTGTCCATTTACTCAATATACTGCTGACAAGTTGATATTTTATATGTGTTTTATCCCCGATAGCTCTAATACGGCTCTTTTAAGCCATTTCTACTAACTTTTGCTATTTCGAGTGTTTGTTGTGCTTTTTATTAGATTTTACAGGAAACTATGATTTATCGTTGTTTTTCGAGCCTTTTGAAACACTTGAAGAAGTTAGTGAAGAGTTGAAGTTATTTGGAAAGCTAAACCGAAGACTAGAAGCGTTAAAACGAAGAATTAAAGAGGCAATTAAGGAAGAACGAGCAAAACTGAGAAACGAAGCAAAACAAGCCATCCGCCCAGGTTGAGGCTGTGCGCCCGGGTGAAGGCTGCACGCCCGGACCCTCCGGGCGGGTGGCTCCAAAGGCCTAAATTCGCGTGTTTTTCCCTTGTTTAGTCTAAGTACTTAAGTGTTTAGTCTCCTAATTAGTCGGGGACGCCTCTTTTAACTGGAGAATCCTAGTTTACTCTAAAAATTCTCTCAAAGTGTAGAATTCTCTTCAATCATTCAGTCAATAATATTCAGGTTCTATTTTAATCTTAATTCTTGTTCTTAGTTACGTTTATTATTATTTTCAATTTATGTTCTTAGTTTTAATAGTTTTATGTTTAGATTTAATTTCTTGATTATTGTTAGTTTTGTTTAGTTAAATCATGTTTAGTGTTTTAATTACTTTTATTAATTTAGTTTTTTGTTTCTTCAATTATGAGTGAGTAGTTCTTTTTGTAGGACTAGGGGATCCATGGACTAATTGGTGATGTTTTACTCATAAATATTAGTTTAACTATTAATGTACTTGAATTCTTATTGTCAATTACTATTGCTTTCAATTAAATACTGGCCAGATTTAGTTGTTAGTTTGATATTGTTGAAACCGATACCGAGATGTAAGATTACCACAATTAGATCATAAGGACAATAGGCAAAACGAGTCTAAGTGAGCGAGAGCCATTAGAGGAGTTTTGAAGGGGACTAGATTCGAGAGAATTAGTGGACCTTAATTCAAGGAAATTGATAATATAATTATTTATTTGTGTGCAATTCGTTGGTTAATCTGTGGTGAACCGATGTCTTAGGTTTAGTCATTAATTAAATTCCTTAATCAATTTAGCTCCAATTCTAGTTAATTTCTTAGTCGCAATTGTCACTCAAAGGCCCTTTGCACAGTCTAGACTTTTTAGAACTAATAGGTTTAATTGATTCCCTGTAGATTAGATCCCTACTTCCCTAGCTATATTAGTTAGAATAGTTAGGTTTATTTTTGATAGGTATGCGATAGCCTCATCAACTGCCTCCAATTTTGTCCATATTTACATTAATGTCACGATTGCAACATATAGACATACAATACGTTAACAAAAAATATCACCATACGTGCACGATATAGGCGCTTCTCTATTAGGCTATCGATATCATAAATACATAATTCATTGATAACTAGTACTTTACTGAGGTTTCCAAATCTTCTATGGTATAGGCACTTCCCTATTAAAATCATAAATCTTAACCACTTAACTAACTTTCCAAATCTTCTTTTTCAGTTAATTAAGAAGTCCATGCTATAAGTTGCGTCATTGTATGTGTAAGCTTCAATGCGATATTTTATGTTGGCTTTAATTAACTTTTAAATTAATAATTAATATATGTATATACTAAATATAGTTTATGTCCACGATCCACATGAGTGGGTAAACAAGCTAGCATGTATATATTATGTAGCATGGGTACTACTTTTGATGAGTAACCGTCTCCGAACCCTATTCATCCGTATTATAATTAACCGTACCTATTAACAATGTTTTTAGATTTGCCGTTTTCAATCACCGTATCAGTAATCGTTTTCGATCCCATTCCCAACTCCATGCAACATAGTGTATATATAGATGGTTTATATGCATTGCAACTTAAACAGTTGCGTGCAAGTTATATTTTAATAATTATCACATTCCACCTATTCATTACACATTTACACCAAGCAATGCGCCATTGATTTTAGGTCAAATGAGATTCAAATTAGAGCAACTTTTTTTCTCCCTGATGATATCTAGTAAGATACTACATAATGTTAATATTGGTGTCACCCCTATTTACGTACTTATATTAAAATTTTAATTTTTTAGTCTCAACCTTGGCTTACTTGGGGTTCGTTTAGTGGTTGGTAACAAATAATTTTAGTGGTTCGTCTTTTCACTTCAATTCATAGGACTCATTCAAAGTTACAAGTTATAACATGGGTCGATGTGGACTTAACTAAATAACCTTCAAGGCATCAATTGATATTATGCCGTCACTTCAATCTCCAAAAAAGTTGTTGTCAAACATAATTCGACTTACTCACTTATCAATTTATCATGGATGTTTGGAATCCATAGTATGGAGACATTATCTATTTAGCAGCACATAGCACATAGCACAATGTATTACTATTTATCATCAATAACCACCTTTTCGTTCAAGTAAACAATGGATGATTAGAGTGCAAAATTTGAATAGGCCAGATTCGTTTGTATACTTAGCAAAATCTGTCAATTTAACATATAATTATTATTTAATATGGATGAACTGTGTATCTAGCTAAAGATTAGGTATTCCACATCTAATTTTCAAGAATTCCATAGATGAAATTAAACACACCGACCCTTTACAAAACTACTAATTAATTAAATAATTAATATACCCTCTCCTTCTTACTGTTTTCTTTAGTATCCACTAATTGCACCCATATTTAGAATGAAGCTCTTTACAAAACTATTAGCTAGCTAGGCTTCTACCATAAAGTAATATATAACCAACCACTAATTGGCTAGCTAGGCTCATAGGGTCATAGCCATAGCCGTCAAAAAGAAGAAGTTTTTAGTTCATCATCTAGTCATTTTGTGATGTTAGCTTGTGGTCCATTGTAAAAATCAACAAGTGTTTTATCTTTTTGGGTGCTATAAAATCAACAACTCAACAAGTTGACCATCAAATTAGTAAAACAGAATCAACAAAAAGTATAAAAGGGACCATTATTCCACAAATCTAGTTTATTAGTTATAGAACCCCCACATTATATTGAATTATTGAGTCATCCATAAAACTAGCCACGAGACCTCCATAAAACAAATTTTGAATACTAAGGCCTGTTTAATTCAGTCTAAAATCAGTTCAATTCACCTCTTCTTTTATGTTGCTAATTATTAATCGTTCATAAAAAAAACTTCCATTTCAGTTCAGTTACAATCAATTCAGTTCAGTTCAGTTCAATTGAAGTAAACAGGCTCTAAATTGCACCCAACACACCGCCCATAATGCCAGTCCATAACTCATAGAGGCATAAATATATAAGATGCAAACCTCGTTTGAGGGGTATGTTATAATTGTCTTGTCCAAATACTCGATCGATTTTCAAGCTTAAAGAGTTACAGAGTACTCTGTATTTTATTTTATAAAATTATCAAAGCGGGTGACTAAAAGAATAACTGTTTTACCTAACAAGATGCTAAAAACTCAAAATTTAATAGCCTCAAAATTTAACATGATAAAATTATCATGCATAACTATATTTTTGCAAATTAAATTTAGCTTTTTTGTCAATAACTACATAGATGTTTAGTGTTTTTGTGAACAACTACCTACATTCCAAAATAAATTACACAACTACCTACATGGTTCAATTTTTTTGAGAACACTACCAACTAACGTTTTTCATTCAAATTGAACGTTAGTGGGCCCCACCTTTTACGTTTCCCTTCCAATTTTGTATGGTTATCTTGTGAAATTACTGAAATGCCCCTTAATTAAATAAAGAGAGATTAATCTCTTCTCTTCTCTTCTCTTCTCTTCTCAATTAAGTCATTCAATTTTGAACCCACACCAAAAAAAATAAAAATAAAAATAAAAAAATTCATTCAACTTTTCATTCATTTGTCGATCATAAAATCCTAATCTCAATTCAATCCTTACTTCAACTCTTAATTAGCCAAATTAGAATGCTTAAACCGTAGTTTGCGAGAGTTTTTAAATTAAAGAATCCCAAACTTGTCTCGTCGTTTCGCAAGAGCTTGAAGGTGTGTTAATGGAAGTTAGTAGTGTTGGTGGAAATGAGTTAGTTATTTGTGGAAGTGAAACAAAATGATTTCTTAATTTAAGCTTGTTATTTTCATTGAAGATTATGTTTTTGTTATTTTATAAACTTGGGGAACATATAAAACACACAACTTTTTCATTATGCAAACACATACCTTGAATTAGGTTTTAAAACCAAAAGCCCCAAATCTATTTTAATTTTTAGATTTATTTTAGCAACAATTTTGGAAGAGAAGAAGAAGAAGAAATGACCGTTGCAAATGAAATGAATGGTCGAAATTGGGGGAAAAATAATCGATTTTATAGGGAGGGAAAGGTAAAATGTGGAATCCACTAACGTTTAATTTGGATGGAAAACATTAGATGGTAGTGTTTCACAAAAAAAATGAAACATATTGGTAGTTGTGTAATTTATTTTGAAATGTAGGTAGTTGTTCACAAAAACACTAAATATGTAGGTAGTTGTTGATAAAAATTTAATGTTAGCATTATTAGATAATAGTCAAATAATGAAAAAAAGCTTTTATTTTAGATAATATTGGACAACAAATGACGAAGCCACTTTAGAATGAAAAACATGCATCATTTGCCAACTTTTTAGTGGATTCATCGACAAGGTGGTCTCCCTAGAGGCATATAAGTGGCGGCAAATGGGCCCTACAACTATCAACCATGCCGCAAATTATCTATAAACAATTAAACATATGATAAACAATGTCCAACTAACTGATAGTGATTAACTTAGACCTTCAATCACTTTAAAAGCATGCCATCTTTACATGTATTCATAACTTTATACTTTTATAATTATATATTTGTATTGTAGTTAGTTGTTACATCGGTTGTCTATACAACTGTTTTATCTTCTTTGTTTTTTTTTTCCTCCTCCATCTCCGGGCGAGATTATGTTGGGCCTTATCACCTCTGCCGAGGCTAGAAAGCTTCATCATAGGAAGACCATTAGATGATAGTTACAGGAACAAGCCACTAGATAGGTACCTCCACTTCATTGTTTATAGTCGATACAGTTGCCCTAAATCATATTTTCATATATACACAATTAGATAACGACACAAAGTTTTCTCGTTAATGTCAAACCCTACCCCTTCCTTAACGATGAGGATGAGGATGGCTAGGTATTAATAATGGATAATATGAATGGGAATAGGCACAAAAATGTATGTGCCTTGAAACAATACCCAAGTTGGGTTTTCATGTTGTATTCTCCCTAGTCCTACCTATATGGTACATTGGTACATAATATTACACTAAATTATGTAGCACCAAAATAAATACGTAGTAATAGAGTTATTAAAAAGAAAATAATTCCTTAAAATAAGGAAATGAAGAAATATATAGGAAAATAAATAATTTCAAAGATAATATAAAACCAAAACAAATATTCTTACACATAAACATATAAATTTATATGTCATTATAAAAAATTCAATAAAGCAATTCTTGAATAAAACATTAACTGTGTTTCAAAAGAATAAGTTTATCGTCAATTGTATTAATTTTGTTTCCGAGTATCTGTTATTCCAAAATGTTGGAACTCTAACTCCTAGATGTTTTCGTGCTTTATATGTTGGATGGAGAACATACCCTTTTTGTTTTTCTCATGATCATAAAGTTTAATTGAGTTTTCTCTCAAAAATATTCATCATTAAAATATTCTCAAATTTCTGATTTTCATTTAACTTCAAATATAAAAAGTATATATCTAGTTGTTCTATTAAAGGCAAATTTCAAGAACCTATACTTTCTTATAGAGTTGAAATATCATTTTTTTGGATAGTGATATCACGCCTCCAAATCTCTTTATTTTTACTTTTGTGATCCTAAGTAAGCACGCATCAATGTAGTACATTACTCGATATTTGATATTGCATATTTAGGTGTATGAGGTAATCACCTCGCCCTTGTTGAAATTTCTTTTAAAGAATCAATAACATGTATGCATACACTTCCTTTTTTTTCTTTCCCTCACAGTCAATAATTAAAAGGGGGGAAAAAGGAATCTACAAAATTAAAGTTATCAACATTATAAGGATATGGACATATAACTTTCTCAATGATTATTAGATGGTGTTTGACTAGTTTCCACATACATAGGTCATGACTCATGACCTTTGAGTGATTTTAGAAGATCACAATATTATGAGTGTTTTCATAAGTTTACAATACATAAATAATAAAAACTTGTCAAGTCCAATAGAAATTAACAAATTTTACATCTTTTTAAATATTTTTTTAATAATAGCTTTATTAGAGGTAAGGACAAAATGACAAGGGGTGAATCAAGGACAATATGAGCTCACGAGTCACAACGATTTAATTAGATTATGGTACCAATTGTTTGCAACTAATAAATTAGTGCTTATAAAAGAATCCCTTTTTAAGCTAAGCCCTAATCATCCAATTTGTCATTTGGTACATTTTCTTTTTAAAAGTCGCTATGAATTTTGACCAATCATTTAAATTTAAACAAACACAAGAACAATTATATACAATTGCATTGGATCTTACTATTTCATAAAATTAATCAACAATTTTTATTTACATCACTCAATTATGTTAAATTTCATTAGATTCGTAATACCGACTAGATAAAATCTTAAATATGTCTAACCACCACACATTAACTAATGGTCTGACAACTTATTTATATGTTTTATAATAAAATATGAGGGTTACTTTAATAGGGAAATGAGTTACTAGGATAGTGGTGGTTGCTCCAATGGGAAGCTAAGTTTACCTCTACATATATGTAAGAATACATTTGCAATACTAAGTAGCTAAAAAGAATGTATAAATGTAAATATATCTTATAAATGAGAGTGTAACACAATATAATGGGTTACACACAAGACTTGTTGATTAGTAAAGATCAAAATTTAAATGAATTATAATACCAAAACCAAACCAAGTTATAAAAATAGAGATCGTATCAAAATAAGGGTCCTTAACTATAATTTATGGAGTTTATTTTTCTTGCAGTGGCTTGCAGGACGTGTTCAGCAGTAGTTTTTAAAATATCCATAATAATTATTATTATACAATTGTTTTTTTGAGAAGGAAACGAAATCTCACCAAGGAGCCGTGTTGCACAGGATAATGGTAAGTTTTCCGCTACCACGTAATAACAGATAAGTTGAAGTACACAAACATAATGGTACACTGTAATTTCTATGACAAAGATCCCATTATTCTACACGTTGCATAATTGCATTGACTTTGATGACGATACGTTTAAAAATAAAAAAAATATTAAAACCTTGCTGCTGATTGCTGACTCAAGCAATTAACACAAGTCAAACTCAAGATAAGATCAACTCGCACATATAATCCGTAATAGAGATGGCCCTGGCACATAATCGCTTACTTGGTCTGACGTGCTTATGGTCAAAATAGCCTGTTTTATTGACAACTTGCTCTACCAGACGTCCCAAATTTCAAATGGTCGACTCAAGCATCGGCTTAACATGCATGCTTTATCGTCTTTGTTGTATCGTGTTTGCGTTGGCTATGCCATGTCTTGCTCGCTCCATGTATTCATAGAATATATTGTTGGTCAACAATATCTGTTCATATAAATGGGGTATAGGGATTCGAATATATGGACTATTGTACACAGACTCTGAACATTAATCTCAAAAACACGATATCATTGATAATTACAGTATCACTAGCCCTCAACCTTAGTTGCACAAATAATGTCGAAGTCGTTTGTTTAACAATAATGGCAATTATGTATCACATGAAAAGTCTACAAATGAAAGGGATCAATATTAGTAGGACCATGCTTTTTAATGCACATACGTAGAACATAATGATCTATCTCTATAATTATTACTCTATAAACTCGAACGAGTAACTCTTTAAATCTCTCATAAGAGATTCGAATGGATAACCATGTAAGCAATGCATTCTTTGTGCAAACGTTAGAGTAATCATGACTAGTGGATTTAAAAAGTTAGTATCAATCTAAGTTGATTGAGTCATAGAGGGCCTTTCATTTTCGAAGTAGCAAGGGATTTTTGGAAAATCTATCCAAGTTGCTTAATCAAAGTCTTTATGGCCAATGAAAAGCTTCTCATTAATTGTAATGCTATATCAGGCCTAGGTGGGTCCCAATACCAAGGTAAACTCTAGACCATTTGTAAGGTGAGGTAAGATGCCGGACCCTCACCACCTATGTGGTAACTGGTAAGAGAGTATTTAGCCCGATTCACCAAAACAAAACTTTTCAACACACCAAAACGCCAAAATGTAACTTATTTGACAAAAATAACATAAGATACAAAAAGTACAAAAGTATCATTAACAAAATCTATAAATCTCCATTTTGCTCTCAAAGAACATAAAGTTGCGCAAAATGGATTTTGGCTAGGTTATAAAACTATAATAATCGGGAAAAAAAGATATATTCCAATAATAATAATAAAAGCATTAAAAAAGTATTTCGAACAATATACCGTTTTGTATTTACAATGGAAAAGCTTATTTATCCATTACACATTATTCCCTCATAATTCTGCACACACAATAAAAACTCATTGCTATCACATTGATCTTGAAAACTAACTATTGTATCTCACTATATTAGGTGACATAAAACATACTGAGTAACACATAGCCTAAAAAAAGTTAGTTACATAACCAAATTATTTGGAAATAGCATGAACAACACTCTTCATTTCCCATCAAACTCAACTAGCATGCCTCTCATTCTCTAGAAAAATTGATCAATACATCCTCCATAACAAAAGAAAAAGAATCACAGTGTTGTCATTATGATATTTTTTTAAAAAAAAAAGTGTAATAGAAGGGTGGGAGTGATAATTCACACCAAAAACGTAAACTAGTGGTGACGGGGATCGGGTCCACCAGGGCTAACCCTATCAGACACATTATAACTACTGATAACATCCTTTCTTTGCAGTCTCACCTTGAACAATTCTTTCACCTTATCAATAATATCGCGTTTTTCATTATCCAACATTGTAGTGTGTTGTAGAGGACGAGCAATAGAGTTTGAAAACGAGAGTAGTAGAAAAACAAGGCAAATCCAAAACTTCAATGAAGCCATGAATACAACTTATGATTAAAGGAAGAATAATGGAAGAAGATAGTAGATAAGTAGTAGGTACTTCAAAAGGGGAATATTAAGAAGTCAAAATACACAATAATATGGGAGTTGAGGAATCAAAATGCAAAAAACGGCTTCTTATATAGGAGTTCATGAAAGGTTACTATTACCTTAAAAAAATGCATAAAATTAGAGGGTCAAATGGGACAATATGTAGTTACGAAGATTTCCACTATAGAAATTGTATTGTAATACATTTAACTCTATCTAACTAACTAATTTCATGAATCATGAGTGCAATCCATGCTCAAAAGCATCAATTTCATAATACCGAAGTCGGTATTATGAAATTGTTCTTAATAAACCACATGAGATTATCTGCCAGCTTTCTTCATACCATTTTTTTAAGCAAAGATTAACACTTTTTTTCTTAGTTCAACATCAGTTACTTCATTTTTAGGACAAAATTAGATTAGTTTATTGTCAAACGCTTAATTTCATGCACTATTTCGCCGCCGTCAGCCGAAAGAATAATGATAGAATCATCGTTCTTTTTTGTACGGACATGACTTTAAGTTGATCTTGCAGAAGATTTAATGCAGAGAATCATGAGTTCGAGTCTGAGCTTATATTCATGGTACCTTTCTTCAAAAGGATCTTTCAATGAGTCTAGCTCATGCACAAGTGGTAAGATGGCCATCTTCAACTTGAAACTATGACTCTACGTATGAGTACCTATTTAGGGAAGAATGTCCATTCTACAACCGGTCTAGGTACAACCAAACTCAATGTTTTAGTTTGTTTAAAAGTTTTTGCTCATTTGTTAACTTTTGAAAATTTTCGAAATAAACAAAGAGTCTCCAAATGACCAAAAAAAAAAAAAAAGCCAACCCAAAGTTGGAAAAATAGAAAATTAAGTTAGAATCAAGTCTGATTTCATTATAAGCTTAAACAAGTCTCAATTGTCTTAGACACGGGTCTAAAATGCTCACTCACGACTAGTAAGATCTAATCAATTCAAATAAAATCATGTTTCATAAGTTATTAAGCTAGCAAATAAGCTATAATTAGTCCAACACAACCCATAAACACAAGTTAATCTAAACATTGACATAGAGTTTTAAAGATAAAGATTGACATCAAGTCAGTAGATATATCACCTGCATACCGTCCCAATTTTGAATCTATATTACCTAAACAATGCTGAATAACTTATAACTCTAATACGAGCCATTTTCGAGGAGACTATACCAGGGAGCCAAGATAACAATGAAAGAAACATGAAAGTGCTGCATTACTGTATTATGTTCACCCAAACGGATCAAAATCCATATAATTACCAGATCCTCTGAGCCAACAGCCTAACCCTACCTTAGTTTTGACTCAAACCAAAGAATCTGCACATCTAGGCAGGGAAACGGAATACTACTGAACCACGACATGATATGTAATGGAACATATGGTGTGATGAGAAGATTCGCAAGGTTACAAACAGAGAAAGGTAATTGACATCAGAAAATAGATGCCAGGCATGAAATAGTGGCCACTGTTGTACCTTTAGACATTAAGAAGAGAATGAGTAAAACTCAAACACTTAACTGAAGCAAAGGATTCATGTAAAAAAAAAAAAAAAACCTGCTGATTTCTTCTGACTTGGAAAGTTAAATTGCCAACTGATGTAACTAAACTTTTCAGTGACAAGATCTAATGTAGAATGAAAAGCAGAGGAATA
>PYUH01000238.1:1017702-1033540 GCA_016808085.1 Suaeda aralocaspica | reverse complement strand
GGGGGGGGGGAGGGGGGAAGAAAAAAAGAAAAAAAAACTGACATTTACTGGTTACTTAGATGAGTCAGAAGCATCCAAATACAACTTGGACCAAAATATTAAATTTTGGCAGCATCACTGCATCAAAACCACATTGTAAAGAAATTTGAGCTAATTGCAACCAATATGTTAGGCTGTAACGGCCGCAAAAAAACATCTTCATTGCCCGTGATCACAATCATAACAGAGATTTTAAGCCATGCCTGGACAAATTAGACTATAAATACTGTTCCTTATGTTATCAGTCACTAAAAAAAACATTATTCAAATACTTGACATCAAGTCCAGCAGCTAGGCTTTTATACGAGTATAACTTTATAAGCATATCGATCCCAAGTAGCAGTCTTGTTCTGATAATCTTACTCCATAGAACATAAGATGCATTAAAATTTCAACCAGCTGTGGACATGCTAGGGCTTGACAAGAAAATACAGCACATAATCTTTATATCAGCTAGATCCTTAAAAGTGAGCAGGAACAACTCAAACAACATTCAATACCTCAAGAGCATCAATCTTTTCTGAAGTTTTTGGTCTGTCTTCTGGTTCATTACCCTTTGATAAATCCTCGTAATCAGTTATTAATGAACGAAGTGCTTTCGTTACTTGGACCAAAGAGCTCGTCTGCAAGAAATCTATAACCAGGTCAGATAAGTTATACTTATGTAAGGGTATGAGGCTGAAACAGAGGATATATTACCTTGGTCACATATACAGGTTTGTCATGAGATTTGGCAGCAGCTTGAATCCCCAAATTCTTCTTAAGTTTGGATTGCAGAGCCAGAAGTACGTCAGCTTCACTGATATTATCAGTTAACTCAACTTCATCATCCAAATTCAACTTTCTGATCCCTTGGACAATAGTTGCCTCCAAGATCTGGGGGAAAGGAGCAAACAATCAATCAATCAACGCCATAATCCTATAAATGGGCCAGGCAAATGAGCCATAAAGCTATTCCAGGTAGTCAACAACCAGCCCTTTCCCTCCCAATTCAATGCCTTTGAAAATGCAGTTAGGGAAAACAGTAATAAGTTTTACATTTTAGATATATAACAAAGAATTACATATACCACCACATTTTCTTCATTCAGTAAAATTATCACACTTGACTACTTTTTGCACTTTATAGATCAACGGTTATTCCCTAGTGACATTTTCAATACAATACCCTACTCTGCAGGGTACAAGTGGACAGTATGCTTGGTAGCAATATCCAACAAGGTTTGGCAGGTTATTTTAATATTTGGAAACCAAAATCTACATTCAATCTTCTCATTGATTTTAGTACAGACTTTTCTAAAGATAAAACTTCAAAACCACAATTGACAAACGAGAGCATACTTTGCATAACACCTGATGACAAACACAGAGAGTATTGGTTCTTAACATACTTAATATTCAGAAGCCTGAAATTTGGAAAGTGCCAAATAAAGGGAAATAAGAGATAATACTCAAAGCAAACACTAGAGCATACGACGACATCTTACCCCATAGACAAAGATACGTAGAGGTCTCTCATCATTAAAGCTCTTTTCAAGAGTTATTGCATCAAAAAATATTTCAGCATTATCTATAGTTGCTGATGGAACACTTTCTGGTTCAATTTCCAAGTCTCTAGCATTAATATGGGACACAGATGGTTCTTCATCTTCACCTTTTTGCAATCCATGAAAATTCACTTTTCGCACTGCAAAGTCTGGACATCGACCTGCATGAACAGTTTATAATATTAAACAAGGGAAAACATATTGGTCAACCAGAAAAAGACTAGACTATGTCTTCCAAAATAAAAATATAAAAGAATATTAGAATCACATCAAAACTCATTCAAAATTCGCAATCCATAATATGGTAGACAAGAAAAAATTAATCTGCCTTAACTTAATCTTGATTCTTATACATACCAGAAAGGATGGCATCGACTGTTGCTCCTAAGCTTCGGTGCACTCGCAACTCTGTTTTTGAGATTAACTCAACAGCACAATGAAATGTCGGGGGTCCCTTCCTCTCAAGAACTGTTTTCTGTACCCGCCTCCTACTTGCCTCTTCATCACCCAGAGTTACACTCTGACAAATCAACAAAAGCAGGAAAAAAAGGTTCAACCAATACATGAAGCAGCTACAATGCCAAAAAAAAGTTTGCATAGTAATTATGAGATGTAAAAAGTAAATTACAAACGTGATTGCCAGTTCCATGAGCCCATGAGCGGCAAGACATCACTAAAATAAGTATATTATTCTCTCTTTTTTTTCCACAAAATTCGTTTGCAGAGGCATCCTGGGAAGCATAATAAGGTTTTATACCCCTTATTCATATATTTTACAATACTCAATTGATAAATATTGATTTCAAGTTTCGACATACTTGCTTTATGAACTAGAAGTTAGAACAGGTGAATCTCCTAAAAGATGTGCTATAAATCTCCAAAGGTTTCTAAAATAATACACTTAGCATCCATGTTAGTATAATTTCTGACGCATGCTAGTGGTCACACTGCACTGCTATAGAAACAGCTGGTAAAAAACTTTACTTATCAGATTATTTCAGATTTACTCGTGAATTTGTTTTCTTCCTAGAAGCCTCAATCAAATGGAATCTATATGTATGTGCGATCCAAAACCATTATTCTACCCACTGGATTTAAACGGCAATATTTTGATAATGCAGCTAGCAACATCATAACTGCAAGAATAAAGGAACTTAAAGTCTTGAACATCAAATTATTTGTTAAAGTTACTTGTATTCCTCCAACTAGCATATCCAGGGCAGGATTCTTGATCAAGTTCTCAATTGTGATTCCATGAGCCGTGGCAACTAGCTGTATTCCACGCTGAGAAATCGTACTTGCAGCCATTGCTTCAAGCTTTGTGCCAATCTCATCAATCACAATCACTTGAGGCATATGATTTTCTACCGCTTCTATCAATACCTGAATAGAATACAAGTATACAACAGCTGTCATTTCTTTGAAAAATTTCTTGTTGAGAAAGTGAACTACTACACTAATTTTAAATGGCGATTGTGAAAATAATGTGATCGAGTAAAACAGAGAAAAAATACAAATTATATTTTCACAAACAAGTGCGCAAGGGAATTACTGCACACCCATGATTCAGCAGCCACCCATTTCACTGCAACCAGCCAACCATATTTACTTTTCAAAGCTTAATTGCATATGGACTCGGGACTCTGAAATAAGAGGGAAATGTCAAACCCGATTTCCAACAAGAGGAACACTCCTGGACACCAATCCAAGAAACCACAGACCTGCCTTCACTTTGATTGAAAGTTAAAACAGCCGATCCATTTTGAGAACTAGTCCTCTCTCTCTCTCTCCCTCCCCCCCCCCCTCTCCCTCCCTCTCTCTCTCTCTCTCCCACCTGCCAACTTACCAAATAAACTATTCTACCTCATATTCTACTCCTTTTACCATCTCCGGTAAATAAAAATAGAGAGAGAGAGAGATTGCTCCAAGAAAAAGAGAGCTTGTGTATAGAAATCAGAGTTGCTACTCTAATTGCTGTCATAATATCTAGTAGTTTGCTAGGGGCCAGATCAGGTTACAAAATCATTTATATCTCCCAAAAGAAAGAATAAATTGGTATTCCTCAACTACGGGAAAGGATTAACAATCTATTTGTCGGAAACAATAGAAAACCTAATCCTTGGTTATAAATGGGCATTAACTTGAGCGTTTTATGTAAACAGCCTGGGAATGCCAAGCAGATGTGTAAGATATCTTTTCCTGTGCAATGGGATACATCTCAATGTATCACTTTGTCCAAGACAAAAGGGCCACATCCATCAATGAAATGAGACAAATTACAGATTAAAAAGGTCAAAAAAACAATAATATATTCAAAGAATGCCATGATATGGAGTATGAACTAGTACCATATGTTGCATATCAGCATGTGGTACTTGCATCCGTCGAGCATTGCCTATTCCAGCATGTGGTATATCACCATCCCCACCTATCTCATTTGAAGTGTCAACAATCATTACCCGTTTCTGATAGTCATCAGCAAGCATCCGCGCTATTTCTCTGCATAAAGGATAAAAGAAATCATCAAACTTTGACGCATCACATGATCATATATAAATGAATAGAGAAAATTTTAGAAAAAGACTTGGAATTCAGTATATTGCCAACTATCTTGTAATTCATTCAAAACTAAAACTTTACTTGATAAGACCGACAGAATTTCGCATAAAAAATGGGCAAGTTCGTTCAATCTATCCCAGAAAGAGTAATTGTTAGAATGTATGTGCAAAAATAATTAAGCAGGCTAGCAGTTGATACCAAACACAAAACTCAAGAGATGGGATAGAATTCTAAACGCCAGAAAGCTTTATCTATTGCATCCAAAAATGAACTAACTACATGTATATCATAACAGACTGGAAACCAACCCATTGCATCTTCAGAATATTACTACATCATATAGATCAAAACATCGAAATGATTTAACTCATTAGTTAAGAGTCTCTAGTAAATTTTAGGAAAATACAAACAACATACCTTTTCGTTGCAAAACCTTTAGAAAATTGATACATGAACAAGCATTGAAGGCCTTTCTAAAATTTAAGACATCAAACACAAAAAAACAATACTAAAGTAATAATTTGGAAAACCATTTTAAAAAACCTAAAATTTGTGAGGAAATTATTATTCAATTTCACAAGGGACGACTTTTTAGGGTAAAGTTATCTTCTATAAAAGGTGTAAAGCGCTTAACAGGTGCATTTCTACATTGAGAAGACTCAAAATAGAGTGACATTTCGTCCTTGCCACTGTATAATGAAGATCAAAAGCCATTTGGAAGAAGAATGAAGCTGCCTCTCTATAAGGAGATTAGTGGATTAACCTACATTTACTGTCAAGCAAGAAGAGAAAAGGAAAAAACAAATTAATAAAAAGACACCAAAACCTTAAAAATACAAAACAAAGACAGACACTTTTAAGATGACTTCAACCGCAGCTGCAGAGTCCTGAAAGAATGATCACCAAGCAATTGTTGGTGCAAAAGAGCATGTTGCAATAATTTGCAGCAAATGATGTTGCGATATTTGTTGCAATGTTGAAGATTAATTAACAAGACTGACCTAATAATTGTAGTTTTACCAACTCCTGGAGGCCCAATGAGTAACAGAGAAGCTCCATCTTTGACCAAGTCCCTCAATAAATCAGCACTACCTGTTATAGCTCTACCAACACGACAAGTCAATCCAATAATTTCTTTCTTCCTATTCCTTACAGCACTGATCCGATGCAAAGTACGGCTAATGCCTGCTCGATTGTCAATTGCAAAATCACCAACCTAAGGCAAACAACTGTTTCAGGTATTGATGTAGTACATCATTCAAAAAACGGAGCAGACACAAGTCATACATGACTGAGTTACATAGGAAGACAACCAAATGATAGACAAGACTCAATATAATTAACTAAAAAAATCTTGCGTCTAGATTATTTTATAAATTCTATAACCAATGAGTTCTGAAGACTGACTTGTAGCAATACAATAAGAAATAGTTTAAAAAATGGAGGCATGGAGAACCAAATTTGCACTCCGTGACTCAGCCCCACAATAAGAGTTTCTTGCTCTTTAAACAATGACAATCTTTATTTTTTCAAATAAATCCAACATTTCCTAATTTCCTGCACATTTTCATAATCTGTTGTTACAGGCTTACAGCCCTATCACCAAATAATTATGGACACACATACTCTCATGCAAGCTGCCAATGCAACAGCATGAACCTCAGATGCAGCAGAAAATTTTGGCCATGTGCAAGAAAGGAAAACTAATCCATTCTTATCAGCTTTTTTGATTACTCAGATCAGGATTGGTCATGATCGGAAAGGGGAGCGACAACAAAGCCTTGGTACCAAAGGAATTTGGGGCTAGCTAGACACGAATCAATAAAAGAAATTGCAAAAGTCAATTTTGGACAAATCCTATCCTTCCAATCTTCCTTATTTACCGCCAAATTATCTTCAAGCCCCAATGACCTAATGCCGTCAATCACCACTCTCATCCATGTTTGCTTAGGTCTTTCTTTACCTCTCACCCACCCAACCTTTTGCCACTCTTCAAGACCATGATGGGGAGGAGAAAAATACAATGGGAACAATTTGAACAAAATCATTCTACCTAAGTTTCATATTGAGCAATAAACAACTGATAAACCATTCTTTTCCAGAACCAATTAACCATCTTGTAACAAACAAAGACAAAGGTTAAAAAATATATGGTGCCCTCGTGAAGTCCTAAAATCATGTATCACAACTATCTCTGCCCTACCATGACAAGGTTTTATACATCATGAATTCCTTATCAACTCAAGGTGGTAGTAAGTTGTGAACATGTGACAATAAATTATTGAAGAAAAAAACCTACTCTCTCACAAATACATAAACAACTTTACAAGGATAATCACAAGGGACCTTTCATGTATACCCAATGAGTCTCAAAGACTTATTAATCCCATTTGATCATTTCAATGAAAAAACCTTTCATTTAATAGATCAATACCAGCCAAACCAACTATTTTTCACTACCCTTTCAAAAAAAGTGTCATTCTTTTTTACGAAAATAACAGTTTACACTCTACACATTCGATCAAGCTTTAGCCATTGCAATGTCAAAACGGGAGCTAAAATGTGAAAACACTATAGTCAATACATGTGTGCTATACGGCTACGCACCACATACTCATATATTTGCGCAGCAATATCAAGTTACTAACCTCTCCAAAACATTCAGAATATCTTCATAATAAACCTCCTCATACTTACCAATAAGTCAATAACACCATTTACACATCAATAACATCATCAACAAACCACATCACTCAAAACCAGCAATAATAACAAGACATGTTGCATTGTTGCCTATAAAGCTATAAGAGTATGTATAGCATGAGCATCACTATATAATGTATCATGCTTACAAGTAACCCCAATAATGCATTGCCATTTACCCATTTATCAATATCACGCGTGATCAACTAATGGTATGGCACATCACATATAAAGATGTGTACTATGGCGGCATGGCGCGGTATGTCAACCCCATTTTAAACCTCCTATGAGTTTAACACAAGCTCATAACCCATTTATGCTATGTCAATAACCACATGATCAATCAACCTTATAATGATTACAAGTAACCCCACTTATATGTTATTATTTGTCAATCACACACGCCATTAATCAATTAAATGGTGTGGCCCGTCAATTATAAGGATGTGCAATACGACAATGTAACACAATATATTGGCCCCATTTATAAACCTCCTAATAAAAATATCACTACCCACATTTAAGCAGTGTCAATTACCCAAATTACGCCACGCCTCGCCACACTATCAACTAATGGTGTAACATATCTAACATTACAAATTTACATAAGTGCGGAAAAAATCCACTTAAATTAAGTTAAACTAAAGGTACCTTAGAAGTAGCAAACTCAAGGTCTTGGAATGTAATTGGACAATCCGACAACTCGAAATCGCCCGAAGGAAACCGGGCAAACGGGTTTCGACCCAAATCCATAACAACCTCAATTAATTTATCCAATTCAGGATGATCTCTTAAACGACATTGCATCTCCTTGGGCAACAGCGCCACTAACCGATCCAATTCGGATTCGGGTATATCGTCGGATACCGGGTGACCCGAATTGGGGAAGCAATAGGGTATACCCGGGTAATAGTTTGTCGAAAGAAATTTGGGGAAATTGAATTTCTGGGGAATTGAGGGTTTTGAGAAGGAAAATGGGGGTTTTGGCGGGAAATTGAATATGGGTTTTTTGTTGGAGCATAATGGCGGAAATTTGGGATTTAAAGAAGATGATAAAATTTGAAAGTTCATTTTTGGTACTTTAATATTTACTTGCTAATTGAAGAAATGAGGGAAAAAATAAAGGAAAAAAAAAAGTAAAATATTTTGCATTCTAATTTTTTATTTTGTGATGAAGTTGGTTTTTGTGATTTTGTAAACTTGATGAATTGGTGGTTTGAAGTACGCCAGCACTCTCAAGTTAGATATTGCGTTCTCAAGTGTCAAGATTCACTTGGGTTGTTTGACTGGCTTCTCGAAATTTTGAATGTTTGTATTGGTTTCTTAGTTGATATAATGATATAAAATTGATGGTTTTGAAAAATTTGTGTTTGGATGGGATGTAAAGTACTAACACTCGAACCATTATAAAGGATAAAAAAATTAATAATATTATTAATCGTTAAAGTTAGGCAAAATTGTTGTTGGTTTTAGGTGTTGCATATAGAGTATGAATTATACCATTCGACATTGACGTGAGTGATTAAAGGTCTCCTGTTCTTTAACTAAGGTTTCGAGTTCGAAACTTGGGAATGGAAGAGGGAAAAACAACCGGAAAGGAAGCTACCGGTTAAGGTACCAATAAAAAAACTCTCATGGAAACTCCTCGTCGTAAAACAAAAAAAAAGTACGAATTGTTGATTATGGTAATAATTAGAAATTTTTTATTTTACTTCTGGCCTGTTTATTTCAACTTAAAATCAGTTCAGTTCAGCTCTTTTTTTATTTTGCTACTCATTAATCCTTCATAAAAAACTTTCAGTTCAGTTCAACTCAGTTTAGTTTAGTTCAGTTCAACTGTTTTCAGCTGAAGTAAACAGACCCATACTCCTTCCGTTCCCTATTTTTCTTGTCCGTCACTATTCACCTCTTTATTAGGTATATGATATAATAATAGCAGTGGGGTAATAATAGTAGTGGGATCAAATTGGGGTAATGATTGATGAAAGAGAAACAACTTGCAACTAATCAAGTGGGTAATGTATGGGGTCCACCTTAATAAAAAAATATTATAAACCTAATAAAGTTGTTTGGTAAGGAAAAATATGGAATATCACAAAACCGCACATGTAAAGAAAAATAGGGAACGGAGGGAGTAGTCGAATTGATTTCAAATATAATACGGAGTAATTTAAATTTACGTAATTATTTTTACAAAATTTTATTTAAATTAACAAGGGCATATCTTAATTTTTTAAATAAATTTATTTAAAGAAAAAAAATAGGTAAATGAATGTAATAAATTATAATATATTATAATGAGTAGATGAATGTAATAAATTATAATAATTTGTGTTGTAATAATTTATATTTTAATATATACTGTGTAAGAATTAATTAAACTCAAATTATGATTTATTATATAATTTATAGTTATTTTAAAAAATACAGATAAAATACAAATAAACTCTATATGGTTATCAAGTACAAATAAAACAATTATTTAATTTTCATGTTAATATATTTTTAATATGTAACTCATGCATCGGTATATACTAGTTGATAAATATTTGGGAAATCAAACTAATCAACAAATAGATTGAGTGGCGAAATATATATAATTATACGTATTTAGGGAGTTTTTAGAGCGCTACGTAGGATTAGATATTTTTGCAACAAGCAAAAAATATGTATATGTATTCAAACTAATAAAAAATATTATGTATATTTATCCTATGTAAAAAAAACAATAATAATAATTTTTATATATACATCAATACGTTATCTATAGATTTAACATTAAACGTGAATATGTCTAATTATGTATAAGCAAAAATTATATTATTAAAAAGCACACGTCGAGACGAATCAAATAAAACCTCATATGAATATGTTCATGTCAATGATGTATTCAGTCAAAATGTAGCAATTAAAAAACATAAAAGGTAGAGTCTTTATAAAAAAAAAAAAAAAAAACATCGTATAAGGTTTGTTAATCGCTACAAAAATATAACAAAAGCCTGTGCATTAGGAGCGTCACGTGAGACTTTAATAATTTAAACCAATTATGTCCAAAGTTGTTAATTTCTTTTTGATTTAAATAATTTTTCATGCCACATAAGAAACCAAAAAAGGGAATCAAATTCAAGATAAACATCTAACTACCATATTACTCCGTAGTTAGTAATTTGATTATGAAACACATATGTCGAATTATTGTTGGTTGGAAATGTATATAAAGAAATGATTATACAATTATTTGTGATAAATAAATATAGAGGGGATTAATTGGTAATTTGGTATAGAGTATTAGCTTCTCTTTAGCCCTTAGGAAGTTGATTTTCTTAGAGTGACAAAGTCATAATACGGACTCATGGAGCACTTCACTAAATATTACATTATCCATTAGGCTTCAATCACCAATCCTTGATTAATTACATACCAAAACAATTACTCTGTAGGATTTTGTGGTTAAATTTTACTCCGTAATTATATTAGGTCACCCTTTGATATTTCAATCACATTGCACGTTTGTCCCATTTTTTGATGAATTATCACGACATGATCTAGTATATAAGTTTTAATTTTTCTAATACTTTCGTTTCTAATTAGTTGCAACAATTAAGTATTATGTGTGAGTTATAAAATATTCAATTGCTACAATTAATTTGTGACGGAGTAATAATTCGTTTTAAAATTGGTAGAGCATGACGTTGGATTTTATTTTTCCTTAAATCAATCACGTTCAATTAAATTAATTCTTTTAGAATATAAAAATTGCTCATTTGATTTTTAAATGAAATAAAAATAGTTTCGAATCAAATATTTAATTTTATATTCAATCAGTATATTAGAAAAATCAATTAGAATAATATTAGCCCTTAATTACATAAATAAACTATTATTTATTAGATAAAATTAGTTAATCCTTTAAAGTAAAACATTACTAGCTCATGCATCGCATGAGTTTCAAATCTAGTTATTTATATTCTACAATTAATTAGGTTTATTTTGTGATACTTAATATATATGAATTAAACCACCTAAAAGATTGTAAGGTTTATTCAAAAATCGAGCATGAACGAGATTTTAAACGGATTATTAGCAATCTTATAAATGAACTTAAACAAGCTGCTCACGAGCCTTAATGAGCCGAATAATAAAAGTGTTCGAGTAAAACTTGTTTATTTTATATATGTACGAGCTTTGACTAAGCTTATTCGCGAGCTTTTCATGGGTGTATCGGCTCGTTGATGTCCCTGCCAATTATGACTTGTAAACGAAGGTCTAATTCAACTATGATAGTTTGATTTTGACTTAGTTGAATTTTCAGTTCTGGACTCTAGCATTTTATTTATGATAATGGAAATGTCAGAAAATAATTTTAATTTTCTTATTTGAATACATATTTAAATATGTAACCTTTAAGAAAATAATTTAACAACACCTTAAGATATAACAACTTACAAAAACTTTATTTTGATTTTGACATATACGCAAAACATTTCTTAGAGAAAATGGGGAGGATCTCAATTTTGTAATTGGCGTATTAAGCATTGTAGGATACTCTGTGTTTCCTATCTTTACATTTTGATACATAAGTTAGCATTAACAAAATCACCAAATAAACCCCTTTATAATATCCCTTCATGCATATGTCTCTATCACTAGTTTATGAAATGAACTCTCTATTTATCAGGGGAAAGGAACTCAAACAACATTGATCGATATTCTAATTGGCGACATATTTTTTAGTTTGTTAATTTTTTTTTTTTTGTTTTTAAAAAATAACTTTCAACTTTATTTCAAATCTATATTTAAAAACAAAAATAGTTAAGTGCAACCGCTCTAATATAAATCAAATTCACTCGTGCATATGGGACCCTAGTAATAGTTCATAGCTTGATCGCCAACCCTAAAAATAAGAAATTCATATGCTTAGCATAACTAATATATATATATAATAGAATAATATATTGTTGTACTTTGATGTGGATTTTCTTAGATAAACTCATTTTCTAACCAAACAAGATATGATACATGATTTTTAATAGGTTTTGAATATAGTAAAAACAAAAAATCCTCAAAAGACTAAAAGAAAAATTGTCAATCATGAAAATAATCATCCCAACATTGGGAAGATTGCTTTGTAAGGAAGTGAATCATCATTGTTATCTATATTTCTTTATCATCTTCATTTTTCCCGACACTCCCTTCACCCCCTTGCTATTATTCCTCCACAAAACTTTTATTGCTCGGAACCAAACAAAGAAAATTGTTTTCCATCAACCTAAAATAAAGCTTAATTTTGAAACAACTAAAAGCCATATCCATTAAATACGGAGTAGTAGAATTCGCTTTCTTTTTCAAAGTTCCAACTTAAATGTGAAAGTTGAGCTTTATTAAGATTCTTTATCTTACCCTAAAAAATTAGGAACAATAAATCCACCTTTAATAAAAATTACTCGTAATACTTTGTTTTATTTTTGTTGGTGCTAATAAGGAATCACGAGGGTGGGGTGAGAATCGATTATAAAATTTCTTAAAACTGAAAAAAAAACTTTAGCCATTTGAATTACCTCTCACTCTCTACTCGTAATACTTTGTGCTTAATAGCCAACAAAATTATTTATCCGTATCACCATTTCATTACATTAAGTAACAAAAAACATCAATAAGCCAAAAACCCCCCTAAAAAGCTCGCAAAATTAGCCTCCAACACCACCCAAAACTAAACACACAAAAAAAGTTAACTAATCTAGAAAATCAAAGGAACAAAGAGAAAGGAGTAAAGTAGAAGTGAAAAGGATGTTGTGGCTTATGTTTTTGTGACTAGTACAAGAACATGGACATAAGAGCACAAGCATATTTTTTAATTTTTAATTTTATTTTTATAAAGTTAAGTTATGGTACTCAAATTTGTGATGAGATTAAAAAGATCTTTACTCTCAATTTTCTAACAATAAATAAAAATATAAAATAAAAAAGGAAATTTTTTTTTTTTTTTCTTTCTGACAGAACACTGCAACCTTTAGCAGTGGCATCAAAGGCTCCCTTCTTCCCAAACAGAGGCCAAATTACTGTACTTTCTCTCACTAAAAATTTTACTGTTTTATTACAACCCCTAATTTCTTTATTCTTTTTTTTTTTTTTAATTTTTATTTTAATTACTCTTCCCACCAAAACCATGAAACAATTTAGCTGCAAAATCTGCTAAAACAAACAACAACCCAACTTTCATACAAACCAAGGTAGTATTTTTATTTCCCTTATTTCAAGAACTTATTATCCATTCATTTCACAAAAAAATAATAATAATAATAAAAAATTCCCTTTTTTTCCTTTTTTTTTTTGCCCTTTTGCAAAATGACTAAAAAACTTTGAATTTTAAACTTAAATTTCATTCTTATACCATAATAAAGATTCAATCTTTAATTTTTTTTTTTTTCCAGTTCCTCTGTTTTCCTCTGCCATTGTTATACTCCACGTTATAAAATAAAAATAAAAAATGGGTTAGAATTTTAGAATGTGGGTATTATAAAAAATGGCTTCTTTTTCATTTTTTTCTTTTAATTTTTTTGTGGGTAAGTAGAATTAATAGTGAATTTGATGAAATTGAGTTAAAAAGTTGAGATTTTTTTTCTTACTTTTTCTGAGGGAATTTTAATGGAAATGGTAGAGTTGAATGGCAGGGGAATTCAAGTATCAGAAGTATGGTTTCAGAAGAGTAAATTTCTTCAAAAATTCAATCAAAATAATATTCAGTGATAATAATAATATTAATTTTAATTTTAATTGTAGTAAAATAAAGTCAAAAAAATCCCAAAAAACTGGAAGAACAAAAACAGAACAACAATCACAACAAGGGTTTGAGTCTGGATCCTCAGAGGAACCACCACCACCACCACCACCTCTTCCACCACCACCAAAACCACCACCAACAGTTTAACAACAACCCCAGAAATGTAGATGAAGAGGATAGTGAAAGGGAGCAACCGCAATCACAGCAACAAACCCCATTTTCAGCAACACAAGAAACAGAAAATGAGCAACATCAAAATCAGCAATATCCCTATGAATATCAGCTTTATCTTCAGCAATCACAAAGTGGGCATCACTTGTTTTCTGAATTAGAACATCAAACAGTAATACCCATATCACAGTCTCAACAATCAGTTAAGAAACGGGGTTATTATCCGTCAACTTCGTCGCCGGTAGCTGTAAGCACACAACATGTTCGACAAAAGTCCGCAATGGGAATTTCGTCGTTTCAGCAACAGGAAGTGCAGCAGCAGCAGCAGTCAGTTGTGTCTACAAGATCAGCTTTGAGGAAGGCTGGTGTAGGGGAGATAGTTGAGGTACAAGGTGGTCATATTGTTCGAGCTACGGGGCGAAAAGATAGGCATAGTAAGGTTTGTACTGCTAAAGGACCGAGGGATCGAAGGGTTCGGCTTTCTGCTCATACTGCTATACAGTTTTATGATGTGCAGGATAGGCTTGGGTATGATCGTCCTAGTAAGGCGGTTGATTGGTTGATAAAGAAAGCGAAATCTGCTATTGATGAGCTTGATCAATTGCCTGCTTGGAGTCCTAGTAATATGAATGTTTCGACATTGAATAGGCGCCGTGGTAAGAACTCTGCAGGAGGAGGAGATGGGGTTGTTGAGTTGGGTGTTGGAAATGTGAATGCCAATGCAGAAGATGGGATGTACAGTGAGGAGCAACAACAACAACAGCAGTTGTACAACAATGCTAATAATTCTAGTTTGTTGCCACCTTCTTTGGATTCTGATTCAATTGCTGATACTATAAAGTCTTTCTTTCCTATGGCGGGCGGTGGTGGGAGGAATGCCAGTGTAGGGGGCACTTCAACGAGCTCGGCTTCTGCGTCTCCTATGCAATTTCAGGACTACACTCAAGGTGGTTGCAGTAGGCAGAGTCAAGATTTAAAATTGTCTTTACAGTCATTTCAGGACCCAATTATGATGCACCAGCAACATTCACATCAGCATGGTGCTGCTGCGGCTGCTCCGGATAGTGATGAGCAGCAGCATTCGTTATTTCCTGGAGCCGTTCCAATTGGGTTCGACAACCCGGGTTCTGGTTGGGGTGATGCTGATACTAATAGCCAGCATCAATCCAATCCAGAATTGGGACGGCTCCATAGGCTGGTGGTCGGATGGAATGCTGCCACCCAACATAATGCTGGTGCCGAAAATCATCATCATCATCATGGTGTTGGTACTAGTAGTGGTGGTGGTGGAAGTGGCGGTGGGAGTGGCGGATTTGTTTATAATCAGCCCCCACCCCTTTTGCAGCCGCTGTTTGGCGGTAGCCAGCATCAGCACAGCCAGTTTTACACACAGAGGGGACCCCTTCAGTCCAGTAACACACCCTCTATCCGTGCTTGGATCAGTGACCCTTCATTCTCAATTGCTAGCTCAAGTGAACATCATAATAATCATCATTTTCATCAAGCTATTGCAGTCCATCCACAAGCCTTTTCAGGTCTTGGCGGGTTCTCTGGGTTCCACATTCCTGCTCGGATTCAGGGTCAGGAGGAGCACGACGGTCATCCTAATCGCCCGTCCTCTGCTTCCTCTGGTTCTCGTCATTGATATCAGGGACTATGATCACTCTCCCATCTACTTGTTGCTGTCTCTAAAGGTCAAATTTCCACCATTATCCCCAACTTTGTTAAGTTTCATGCATTCTGCTATTAGTTATAAGTTCTTATGTATTTTGGCCTGATAGGAAATTGTTTTCCTTTTGCTATGCAGTATTTTCGCTACCTAGCCGAGAGATTCTGTAGTGATCAAGAATATAGAAGAAACAAGGGGGAGTTTTCGGTTACTTTGAATCAATGGCCTAAATATGCAGGAAGATTAATTCTGAGAGAAGTAATTTCAGGTTTTTCTTTTCTGCACAGTTCAATTTTCTTATCAATTAGTAACTATGCTCTAGTTGTTTTTTTTTTTTTTTTTTTTTTTTTTTTTTTTTTTTTTTTTTAA
>PYUH01000238.1:949276-1016242 GCA_016808085.1 Suaeda aralocaspica | reverse complement strand
TTTTTTTTTTTTTTTTTTTTTTTTTTTTTTTTTTTTTTTTTTTTTTTTATGTTCAAGCTCTTGATTATGTTTAGGCGAGCTTGTTTCTTGAGCTTACATTCGCTAAAACTTTGTTGTAATTTGCTAGTATTTCTCTACGCTACAATGTGATCTCATCATTTTTATGCTTAGTTCACAATGCTTTCCATGTAATTTGTCCTGTAAAATTAGTAAAGCTACTTAGTTCATCAATGTTTTAGGAGCCCTTGCCTTTGAAAATTGCAAGAACATAATTCAAATGCATTATTCCTCAACAGACTATTCTGTCTTTATCCCATATAGTACTCAACCTGAGTAGTTGCTTTCTGATCTCTGATTTTTGATTTCCTATTGAGAGATCCATGTTACAAAGGTTAGGGGCCTTAAGAGTTTGCTCTCCATTTTCAAGATGTCAATCTTTCATGTGATTGAAAGAGATTCACTTCACCGTTGTCGAGTTGTCGTTGTTGCTTTACCACCTTCATAACAATACTTGTCCTACTTCAATCAGCTTCCCCATAAAAAACATAAAAAGAATCGAAAGAGTAGCCAATCTCTATAATGTCTGTCTCTGTTTGTAGTTTCCACAAGTATGCACTATAAGTCCCTTTCAAGAATGGCAGCAATGTGACTGCATCTTTTGTGATTCCACCATCAATTTTTCATTGCTAGGGAAAATTTTAGAAAATTTCTTTATTCAGTAGAAAATGCTGATTTTGTAGTTACATTTACTCATGTTGTTTTATCTCCTCTTTAGTGCATAAAACAGCTCATAAATGAGGCATGGCCATATATGTCATGTTTTCATTTAAGTATAGGCAAGTGGGGTAGTTAAACCAATATTGTAAAAGCTCTATTAGGGTTCCCTCAAATGCTTCTTAAGACACCCTCTCTCGGACCCTAGTTTCAGTCCTTTTTAGCTGAAATCAAACATAAACGTAGCTTTTCGATGAAAATCTAGGCGACCTGACAATCGTTTCCTCGAGAATGATAGCTTCCGAAATTAGAAAGGTAGATTTGGGTCCATATATATACTTGTTACAACAAGGAACATGTTGATTGATTGGCCAAGAAATCTAGTCTAAGATTGCATGAATATTGACTCAACAAATTTATGGCTTTAAAACAGTCTGAAAATTAGCACACATACAATGAAAGAAATACATGAAAAGGTGAATGTAATGAGCTAATATGAACCAAAAGGCTCAATTATGTGAGAACAAACTAGATGGGGTGGGCATGATGCTTGGGTCAGCTTCCTTTGGTCCCCTACCACTGTGATGTCAATGTCTACTAATTTTTTTTTCTTGCATGTCTAGCTGGAAACTTTTTAGTATCATTTTTTTTTATTTCTTTTATATAATTGTCATTATTTTCTTCTCTTTTTCTTATTAAAAAAAAACATATTAATTACTATTTAGTCACTTAGTTTCCAATTGAAATAGGGACACTGGACACATATTAGATGGTTGTTGGTGACTTATTTATGGTTGGTTGATAGCTACCACTCAGGAGGCAGAACAGACTTTTTTTTTTAATTTTATTATTTATTTGGAGGCAATTTTTCGTTTTCGGCCTCTAAATGTTAGTTACGTGTGAAATCTTGCTAAAACGGGTGGTTTAAGATTATACATTTTTTTTTTTAACTTTCTGTTTTCTCGTTTTAAGATTCAAGAAACAACTCGAAAATTATTCGAGTTAAGTGAGGTAGACATTCGAAAAAGAGCCTTCAATCCGTGCATTTCGAAGAGATACAAAATTGATGGAGGTTCATATGTTTTCGTTTTCATGAGGGAAAACTACACATGTATAATTCCAGGGATATTATTGAAGAAAGTAGTGACTTGATATCCTTTGTAGGGTTTACTGTTAGGGCCCTCTGCAAAACAAATAATATTTCATGTGGGGTTTACTTTGGTTGCAGATGAGTTGGATGGTACATTATGTTTTTTTCTTCTTAACATTGATTGAAGTTAGATAAGGGCATCAAAAAATGAGAGAGCATTTGCTGTCATACCCACTTGCTGTTTTTATCCTTCCATTCTTCATTTTTGTTACATTTTTTGCTCTATAGTTGGATTATATATCACTTTTTTCTCAGTTTTTGATTCCTAAGTAGGCTTAAATGTCTATATGTTGCTAAGCTAGTCTGTAATCATGTATGCCGTACTGTTTTAGCATGTCCGGGAAAAAATGTCGTCTTATCTATAACAATAGACAGTAATGGTTTAAGATCGAATTTCTTATATATCTATACATTTCTTCTCTTTATTAAATTATGAATGACTTGAATAATGTCGTATGATGGGTGGTTCCGGGGTGGTTCCACTTGAAGCGAGTAAAAGTCAGTATGGTTTAAAGTTTTGCCACTTGATAGACTCAACTGTAAATTTGAGTGATGTACATTGTACAACATTAAGGAATAAAGGGGAGCTCAAGTGGTAAGAACTTGTACAACAATGGTTTCTGACATATTTGGTACACATCAAAGAAAAGAAGAGGCAAAAGGGTGGCTTTTAATTTTAATTACTTTATAATTATCATATCATGTTAGTTAGTCTTTATGATTATTGCCTAATTATTGTTGGGGGCTCACAGTCTGTCCTTCCTTTCCCTTGTGTTAGGGAAGAGGCATTATCATCAAATTCTTTAGTTTGTATGTATTAATTAATATTTAAGTCCCTCTGCCTCTATTCATTGTTCTAGTAAAGTAGAATTAATGTGATTGGTTTTTGGTAATTGGTGGAGTTTAGCATTATGCTAGTATTATTGAAGCTGAGAAATATGTGAACTTCAGGTCATTGTTTAATTTAGACATGATAAACAGGTTGGGCTGGCAACCTCGACCTATCTGGTCTGATTGAATGCTCAAACCAACTCAGGTTCAGGAGCCAAATCGGCTTAAGCCAGACAGAACATTGGTGAGTGGCAAGTCAGTTGAAACGGCGTGTGGACCGTATGGAATCTCAAACTTGGATCACGCGCCAGCCCATGGGAAATGGGTAAAGGAAAAGAAAAGTCAAGAGCTTAGTGACTGCTTTGGGTAGTTGGCTGACCTGGCTCAGATCTTGTCTAGCCCACCTTAGTGGGCCAATCGTGGACCCGTCTAGACAGAACATACCTGGCTAACCTAACCATTCAAGTGGTCCTAGAAACTGATTTTGTAGAACCATCCTAGGTCCACGCGAACCTGACCAAGAAGGATGTCTAGTCTATTTTAAACATGAAGCCAATAATTTGAACATGTAAGCATATTTAGATGGTGGAGAATGCAATCATGTGAATGTCTGATTAAGCTCTAGTAAATCTAGGCTTGTGGGTTGAACAATTCTTGTCTTTGATTAGGCCTTGGTTTGTACTGCACAACAATAATATATAATCATTTATAATACATATTGCGTTATGGGAACTTATTCCAATCAATGAAAATACTTTATTCCGGTGAGAAATAATTTACTCACTCTTAGGTATCGTTTGGTTGCATGTAGGAAGTTTAATTTCTCACGATGCATCAACGATTCAACGCCATGCAAATTTATTTTCTTGTAAATGCTACGATTTGTTTGGTCGAGTGTAGGAATTTAGAATTCCCATGAGAATTTCCACTTACCTAGAGGGGCTAGGTAAGTTAATTCCTCCACTTTGTAGGGATTGAAAATTCTTATGAATTTTTACTTCCTACATTGTTGCTAACCAAATAAGTAAACATACATATATTTCCTAGGAATTTTAATTTTCCATGTAAGTCGATGTCAACGAAATAAAGCCTTTATTCCGATTTCTCAAAGACTTTGGAAAATTGTTCCAATCAATGAAAGTACTCTATTTCGGTTTGAAATAGTTTACTCTTTCTTATTTTTCCGGCCAGTTTGTCAATGACTCCCTTGATTAGTGCGATTTCGGCACCTGTCTTAATCCTTTGTTTCTAAAGTAAGGAAGATGGAAATGGCATGGTGCCCTAAATACTAGCATGAGGTATCTACATAGGGATGACAACAATGAGGATTAAGGAAGTTGGAGGTAACCTGACAAATGGATTTTGTTTGCCCGTCAAATTGTTTGATATTATTTTAGGCATATAACAAACTTTTAATAACACTTTTTTTTTTTTTTTTTCGTATAATAATGTATTGAAGCATCATATCTTAAGGTAGCCACTAACTGGAAGCATAATATCTTTATTGCAAAATTTGCCAATCATTAGCTTCTACGATTGAGACGTGGGGAACAGGTTAACTGTGAGGTTCTAACTTTGATAATTTTAAAGTAGGGGCTAATAATTAAGTTATTAGTCATAATAGTTTAAAGATATGTAACCATTTGATATAAATTTTGTTGAGACTCTTACAGTTTCATGTATAAGGAGTGCTAACTACTTGCAATTTTTTTTAATGAGCATTAAGTCGACAACAACTTGACTCAGTGAACAGCTGAATGCAACGGAAAGGGACTAGGAAGGCAACTTTAGTAGGAGAAGGGTGTTTAGGGATGATCGGAGGAGGGTATTCATTACTTATTGAGTTAACCCATCTCTGACCTGAAAATCGGAAGGTTGGACAATTCTGGTTTGAACCTCTTCTATATTTGGATGGGCTTAAGGCATGTTATACATATACTTGGTATTAGTTTTTTCTTGGCCTAAAAAGATTGTTTAGGCCGACTCCGGAAAAAACTTGGCACAATAATCTGTTAAGACAAGGGATGAGTGCATGATCATATGGTTGATTGCTCGACCAACTTTAGTATTCATGAAAGAGTGAAGCTAACTATCCAAGTAAAGGTTAAGCTTGAGATCATATTTTAGTGAAGGTTTAGGAGTTTACACTATACGGTGGCTATAAAGTGGTAGCAAAAATATCAATCTTGAACCATTAAATTTTTGAATGAAACGATTATACTCGTATTACTCGATAAACAATACTCTTTTTGTCCCTTTTTATACGCACCATTTTTCTTTTTGGCTTGTCTATAGATGCAGGCCCCATTTTCTTATTTATCAAATGTTTTTATACTCTCTCTCAAATCCATGCACCAAAAGTGTATGGTGCATTAGTGCATACGCCATACAATGTAGGACAACGAAACTAGGATTATTTGACAGCCTGCGTTTATGAAATGCTAGATTCAGACATTCAGTCTAGTATAATACTCTACGTACGTATTTACTTGATGTGCTAGCTTCATTCTACGTTTTGATGAATTAGTAGATAAAATCCTATTTATCCAAGGGCACCAAGGCTCTTAGTAAATGGAGACTATAACAAGTAATAACCCATGTGTAAGCTAAGGTTTGCTAGATGAATGGAACTAGGGCAATCCCTATTCCCCTCTTTAGCATCAGGGAAAAAAGGAACCAGGGTAAACAAGTTTGTTGATGGACAGGGTGGTGCGACGAATGGTCCATTTGTTCCTCACTCTGAATCGACTACGTAATAGACATGGTTCTAAATTTTTGTACGAATAACTCAAAAACGCCTTATAAAGCGAATTATTTTTGTGTAACAGACATTATTAGAGGATCTTGTTAACCAAAAGAGTAAGCTCTCGTCGAACTTGAAGTGTGGATGTATCATGGGCCCCTCATACCTAACGCTTAATAATTCCACTTACAAGGGAAGGGGTGAATGAGATATGAACCCGTAACCTTTGTTTCACGCTGACTTTGATACCATATTAGAAGACCTTCTTAACCAAAAGCCTAAGTTAATGGTTAAGCCCTAGGAATTGATTTTATACTCTATCAGATATGTAAGGTGTAATTGTGCCTTAACACTCATCAAAATCATACATGGTGTTTGGAAATGGGAATTTTGTGTTTTCATTAATAACTAGCTTTGGTTCTCGGGCGTTGCCCCGAATCATTTGATAAAATTTCATTTTAAGATTTCTTTCATTTGTTTTGCCCTTTTCATCAAAACATAAAATATTGTAACTATATATTAATTTAATTTTGTAACAAACTGAAATGTTAGGTGAACAAATAGGAGTATTATTATAAGATATTTACAGTAGATAACCATGAAATATTTTATAATTGCGATACAAAAGTTTCAAATAATTGCGAATATAATGTGAGTTTAATATGTTTATTGATAAAGAAATAAAATATAGATTTTACATTTGTACTGTTGAACACATGATTTCAAAAAAAAAATTAATGGGTTCAAGTAAAAGATCAATTGTGATATTGACAAAGAGATGAAATGAACATTAAATTATCATAAAAAAAATATGTTCATTATTATCCATTTTGTCACATATTTTATTTATCAACATAGAAAAGGAATTATTAATTTTAGTGAGTTATTACTTTTTATGATATACATGTTATAATAGTTTTGTTGTGGAAAAATTGACAATAATGACAAAAAGCTTAATTGGTAAATAATACGTCTCACATGTCAAAGGTCATGAGTCTTCAAATATTTTTGGTACATAGTAAATAAAAATACTACATATACACCAAAATTTCCTCCCACAAGAGTGAGAGTTGGTCTAGGAAGAAAAACAGGAGAGTGGAGCGAGGATTTGGGCTATAATTTATGCGTTCAATGCTTAATTTTTTTTTTCAGTTTTAATTATCCTTATTTTACTCACTAATTATATTATTTAGATTTTCTTTTTACTAACACTTTTTTTACTTTTAAATTCAAGTTATATTTTAAGACAAAGCTCAACTTTGTTACTCTCCTCATTTTTCTAAGTTCATGAAAATTCTCTCCTATATATTTTTTTCTTTGCTAAATCTACTCATATATTTTCGAAAATTTAAAATTTAAGCGAGTTATCTCAAAAAAAAAAACAAAAATTTGTTGAGTTTTCAACTTGTTTTCCTGAATTATTGGTCATTTAGATTCTGGATTTTCTCAAAAATTCTTAAATATAGTTATTATAAATAAATTAGAGTGTCACTTTGTAGATTGCATCTTAGTCTAGTAGAAAAAATGAGTGACTTTAATTAGATCCTATGCATTTCTATAATTAGTAATTCTTTTCCTTAATATTGTATAAATATTTGATATTTGATCTTAAGTTCTTTGATCGAAAACCAATAATGGGTTTTAATCAATTAATTTTTATACATATGTAACTATCATAAGCACAAAATCGAAGGGGTACGGTAATTCATTAGGAGGTACGTGCACAAAATGATAGAAGAAGATCAAAATCAAATGTGTAGTAACAATAGTGGTGGCGATGGTGGTAATGGTTATATTATTACTAGATCAACATCGAAAAAATCGAAGCAAAAGAGAGTGCCACAAAGGGGTTTAGGAGTGGCTCAACTCGAAAAAATTAGGATTGAAGAACAAAAACATGATGTTAACAACAACAACAACAACAACAACAACAACAGCAACAATGTTTCATCAACTTCTTCATCTCTACTTTTGTCCATGAATTCTTCCTCTCAAAATACTATTTCATTGTCAAACTACTCGGGAACAAATGATCAAAACTCATCAAAACCTTGTGTTCCTTATAGTCCTCCACTCCCTTCGCCAATGCCAATGAATCTTGCTCCTCAAAATCACATCTTCAAGACATGTAATAATATCGAGAATTTTCACTTGAATTCGACCTTCCCTTGTTCCGGTTCTACCACTGCCTTCCAAGAGAATGGATGGCCTTCTATTCCGGTTCATGGCAATGTTAGTTTTCCTAAAATGTGGCATCCAACCTCTTATGATATTAGTCTTGATCATAGCAATATAGAGGAGAACTCGGTGTTTTCGCCTCATTTGAGTTTGCCTTATGAAACTTGTGACATTGCCCCTTTGCCTCCTAGGAGGAGGAGTAGTAGTAAACATACTCAACCACCTACTCTTACTTCAATGGTACGGTAAAAGTCATGTTATTACTCTTTCATGTTGTTTTTATGTGTTCTTTTGCCTCATTATTATTTTATTGATATAGTGATGTTGTTATAATTTTGTGTTGTGCAACATATAGGTGAATGTTTCTTCAATGAATAGTTCATCATCTTCGTCTGTTTTACATTTTCCGATTGAGCCCCCTTCAAACCAAAGATTATATTGCAATTACTCACCATTGTTGTGGCCAGACGATGAGAAGGTAATAAATTTTCTTTTTCAATTTCGTCAATGGTTGAAATATAACTTCTTAACACTAAACAAACAAATTATCTAATGATATGTTGTTTATGCCAAACATTTTTGTATTGTATGGAAAGATATTGTAAAACTATTGTTATATGTCACAAATTTAATGTGATCTTAGTTTAAATGTGATATATTACTCTTTTTAGTTCAATTACAATACAATAAACATACATTTTTCAATTCATAAATTTTGATGATCATAACATAGATTCAAACATAAATTTGATTTTCGATGTAGTGTAGATGATGGTTAGTATGAAGCGAGCATATCCCTTTCCAATGGACAACCTTACAATCCCGTCATTTGACAACAAGTTCAATCTCGTCTCTAATCATCCACTCAACGGAACGAATGAACTAACAAGAGATGGAAATGGAGGGACAACATACAATAACTTGGATGACAACATTCCCATTTTTCGGTTAGTCAAACAAAGTAACTAAATCTTATATTGTGTTTGTGTGTATAGTTAATCACATGCATTAAGATATGGTGTCTTTGTTCGGTTTTTCAGAGATATCCCTTCATTTCCGAGTTTAGCAATGCCTGAGCTAGGAAACTCGAGGAAAATCAGTCGAATAGACAATTACAATCCACATACTCTAGAACTTCCTAATGTTAAGCAATTTTGCAGGCTTGATAGTTTATCTTACCAAGTAAGCTAAGACACTTACATTACATTATATGTTTTAATCATACAAATTCGAAAAACTTCTCATCTTTTCTTATTGCTCGAATTTTAGGTACATATTGAAGATACACCAGTTGATACAAGACAAGGTGTTACGACAAAGCAGCAATCGAATATGTTCAACTTCTTTCCAACCATGGTGCAACAAGCAACATCAACTTCAAGTCATAGGGGTACTAGTGAAGTAGGAGATAACATTGATCTAAACTTAAAGTTGTAGTTGTTCTTTGTCTCTTTAATTTTAGCTAGATTGATGGACATGCTACTTTTCATGACATCTTTTTGTTATTTTGTTTTTTCAAATATCCCTCCACATCCATTGTTAGTGTTGGTGCCTGAATTTCTTAGTAGGATGTCATAGTAAACATTGCAATTAACGTGTGGAACTAAAGATATTAGATTTATAGGCTCTTTTCTTGTAAGGTTTTTTTGAGGGTATCAACCTTTTTATAGGAAAAATTAAGGTTGGCCTTTCTTTTAAAATTTAATACGGGACATTGAATATTTTATCTTCCTATTCACAAGGTTTACATGTCGAGTTAAAACTTGCTCAAAGACTCAGTAGATCTCGAACTAGAGTTTGAATCTCATTGTAAGTCGAGTTCAACAAGTTGCACTCATAGTGGTTGTGGTGTGTTGAAGGTAGATGTGACCTATAACTGTTAACAAAGTACAACCCTAGAAAATAAGTATGAAACGAGTATAAATATATGTTTCAAATTGTGGGGATGAAAGGCAAAGAGTTTGATTGCTATTATTTGTTGAAAAATCTGTTTGGTTGGTTGGTGGATGGGTCATCCACTCTTTTGATTGGTAACAAACTGCATTATATGTGGCATTTTGTTAGGGGTTTCTTTATAGTACTTCTCTTTTGAAGATTTTGGTAGGCTCACCATATCTCACTTTAAATAATTGCAACTATAGAAGTCTCCATTTAATGAAGCTCCTCTTGCTTAAACAATTTGCAAATATACTAATGGTCAAAATTATATCAACTTTGTTACCAAAAAAAACTTATATTTCTACTGAAATGACTCCATTATATTTGATTTATTATCGACTCGAACACATTTGATTATTACTTGTACAAAGTATTTGTTCATATGAAATTTATAATGGCGGTATCAAATTCTCGCTTTCTCCGGTTCTCCTAATTATATGACAGGATGCAAGAGGGAAAAAAATTGCATTCTAGAAACAGCAACATCAGATCTAATGCTTTTCTTGTATCTCGCAATTATATTTCTCAAAAGATAGGAAGATAATTGCAGATACACAGTCAAATAAAGTTCAGAGATTCTTTCAAAAGATACAGACAGTATAATGAGTACAAAAGTGAGTGTATGCAAAGAAAAATACAGCTTCACTCTAGCCCCGTTATACATTCAATCAACACACACCAAATCCTAATCATGTGGTAGAAGAGAGAAAGTAAAGACATGTTTAAGTCGCAACGAAAAAGGATAACTCTATATATTAGGTTCAGTGATCAGTGATATGTAAAGATCTATGACCAACCAAAGACGTAATCAAGGACATAGACAAGCGCCAGTGATAATGGGTAAAGAAGGAATGCCACAAAAGATGTCCAGACAGGGAACACAGTACGGAAGCTGCCGAAGGCACCAATTATGACGCAAACGAGGAGAATGACAAGCACTTCAGAGGAGAAGTCCCAAGCCAATCCTCTACAATAAACTAGAGCCAAAAACACCGAGAGACAAAGTACATTGTTCATGGTCACTGCACCATATAGCTGCAGGAAACAAAAACAGCAAAGTTTTTCAGTGTCCATTCTCAGCTTAAAACATTGGTACACATAGCCATACAATGCCACAACTCCTAGTTTTAGGCCTACTGTCATTGCAACCCGATGCAAACGACACAATATAATGTCCTGAATATTCAAACTTAGTGATCAACGACACAACTTCAGTTGTTGCGAGCAATAAGTAAAAGCCATCACATATTACTCAGTGATGCTAATTTGTTCTAAAGGATTAAGTAAAACCATAACTCCTTTCAACAACTGACAGAAGGGACGGATGTTTTCTGATATCATCAATAAAACAAAATGGTTAACAACACCCAGTGACTATTCAAAGGGATGAAAATGTTCTGGCATCCTTTGTCCGTTAATAATTTGTATTTTTGTTTATGCCTCTCTCTGCCAAAAATTATAAGTCTTGCCCCATATATTGCAGCATTTTATAAATTCAATTTGTTAAATTACTTAAAGAGTAGCTAGACCATATATAAGCAAACAATGAAATTAACCCTACCTCAGAAAATGTTAGCGATGCAGATCTCCTGTTCTTCCTGGAGGCAAAAATGAGAGCTGACACGGCTTCACTGGAGTTTGTTGCCAGAGGTAGGGCTATAAATGAGATGAAGAAGGATGGAATGCTGGTTGCATCAGAGAAATTATCAACAGCATCTACTAGTGGGTCAGCAAAGACAGCTGCGATGATGGTCCCAAGCACAAGATATAATACTGCCTTAATTGTGGTTGATGTGGGATTTTCGATTTCTTCACCACCCTCTTCACTATAATCACCCAACAATTTATGCTCTATTTCTGCTTCCTGAATCCGGACAATAAGAAATAAATACTTATAGACAACACACATATACAACTAATAACTTCCGCTCTTGCAACATAGCACCAAACTTACCTTATCATAGTCTTCCAAAGCTTTGAAAGTATCAGCAGCATGACTTGTGACAGATTCACCTTTCACTTTTTTAATTAAGTTTGAGATTCCCTGAGTGAACTCTTCAAGATCAAGCACCCCATCCAGATTTCCTGTATCAAAGTCTTTCATAACTTTATCTACAACATCATCTTTTCCCAAGCCCAAACCTTCAATATTCATCCCAACGACAAAGGCTCCAAGTTCTCCTCTTGAGAGAGTGCCGGAATTATCATAGTCCAATCTTTTGAAAATTCTGTAACACAACAGATTATAAGTGACAAAAGAACTCTTTTCAAAACATTTTCATGCCAAGTCATATCACAACATTACTAACAAACAGAATACAACGCCAGTAAAACACTAAAACTTACGTTTCTACAACACTCTTGTTAAGATTACCATCCCTATCACAAAGTCTTCCAAGAGTATTCTGTTTCAAATGTCTGAGAAAGCCTGTCATCACACGCTTATGTTTCACATAATAAAGCTTCCTTGTTTGGATCCATGGTTGGAAAACCTGCAGCAATAAATCTGAAATCAGACCAACTCAATACGAGTTCCAGATTGTTGTCTGAACTATGGTTCGAGCATGAGATGCTCGTTTTAAACTCCAAACCTTAGAAAAACCTGCATCAATCATGGACTCTGAAGGTCTAAAAATCTAAGCATGTATCACATTCACTGACCACAGGTCCAAATTAAAAAACTACAACAATGCCGGGAATCATACTGTAAAAAAGGCATCACACAGTCATTCTTGTCAAATAACTCCGCAAAATGCAAGCTTAGTCTATAAGAATAATCCTTGTGAAAGCATTGTGACCCCTTGATCATCTAATGATTTAACAAAGAAAACCAGTGAGATAACACGTGCGGCTAACGCAAAAAAATTGCATTATTTTAGTTGAAAAACCAATGTCCAAGTGCCATATCATTATATCAATGATCAAGGGCCGAGTGTCTGACACAGGAAAAATAAGTTAAATAAAAAGTCATAGTCAATTCAAGAATCACAGACATCTAAAACCTTAACCAGATGGCTAGTTAAATGGAGTCAAACTGGCAGAAGCATAAATTCAGAATTTCTATATACAAAAATAATTACCACAAACAAATGAGAACTTTGTCAGATTTGGATTTCAATTAGTACTTAGCAACAATAGTCATTGTTAAGCATTACCTGATAAACACAATAGCTGATCAGCATAACAATAGAGAGTATGAGAGCAATCAATACTGCGACGTGCCTCCCTGAACTTGATTTGAGAGCTTGTGGCAATTGGACGACTAGAAAGGGTAATACAGAGAAAACCATGATCCTTGCAGCATAACTTGTCCATATATCAGTAGACACACCAGACTCTGAAGAAATAAATCAGGAAAAGCTTGTCAATAATGAATATGCCACACAGGTATTATATCATTAGGCAGTGCAGGTAAACAAGGCATGTGATTAACCAGGCGTTTGGCTGTGTGAAACAAACAGTAGGCGATTAAAAAATACTCAAACAGCACACCAAAAAGTACATACCTGTTAAACTGAATCCTTTTGAGTCGATTTCATCACGTGCAACTGTATTTCCATGGTCAAGGTCACATTTGCCAACCAAAACACAACTTCCCCATATTGCTGTAAGAAGCATCACCGTTGAACCAGCTAGCAATCCCATTCCCACTGAAACCTGGTCTTGAGCAGTTTCAGGAGTTCCAGAAAGGCCAGATACTGCACAAGAAAATCAGAGAGTACAAGTTCACAACAGTCAACATATCGAAAAGCTTTAAACAGTCGTCACGAATGAGTACCACATTCAAAACCGTATAAACCTTTGTAGGAAGTTTATGATAGGAAGTTTATGATCATAACAAAATTGCTAGGAACTTTATAAACGCAGGGTTTCACATTGGTAATTTTCCATCCAGAGAATAACAACACAATTTACCTGAACGTTCACCCTGAACCCAAACAATCTTTAATTTATCAAGAAGGACTAGACACATGTTTTAAACCAAAAATGAAACATAACTGATTTTAGCCAATGAATTAAATGACTCTTCAACCCAAGTGCATATATCTCTTTATTTTCAACAAAATAAGAACATTGTGATTTGTTTGTATGTTACAAATAGAACATGAACTACTACGAAATACTCCATATAAGACAAAACAATATACTACAAATTCAATGGCAAGCTAAATTTGAAATTAGGATGGAACAAAATGATTACAAAGCTACAATCAAGTCATGACATCATGATCCAAAATAGTTAAAAGAAAAAAAACCCTCAAAATCAGGACTTTGATAATAAAACTTTGTCTACTATCACAAACCTACCAAAAGTAGTACATCACTAAATCAAACTTTGACAAATTCATGGCTCTTTAGACTAATCTTTAAATTCAAATAAATGACATTTTTTTCAAAAATCTATTGAAGAATATTTACACTCACAAGAATTTAAATCTACAGAATCACATCCTAATTCAGCTACACTAAATTATCAAATCACATAAAAAAAAAAAAAAATTCACATAAACACACACAAAAAAAATCAAATAAAATAATAATCAGTAAAATCATAACCAATGCATTGAAATCTAATACTTTGCATCAAATTGTCATTACAAACATATCCACATTTCACCAAATTAAACAATCATACACATATCTAATACCCAATATATCAAAAAATCATACAAACATATTTAATACCCAAAATCAAATAATTTAAACACTCATACAAACATACTCATCACCCAAAATTGAACACTAATACAAACATATCCAAAACATCAAAAAATCATACAATATTTCCAAAACCAAGAAAAAATCAAACAATCATACAAACATATTCAATACCCAAAAAACTCAAACAATCATACAAACATTTTTAATACCCAAAACACTCAAAAATCATACAAGCATATCTACCACCCAAAACATCAAACAATCTTACAACATATCCAATACCCAAAAAAATTCAAACAATCACACAAACATTTCCAACATACAAAAAACTCAAACAATCATACAAACATATACAATACTCAAAATAAAATAAAAAATCATTAAAAAAAAGTCTTTTTTTTATTTATTTTTTAAATAATAATTATAACTTTAAGTTTTTTATTACCAAGAATGAGCATTGCATCAGGAAGAGCTCCAAGAATAGGAAGAAAAAGACCACCAATAATCCCAGGACCCAAAATCTCCAACAAAAGCTCACTTCCATTTGACAAATAAGTTGCAGCAGTATACATCAAATACCCATATACAACTATCAAAAAAGCATTCCCTAAAACTGTTGTTGTACATGGTAAAAAACCATAACTTTGTTCACATTTTTCAACTGATAATACTGATTTTATTGATGATACACCATAGTATGAGGGTCCCACTTCTTTGATTCCATCAGAAAATAGGTTTTCAGTTGCTGATGTAACAGAGATTAATAGGATTAAGAGGGTAATTAGTGGGGTGATCCATTTTTTGTGGGTGTTAATGACTTTCATAATTAAGTTTTTTGAGAAGATGATTTGTGATTAACAAACAAATGGAGTTTCTTAAAGAAGAATAAAGATTGATTTTTGATTTGGTTATGGAAGAAAAGATCAAATCTTTGTGATTATAATATGATTTGTTTTGGTTTTGGGTGATTAGTTTGAGATTTGAATGTGACAAAGTAAAAGGGATTTAGAAAGTTGAGAACATGTTGTTTGTTTTGTGTTATGTGAAAATAGAGAAGGTGTCTATTAATGGAGATTTAATAGGTGATAATCATGAATAATTGAATAGTCACCTTATATATTATAAAATTGGCAACTATTTAATTATTAATTACTTAATTTCGTCTCGAGAGTATTTAAAAAGACAATAAGGCTGAGACTATGAGAGTGAAGGATAATTTACGTGGTTAGAATTTTACTCTTTTTATCGTTAATAAACTTTTATTTCGATGCAAATGAGTTATAGGAGCAATATATCAATCGTATATTCATATGTAGTATTAAATATAATTCTACAAGGAAAGAAAGATTTGAACATATGACTAATCGAACATCTTCAATCTTTTTTTTTTTTTTTTTGACAGGATCTTCAATCTTAAGGCTGAGATTCTGAGAATGAGATATCATCATTGGTATTAAATGTCTTCTTGTACTAATATGTGGGCTTTTGCTAGAGTATGGTCCAAAGTGTTTGTTGTTTCTTAGGAAAAAGGCTCAATTATTGTAGGAAGTCTGAGCTAATAATTCTAAAGGCAATTAAGGCAATTGTATGACAGTACATGAATTGAAAAATAGGAGGAATTAGAGGGTGGGATAAGGATTTAAAGTTAAAATTATCTTCATTTTTATTAGTTGTAATACTAGAAATTTTTTTGTCTCATAAATAATATCTACTAATAAAAAAACGAAAGCAGTAATTGATATGAAAGTTAAAGAATTGTTAAATGAGATAAGGTTATAAAATTATGATCAAGTGGGATAATAAACTAATAATTAATAAAGAATTGTTAAATGAGATAATGTTATAAAATTATTATCAAGTGGGATAATAAACTAATAATTGAACAAGTGTGTTTTCTTTGTTTATGATGTGTGTTAACCGTGTCAAAAAAGTGTGGAATCAATATAATGACAAAATTACAAATATAACCCGACTAACTCTATCTTAGTCCATAGTAGTTTTCAAACAAGATTGCTTGGCTATGCTTAATTTTCTCCGTGCATAAAAAATTAAAACTATTTTTATCTATACTATTTATTAAAATCCAGTTACCACTCAATTAGTTTTCCCTAACTTACAAATTTTTTGGATAACTTCTATTTTATTAAATTTATTTGTATTAGATTTTAAAAGTTTGACATGTATGCACACCTAATTTAAATCTTTTCATATATTATATTAATCTAAGCATGACTCGAGAGTTATCTAATTTGTTAGATAACCGTAAAAAAACAAATGTAGCAAATAAAATGATCGAAAACATTATTGTCTAGATTTGTGCCTTATATTTTTATAGTTTTGTTTGAATAGCCGACATAGTTGGTCGGTTGGCCCGTCAACTTTAAGCCCAAATGTCACCCGATCAACCCACTTCCTTCAGTCGGCAAAACTAAACACACTCTCACACATTTCATTTTTTTTAGCGCCAAAAAAAAAAAAAAAAAAAAAAAATTCAAAACTCCATTTAAGCGCTTTTTTTCAATTTCTAAACTCAAAAATATTACTCCAAATTTGAATTTTCTGGATTTTTAAAGTTTATCACTTAAAGCTTAATTGAACGAAAATTCAATCAAATTAATGGAGTCACAATCACCATTTAGTCCAATTGTAAAGAAAATTGCTGCAGAAGTTGCTTCTTCTTCAAAGAGAAGTTCCACTCGTCCTACTTCAACTGAGGTTTTCATTGATTACCCTTTTCAATTAATCTATAACTTGAGCTATTAATTTGTTCAATTTTAGTGGGGTTTGTCTAATTTGATAATTAGGGTTTTTCTAGGGTGTAAATTGGGGCTTTTTGTGTTGGGGTTTAAAGCAATAGTTTTTTTTTTTGTGTGATTGAATATTTTTGATTGGTTCAGTGATTTTTGGTGTTTGGGGTTTAATGAATTTGCAGATTTGTCTTGAAGAATGGTGGGTTTCGAAGCCGAAAAGTGGCAAGGGTTTAGCTGTTGGCGGTCGGACCGTTGAGATTAAGAAGTAAGGGTACAACATTTTAATTTGGTTTGATGATTTGATCTATGCAATGTCATATCTTGGTATTGGTTTAGGAATTTATGACAAAATCATGCGTGATTGGTGCTTGTTTAGTTCATTTATGCTAATACACATTGCATTGTGTTTGAAGGTGGTGGTTGTTTCGCGTTGTTGCATCGAAAAATGTTATGAAAAAGGATCTTGCTTATATGTCCACCAAGGTCAAACATGATCAAACCAATAAAAATGTGCTTCCTATTAATTTAAAATATTAAGTTTTCCTTTTTTTTAATACAATATGTAGTATTTTGTGTAGGTAAAATTAAATATACTTTAGCAGTACAATTTAAATACAATTGTAAAATTATACATTGTGATGTAGTATACGGGATATTATACTGAACGCTATTATACAATACTTTAAAATTACATAAAACAAATTATACTACTTAAATTACATAATTTAACATGTAAATACATATCGAAAATACATAATTTAAATTACATAAAACAAATTATACTACTTAAAATACATTATATAACTTAATATGTGTCATGTTCCCATTGGTTTGGCCATGTTTGACTATGGTGGACAAATTTTTAATTATCCGTCTTATGAGTACATGTTAATCATATGGATTGAATATATGTTGATGGTATGCTATTTGATTTTGTTCAATTAGTGAGTGTACATCAATTGTTTATGATTAAGTTTGTTTTGTGCTTTTGTTTTGGTGGTATATGATCTTCGATGATTCTATGTACGAGTAGTCTACCACATTATGAAGGTGGAACGGAGTAGTCTACTAGCGTTTATAAAAATAGGAGTGTGCACAAGGGTTTAGGGATTAAGGGATTGTTTTTGAAGATTAGAGTTAGTGCCTGTTTCAGTTCTCATCTTCCATTGAATTAATGATTGTGTTATTAAGCTTGAACGAGTAGTCTTGCATCAATGTTGTGTTGAAATAGTCAAATGGAGTATTTGATGTTGGACTTAGGTAGCTTAACACAATATGGCAGTGTTGAAGCACAATTGCCCTGCCATGTTAATTGAATTGATGCACTGTTTTTGTTGACAATCTATATGTAGGCTATTCGTCCAAACTTTGCTGTTAGTTTTTCCTTCAATTTATGCATTTTATGCAATTCTGATGGTTGCAGATGTGATAATGCACAAGGAAAATCTCACTCTGCCCCCGCTAAGAAGAGGAATGCTTTGAGAGAATTTCACTCTGCACAAATCGTGAAGAGGCATGGTTGTACCACAATTGAGACTTCTGATGGCTTTATCATATCTCTATGTGGTTTCATAAACAAGTCTCGTACACTGCAAAATGGCTTCTCATCTGAGGTAAGTACGACTGGCTATGTGTAATCCGCATATCTAATTATGTTACTTAAATACAACATACGGGAAATGTGCATATCAGCTTTGTATTTATTTATCTCTCTACTTTATAGTGGTTCCATTGGTTCTTCGATCAAGGTCAATTAGTCTCTTCAAGGTGTCTCAGTTAACAGTCATTTGTCCCCTAATTTCATAATATAGTAGTACATGCAAGTTGTAACTTTGAGTCTTTGGTTGCCATCTACCCATCTTTCTATCTCACTGTATACATACTATAATTTCAACCTCCGCTAGCGTCTGATGTTAGCAGAACTTTGAAACTTCAATTCCATCTGTCCCATAATAGTGGTCATGTCTCTAACTATGCAATATAGTGGTCAGTGGAATATTTGTTAGAATCATTACTCTCATAGATTAATATTAATGGAAGCTTATCCTTTTTGTAAGACTATATTTTGGCGTCTTATTAGGCAGGAAACATAGGAGCCCAACAAGCATAAAAAAATTCAGGACTGCCTCAGAATGATTCACCTGATAATGCATAATAGACAATAAAGTGCAGAGGGAGTTTAAAAACCTTTGTTTTAGTGCGAAATGCAGTGATGCCTTAACGATTTTTGTAGAATACCAGACTAAGTTGGCTGTCGTACAGGTTTGCAGGGATTTCATTTACGGATTTCCTTGTAACTGGGAAGATCATGCAGCATCTATGGGTGATGAATCAAGTCAGGGTAACCTCAAAGAGTTTACTGAGAATAACCTGCCTTCTGCTTTGGATACCTGCAACGATACTCAATTGCATGACTTGGCGTTGACACTATCAGACACTGAAAGTGATTTGTTGACTGAGAAAGCTATTGACAACCTGATTGAATCTTTGAGTCCACAATCCATGGATGTAATTGAATCTCCTCCCTATAAATCGACCCGGTCTCAAGCTGGTGCCACTGTTTTATCTCCAGATTCTCTACCGGAGAGTGTTAGCAAGAATTCCAAGAAAAGACGGAAGTGGATTTAGTACATCCTGTGGAAAAATCCAAGTCATGGTTTTGTATTTTAGATGAATCGGTAGAATTGAAGAACTTGTGCAGGTTCTAACATGTCATGTAGGAATCAGGATATATGTTGGGAGACAAAATCAATGTATACCATTAGAAGTAGACTTTAGAAAATTCTACTTAAGCTTGAGAGAGTAATCAATCTCAAGTTATCCAACCTTTGGAAATGTACGGAACTATGGAAGTATATGAAACCTAAGTCAGAAGTGCTGATTCAATGTAGCACAAAATAGTTCAGCCCCACATCGGCACATCTAACCATCCTATGGATCGATTAGCCTAGAGTAGACTAGAACTAGAATAGTTTCAACATTCGAGTGAGCGTTAATTTTAAGTCACTAGTTTCAACAAGGCTGGATTTGGGTACTCTTGATGGGAGTATTTGTAAGTTTTAACTTTCATTAATATACTGCTAGTTATTTGTATACTTGCAAAGGCTTTCGAGATCTAAAGGCTTTCATCTCTTATGATGATAAGCTTAAAGGATTTATAAAGAAAACCGTAGTAATCCTTAGTCATGCATAACTAATAATTTAATAGTCAAAATTACAATTTGATCATACTAGAAGGCAGGCCTAACGACGCAAAGAGAAGAAAACAAACCTAGAGAGAAAGGAAAGAGATATTGGCACTCCTCTAAGCTAAATGAGCGGAGTATGAAACTTTATGCTCTTACAATAAGAAGTGTCTACAATTATATTAAAAGTGTCAATATCAATATCCGAGTGTTCTTAAAAAAAAGTACTTAACTAATTAGTTGACATCCAAAATGCATTAACACACCTGTAGATTCAAAATTGAAAACATCAAAAAAGGCAAAATAAAAAGTGTTTAGCTAATAGTAACAATGAAGACATTCAACACAATGTGAATGTCCCCTAAAGAAAAAATACAATTAGCTGCGACAATTAAAAAAACATGCATGATATGCTAACAACCTAAATGTTAGCACGAATCTAACAATACCTTACATGGCTATTACATATAAAAAAAAATTTTCTTGACAAGTAATTCTTTCATTTATCATTAGATTAGTAACCCTATAGTTATAATGAGTAACCTATGTAAAAAAAAAAAAAATAATTATAATTAAAAAAAAAACCTTTTTAGTCCCAACAGGGCCACATATTATTTGTGGCCTCATCTTCTTGTGATTCAATTATTAATTTTTGTTATTCAAATAATTAACCCATATATTCATAACAAGAGTCAAGAGCTATCACTCAATAGCATTACTTGTATTCCCTCCGTTTCAATTAATTAGAAATAGTCATTATTTGTCCCACGATTTCATGATGTAGCAGTACGTGCAAGCTGCAACTTCGAGTCTTTGAGTGTCACGGTGTCACCTACCCATATTTCAATCTCATTGTTTACAAACTATGAAGTATATTTTAATAAAGATGGGAATATTCGTTAAAATCATTAATCTCATAGATTATATTAATGGAAGATTGTCATTTTTTTTTTTTAAGACTACATTTTGGCATCTTATTAATTAGACAGGAAGTGTAGGATACAATATTTCCTGAATGCTTCACCTGAAAACAGAAATGACTACTGCAGGACATTGTTATGTTATTTTTAGTATAAGTGATAGTAGTAATGCTCTAAATTAGTCAGACTAATGCAATGCATCCATACTAAATACTTCGGAGCTAGCAGAAGTGCAAAACTCATGGAGACAAAATATTCATCCTTAGGAAGTCAGGAACTTAGGATACATATGCCGAGCAAATTCCACAGCAGACTAAATCCGATCTCTAGACATTATCTACATATATATAGGCAAGTAATTAGCTGAAAACAAATCTTTCCATAGAGAACTCCCTATGGAAATGTACTTTGTACTATATTAATTGTTTGGCTTTGCTTTAGATCAACCTCGATTGTACTGGTTTCTATGACAATCAGCATTTACTGAACAAAATTCTTGAACTTTAATTTTGTACATGCCTCTGTAGCCTGCAGTAATGGAAAGGAATAGAGGAGGATGCCTGTGCAACCTCTATTTTTAATATTAGTGGATCTTCTATATGTTACACACATTGAGAGATTATAAACCAAAACCATTTGCATGTACCAGAAACAAGTAACAATCACTGCTTTTTTTTCCTCAGAAAATAATCTTAAATTGCAATCTGATCCAATCACAAATGCAGCAATGTTTCATACACTTTTGTTGAGTTTTGGACAACGGTCACATGCATATTCAAGATAAGTATAAAATGCTGAAAACTAACAAAGTCAGGAGCGCAGTTAATAGATTGTTCGATTAGCCAAAACTACAACATACTTCACTCTTGTTTCTTTGTTCTTCATTCTATCCAATTTCTTGGACTTTGATCTCGTTGTATACTCATTGACAAGCTTTGAGAATGACGAGGACTGATTTTGTAGCAAAATTGAAGGTCTGTCACATTCCTCAATGGCTCCATTGTTTAGAACGATCACTTGATCACTATTGATAACTGAAGTAATCCGATGTGCAACTACAATTAGTGTCGAATCAGAGAAGTATTCCTTGAGAGTTTGCTGGATCAGATTATCAGTTGCAGTGTCAACTGAAGCAGTTGCTTCATCAAGCACCAACACTTTGCTTCTCTTAAGAAGTACACGGCCAAGACATATAAGCTGTCTTTGGCCAACACTCCAGTTCTCTCCATTCTCGCTTACTGATTTACATATCAGCAACAATATAATCAATTATAGGTTTAAAAAGTTCAGTGTTGACATGAATAGGAAAAAAAAGATGAAGCAACATGTACCAGTTGAATCAAGCTTCAATTCCCGGTTTTTAATTTCATCTCCAAGCTGACACTTATCAAGGGCCTAACACAAAGAAAGATCATGACAGTCAGAGAATACATTTTATCTTAGCGTATGTAACAAAGATTGGAATTAAGTTTACCTCCCAAATCTGCTCATCTGTATACTCTTCAAGTGGGTCTAAGTTGCTTCGAAGAGTTCCTTGAAACATGGTAGGGTCTTGGGGGATTATACTTAATCTAGACCGTAAATCATGCAATCCTATGAAGGAAATGTCAATTCCATCAATGAGTATCTTCCCAGCTGCAGGTTCCACAATGCGGAAAAGAGCCTGTATAAGGGTTGATTTGCCACAACCTGTTCTGCCAACTATCCCAGTCATCTTTCCTCCTTGGAAGGTGCATGTAAGTCCTCGCAGTACAGATTATCAATTTGCATCTATCTCTTGATTGGATTTTTTTCCCTTGGAAATTAAATAAATTCTATATAATATATAACAGAGGAAGTACATCAATTATCTTTAAGCATTATATTGTTACTTAGCTTAGAGGGCGAAAAAAGTACCTGAAGGTCTTGAACATGAACCTCTCCGCAAGATGGCCAAGATTGGTCTGGCCTACTGTTTTCTAAAACGAGGGGGGCCTCACTTGTAATGCCTGTATACTGAAGGATTCTCTCAACTGAAATTATTGTATTTTCCATAGTAGAAAAGTTTGATATAACGCGATTTTGTAGCTCATTCAGATTGAGTGCATATGCCACAGCTAACCCCGCAATGACTTGAATCAGAAGAAAAATGAAAACAGAATCAGTCCGACTAGCATATACATATCACAGAAACAAGAATAGTGCAAAGAATAATCTGTAAGACCACACGCATACCTGGATCAATCGATCCCACAGGAAGGGAGATAAAGAAAATCAGAGTGCAAGCAAAGATAAGTGAAGACAACATGTCCAGACGGAAGTTAAGCCATTGAGTTGAAGCAGCATTGTACAAAATTGGTCTTATAGAATCATTTGTTAGCCTTGTGCTCGTTTCACAAAATCTGGACTTTCGACCAAAGCTCCTGATAACAGCAACTCCAGATATAGTCACTGAGAAATGCTGTATAACTGGAGCTTTATTTACTCCAACCAACCGGGTTACTTCTCTTGCCGAAGTTATATAATATTTCTGTAGAAGAAAGCGAGCACAAAAGATTGAATATAAGGTAATGGGAGTACTGATTTGATAATATAGTAGTTTAAGCCATTGAATTCACCTGGTACCATAAAGAGACAGCAATAACTGGTATAAAAATCATGTAAACTTGCCACACAACAAGTGACATTACCACAATGACCGCCAAAAGTGATATCACTGAGAAGGCAAAGCCGCCAACTCTATTTGGGGCAGCCGTATCCAAAGAGGCTTGATCTGTTGACACCTGAAACAAGTACTCGTATAGTTGTATTACATAATCATTCTAAAATAAACATATCATGTATGAAGTATTAATAATTCAACTCTTTGAGATGCCTCAAAATATCAGCATCCTACTCCATATTAATGGCTGTAATGCAAATAAAGCAAAGTTTGAATTAAATCAGTAATTAAAATGCAAATCTCTCACACTAAACAAGTAGGAAAGATTATAGATTATACCCTGCTTAAGATCCGCCCACTAGGGGTTGCATCAAAAAAAGACATTGGAGCACGGAAAAGACAGGAATGCATCTTGTAGAAGAATGAAGATGCCGTCTTGTACCCAACTAATACATGAAGCAATATCTCACTAGGATACAAAAACAACTTCCAACCGCCAATGAAACATACACAACTAGTAAAGTAGAGCCATCTGCAACACGTTTGGCATCGTGTGACACTGGAGATGCCCAAGCAATCCAATAATTACTTGAAACTTGAAGAAACTGAAAAAAAAAATGAGACAATAATATGATGGGCACTAAAGCTCCTCCATATGCTGCTGTGATATATCTCCAATACAGGTGTGTTTTAACTCTTCCTTTCTCTCGCTCTTCTTCTTGCACAAGCTGTCCTTTAGGCCTCTTATCTTCTTCATCTGTCTCACTAACATCATTCTCTTCTTTCAATGCTTTGTCATCAGAGTTATCCTCACTGGAATTAACCATATTCGAAGCTTCTGTTGAACCATGTGTAGTCGATAAGGTTTGTTCATGAGCTGTCACAAGCTCCTTTAGACTTGTGCCTGAATTTAGAATATCCTCATAAGTTCCAGCTTGCTGTATACTCCCTTCTTTCATGACCTTTTAGACAAATAAAGCATTCATTCGAACATTGTTAAATTACTTTCAATCAATTTGAAAGTATTTGGCTGGCAGAATGCTTGTTTCGAAGTTCAAAATACTCACCAGGATCAGATCAGCAGCGCGTAAGAACTCCACTTGGTGAGTGACATACATTACTGTTTTCGATCTTAAGAGCTCTTGAATGCAATACTGCACCAAAGGTGTAAAGAATTAACTAAATAAGTTAATATAAGTATAAAATTTGCATATCTACTTATAACTACAAGTAAACTCTTCAGTATTATTAGTGAGACACAATCAATATTTACCATCAAAGCAATGTAAGACAGTTATATATATATTGAAGTACAAACACATAATGACATAAATAAGTAAGTGACCTCATATCAAGAGATTTATATTAGTACATGTTATATGAAATCATGAATAAGCAATAACAATATAGTCCGATCTAACCTTAAAGAGATGAGTTCCAGTGTGAGCATCGACTGCATCAAAAGGATCATCTAAAAGATAAATGTCAGCATCTTGGTATAATGCTCACGCAATTCGAATCCTTTGCTTCTGTCCACCACTCAAATTAATACCTCTCTCACCAATGATGGTTTGATCTCCAAAGGGCAAGACCTCGAGATCTTTTGTCAAGGAGCAAGCCTCTAGGATCCTATAGTATTTCTCTACTTGCATTTCCTTGCCAAACAAGATATTATCGACTATACTTCCACTTTGTATCCAAGCAGTTTGAGCAGCATAAGCAGTGGATCCCCCTAAGGTTAAGACACCAGAGACCTTTGGCACTTCTCCAAGTATGCATGATAGCAAGGTTGATTTACCAGAACCGACTGTACCACAAATCGCTATCCTCATTCCTTTCTCAACTTTAATGTTGATATCCTTCAATGTAGGGTGTAGAGCTAAGTGATTCCAACTAAAAATTCCTTCACTAATCTCAACAGCTACCTGATTATCCATCCTAGATGCAGGAAGCTTTACCACGGCATCAAGACTCAACTCATTAAGGGAGAGGAATGAAGCAATTCTCGAAATAGAAACTCTTGTTTGAGTTATATACGAAATTAATTGAGGTGAGTTAAAGATAGCATTTTGAAGCATTTTAAATGTTGCAATAGCAGACAAGACCTTCCCAGATTCTAGAGGAACACCGATAAGCACACAAGTGCTGAAAGTGACCACAGACACAAATGTTGGAGAAATTCAGAATACAGAAGTCGTAAATGCCAAAGAACTTAAAGCTTTCTTCAACCATTCATTCTCGGCTTTTCTCAAGTCAAAAATCTTAGATAAGAATTTCATATCCCAAGCTTGAAGCTTCAAAATCCTCATATTTCTTATGACCTCAGCTGTAACCTTCATTCTTTCGTCCCTGGACTGCATTAAATTTGTAAAATAGTCGCTGAGTGATTCTGAAATAGGATAGTAAGCCAGCATCACAAGCACAGTTGAAACAAATGCCGCAATTGAAGCAAGCCCAAGAGTCCTGTACAAGATAGATAAGTCCAATGTAAGTTGCAATACGATCAGCCATGGATCGTGCATGAATTCACCAAAGTACCCGACTCTTTGTGCATCAACTGACATTATATTAACCATCTCGCCTGTTGTGCACCCTTCTTTTGATGCAAAAGACAAGTTCAAGGCCTTGGTATAGATGCTCTGAGTAAGAGCAGCACTCGTCTTGATATTAATCTTCATATACTGAAATTCTGAATGCTTAGAAGTAACACATTCCACAATCTTTGCAACCAAAAATGCAGAAACCAGAACATGTCCACGTGTTTTCGATACATTCACTCCATTAAGGTATTGAACAAAGGAGTCAATTAGGTAAGGGCAAGACATAGATGGCTACGGTGTTGATCAAACAAAGAAAGAATGTACATACTATGTTAGGCCATGACATGATGATCAACGCTTTAGCAAGCTGCATACTTGTCACCGTGTCAGTAGCACTCTTCGAAACACCCTTAGCCAAACACTCGTAGGATTCACTTGCACCATCTTCCCTAGAAAGAGGAGGTACATCTTCGAGGTTGAGTGTCTTTTTATGGTGCCTCTCGGATATTAAAGAACCCACCCAATAGAAGGTGACTTTACTAAGGAATCCGGCCTTCAAATAAGGACCGATGGGGTTTGAGGTTTGGCTCCACGAATTACTAACATCGTCAACACTAACATGGGAAAATATAAGAGGTTGCTCAAGACCATCCTCATCACCAACAGAATTCATGGAATCCCAAAAATTAAACCAAAACAAAAACAAGAACAATTAAACAAATACTCCTGATATAAGGTAGAAAATTGAAAATTTGAAATTGTACAAAATGTATTGTAAGTCATTTACAAGGCAATAAATATATAGCTAAAAAAAACAACGTAAAATCTCCTACAAAACTCGCAATATAAAAGCTTAACGCGAAGATAAATGAAATTTGTGAAATAAATAAACTAATATATAGTAATGTACAGCTAATATACCCCTAACAGAATCATACACTTATGAAATAATGAAGATAACAGAATCATAATATTTACATCATATTTTTTTTTCAGTCATAAATCTAACAGATTTTTTTAGGGCGAAACACAGATTAGAGGATTATCATTGCATAATCGCTCTGATTTACTAACCATTATACTCCATAATTTATTTTAAAAAGTAACAATTTTTTTTTTTATTTGTTTGATTTTACCGTAATTGGTCCTCAGTCGTCACAATTAGTATAGAGCGTCATGTAATGATGTAAGCATCGAACCGTTCCTATGTACGTAAATCATATCCAATAAAATTACCACTTTTTCACGAGGGACTCTGATGTTTACCGAATTATATGGGATACCCTCAAATTGATCAACTTAGAATTCCTCTCCTAGTAGTTTTTAAAAAAGCTCTGTACACCTTTATTAACTTTTAATTATAAAAAAAATGTCTTTCTATTGATTTCCGTCAATTAAATCTTACATTTCTGTTAGATTTTGTGACGGTTGTTGTGATAAAGGCGGTGGTGAAGTGTAAGGCTCTGTTCTTTTGGCCTTAAATTTTTGGTACAGTTCAATTCAGTTCAGTTCAACTCATCTCAATTTGATTCAGCTCAGTTCAGCTCAACTCATCTCTATATTGTTTGTAATCGTTACTAATTATATTGTATGTCGTTAATTTAGATCCTATGTTATTATATTTGAAGTCTAAGTCTTTAAGGTAAGTAACAACAGGTCCAACAAGTCCAATAGATTTTTTTATTAAAATTTTCAATTGAAAGAGCAAAAACAATATAAAACAGGTCCGGTCCAGGTCCAATTTTTTTTACATTCCGGTCCGCCGGTCCAGCCAGTCCCGATCCGATCTGGTCCGGTTTTGGACCGGTGCTCATCCCTACCCCAGAGTATATATAAGTAACCAAATAAGTCAAATGCAACACCAAATGAGTAAATTAAAAGCTAATAATTTAATAATCGTAGATTTGTAGGGAAAATGTTGATCAACTTGCCTAAGGAAGAATGTACAGCCATAAGTCAGATATGACATACGACTGATACGGGTAACGAACTAACGACTACAGTATAAATATATAATGCTTACTGTTTCAACAAAAAATAATAAATAAATAAATAAATAAATGGGGAAGGAAAACGAGCCTTGAAAGGATATGGGCCGTATCATTTCATGTGAAGTTTGGTCTTAGGCCTGCTTAGTTTAAACCAACAATCCCAATTCCCCTTAACTTTTGGAGAAAAAGTAAAACAAAAAAATAAAATAAAATAAAATAAAATAAATTAATAATAATAATAATAACAATATAATAATAAAAAAATTCCCCAAAAAGAATAAAACCAATTACACCAAAACCCAAATTTCAAAACAACCAACGCACTAACTTATAGTCTACCTATTTAAAGATTGCCAAAGATAATTTGTTGAAAAATTGTAAGAGTACTAGCCTATATAAGGTAATTCAAAAGCATTGTTGAACTTGATCAAATAATCATGTAAAATATGAGTTAATAGTACAATTGTGTAGCACTAATTGATTCCCTTTAAAATAGATAAGATATTGCAAATATGCAACCCATACAATAATTTTAGACTGAAAAATACAACAAAAACTATAAATGTATTTAGCTAGATTCATTAATTATTACAAGATAAAAAAAATACTAAAATAAATCTAATAAAACAATGGACTATATATATATATATATATATTAATATCAATTCTTTTTGAATCATTTTTAGTAAAATAACCATTTTGTTCAAATTAAATTATGTTACAAATGTAATAAAAACTTAAATACAATAAAATGCATATTATATAAATATTATTCATCGATCTAAATCGTACAGTGCACGAGTATTAATTGAGTAGGATAATATAAGAAGACAAATTGATGAAAGAAGATATATATATGGAGCATATATATATAAGTGCGTAACAACTGTGTGAAATGAAAATGGATATATAGTAAATGCAATTATTCTTAATTTTATTAATTTTAATCTTAATGCATGAGTAGTCCAAGATTATTGCATGTGCTCTACATATTTGCATATAGTATGAGTCCAAGTTCATTGTATGTTGTACGAGTATTTGCCAAACGTGTCCCTTAAGACTATCACCTAGTATATAAATATTGTGAACACATACAAAGGAATGTACCATACTAACCCTAAGTATATTACATTACCCTAACACAACCCCTCAATCTTTACGGGGCGTAGCAACAACGGAAAGATTGGTCCGATGGTTACAAAACAATTCATTTGTAAGACCTTTAGTAAAAATATCAGCAACCTGCAGACGAGTAGAAAGATGTTGAACCTGCAAACCACCACTACCAACCATCTCACGAACAAAATGGTAATCGACGTCAATATGCTTACTCCGGTCATGTTGAACGGGATTAGCTGTGAGATAAGTATCTGAGACATTGTCACAATACAAAGTCACTGGGCGACGAAGGAAGAAGCCAAGATCAACTAGAAGTTGGCGGAGCCAAATCATCTCAGGAGCAGTATAGGCAACAGCACGATATTCTGCTTCAGTGGAGGACTTAGAGACAGTAGGTTGCTTCTTAGAACGCCAGGAAATCAAGTTCTTACCAAGAAACACAGCATAGCCAGTGGTGGAACGTCGATCATCCGGACAACCAGCCCAATCAGCATCAGAATAGGCAATGACTATACTAGGGGTGCCAGTAGAGTGAAGAAAGAGGCCATAATCCGAAGTACCCTATAAGTGCCTGAAAATTCTTTTCACAGCATGAAGGTGAGTAGTACGAGGAGCATGCATAAACTGAGAGACCATATTAAGCATAAGCAATATCAGGTCGAGTCATACATAAGTATATTACATTACCCTAACATATGTGCTTACATATTAGCATATATTTTCAAGGGGATTAATTAGTGTTATACAGTTTTATTACTAATTTAAACCAAAGTACTTTGTAACTTTGTATGAAATCCGTTTTCGTGCTATTTTTAGTATTCGAAATTTTCGATATTCCACCACTACTACCTAGTACCTACTAATTTCTTTTTTTAGATGAAAAAGTTAATGCACCTACTAAAGTACAGTGACTATGTGAGTATGTGACAACAAATTAAGAGTAAATGCATGCATCATGCATGTTAGTAGTATAAATAGGGGTTGTAAATTTCATAAAGGTATCAAAAACTAAAACTCAGTATTCTTAACTTTGAACTTACACTTTCTTTTTCATCAACAAATTTTAAAAACATTAAAATGGCCATTCTTTTACTCATTTCATTTGTTGCCATGTTAGGGACTAGCAATCAATCCAACCATCTACTGGAATGAACACTTTCCGAAAACCGATATGCCTACAGCAATTGCAACCGCCCTCCCTCTATACAACACCAACTCCATTAATAGATCGATCAGTAGCTGAATGGATGAGCTCTGACGAAGTTGTTATACAAGACTATAGTGCTGTTGGAGGAGAATGCGAAATAGATGCCTATGGTAGACCCGGATTACATTCAGTTCTCAGGTCTCGGTTTATTTTACGGAAAGACCTCCGAATTGGATGCCAGGTTACCGTCCAACTTAAGCCGATCAATGCAATCACAACAACATTTCCAGCTGAGGAGGTCTTGCCTCCATTCAGCTCTAAGAATTTTTTCGAAAACCTCGCTTATCTCAACATAAGCAGCCATTTGATGGCTACTTATGTGATGAACCTCACACTTGTGAAGTCACTCAAGTGTGAGGATCGGAGAGGAAAGCTATTAATGGAAAAACTATTATATTACCAATTCAACTAAAAACTTAAGCTGATGGTTGAGGCCTAGGAATAGTTTATATACCCTATCAGGCAATACTGTGCTAAACCGCTAAACAGTCTCGTCAGATTTGCCACTNAGAGTGAAGAAAGAGGCCATAATCCGAAGTACCCTATAAGTGCCTGAAAATTCTTTTCACAGCATGAAGGTGAGTAGTACGAGGAGCATGCATAAACTGAGAGACCATATTAAGCATAAGCAATATCAGGTCGAGTCATACATAAGTATATTACATTACCCTAACATATGTGCTTACATATTAGCATATATTTTCAAGGGGATTAATTAGTGTTATACAGTTTTATTACTAATTTAAACCAAAGTACTTTGTAACTTTGTATGAAATCCGTTTTCGTGCTATTTTTAGTATTCGAAATTTTCGATATTCCACCACTACTACCTAGTACCTACTAATTTCTTTTTTTAGATGAAAAAGTTAATGCACCTACTAAAGTACAGTGACTATGTGAGTATGTGACAACAAATTAAGAGTAAATGCATGCATCATGCATGTTAGTAGTATAAATAGGGGTTGTAAATTTCATAAAGGTATCAAAAACTAAAACTCAGTATTCTTAACTTTGAACTTACACTTTCTTTTTCATCAACAAATTTTAAAAACATTAAAATGGCCATTCTTTTACTCATTTCATTTGTTGCCATGTTAGGGACTAGCAATCAATCCAACCATCTACTGGAATGAACACTTTCCGAAAACCGATATGCCTACAGCAATTGCAACCGCCCTCCCTCTATACAACACCAACTCCATTAATAGATCGATCAGTAGCTGAATGGATGAGCTCTGACGAAGTTGTTATACAAGACTATAGTGCTGTTGGAGGAGAATGCGAAATAGATGCCTATGGTAGACCCGGATTACATTCAGTTCTCAGGTCTCGGTTTATTTTACGGAAAGACCTCCGAATTGGATGCCAGGTTACCGTCCAACTTAAGCCGATCAATGCAATCACAACAACATTTCCAGCTGAGGAGGTCTTGCCTCCATTCAGCTCTAAGAATTTTTTCGAAAACCTCGCTTATCTCAACATAAGCAGCCATTTGATGGCTACTTATGTGATGAACCTCACACTTGTGAAGTCACTCAAGTGTGAGGATCGGAGAGGAAAGCTATTAATGGAAAAACTATTATATTACCAATTCAACTAAAAACTTAAGCTGATGGTTGAGGCCTAGGAATAGTTTATATACCCTATCAGGCAATACTGTGCTAAACCGCTAAACAGTCTCGTCAGATTTGCCACTAAGACATTGGGGCACAAGGGGTTAAAAGCTGTGTCACCAGTCTTTAATTTCGCAATACCAAATGGAATCTATAAACCCAATTGGTACTAAGGGGAAGTTGCTTCTCTGCCATCGATATGGTTATCCTTATGCTGTTTTCTACTGTCACCAGCCTATATCAACAAGAGCACTCTCAGTTCAGTTGGCGACTCACAAAGGCAGAGGCGGCTTGGGCGCAATTGTGATTTGTCATTACGAAACCTCAGCATGGACTGCAGCTTATTTTGGATTAATGGCACTAGGAGTTAAACCAGGGACTCCAATTAGCCATTTTCTCCATTCTCAGGACTTGCTCTGGTATGTGAAGTAGACGGGGCAAAAATTATTAATGTGTCAAGTTGGTGAGTAGGTGAAGATCGAGCAGGTGAAGTGATAGTAGTTTGTTTTACTTGCTAGTTGCTACATTTAGATTTTGTTTGATTATATGGGATCTTGTTTGATTCGTCTCGATCTACACTTTCCAAATATATAATTTTTATAAAATTTTCTTATATATAACTTAATATATCTATTTTCGAAGTTGTTTATTGGGAGATTTGAAAGATAAGACATAGCAAATTAAAATGATGGAGGGAGTACAAACTTTTGTGGATTTATGATACACCCTGTTTTTTTTTTTTTTTACTTGCTATCCTTACTTTTTCATATCTTTCGAGACGTAATTTACAATATTAATATCTCGAGTTTCGTATAATAAAGTTACAATGTGAATAGTGTTAAAACTCTCAATATAGCAATTAAAAAAAGACTGAGGTGATATGCAATAAGAGCTCACGTTACCTTTTTTAAAATTTTCTCAAGTTAAAGGTTTTGTGTGGCTTGATCCTTAAATTTAATAAGATGTCCTATAATTATGCAATAAGATGTCCTTAAATAAACATTAAATTGGTAGAGATAAAATCCGAACATAATATGTGAGAACTATAAAAATAATCTAAATGTTTAGAAGATCTCGTGAAAATTTTATTTTAGTATTACCAGTAGATTTTACAATTGACAAATTATAACTCGTAAGGACTCAGGAGTTCTACTTGCTATATTAAATTGAGATATAGTAAAGACTTAGGGGCTTAGTACGTGTAATTCACAATCGATCAAAGTTAAGGTAGCAATTTGCGACTTTAGTAGCTAGGGAGGAAAAGTACATGAGCCGGATATCTTATTTTGAGTCGTTGGTTGTTTCATCGGTTGTTATAACGGGCAAAATTGCAAAATTAAACTTGTAAGCGAGACCGCACAACGCACAAGAGTAATAAGCTAGTAGATTTGGACAAAATGCAGTTGTGGCTATACATTGCGCCTTGGAAGATAATCGATAAGACAATTGATTTTATCAAGTTTAGCTTTGAATAGTTGCATATGGCGTCAAATTTGACTTACTTGAGATGCTGATTATAAATACAGAATATAATCCCTTAGTCCTTTGATAAGTGCTTTGGACTTTGGGCAATTGTCTTATACTCTTATATTAGCTTGGTTTGCTTATCAATCTATGACTTGATTTTTTTTAAAGAGAAAAAAAAAAGAAAAAAAAAAAAAACTAGTTACTTCCTTTGTCCCACGTTATTTGGTACATATTTTTTTCATAGTTTCTAAGACGTGACTTTGAATGTTTTTGCTTATGAAAATTACATAGGTGAAAAAATTATAAAAATTACATATTAGTAAACTACATATTGAGACGAATTAAACAAGATTTCATATGAATCTATAGTTTTCTAAGAATACACCGTTAAAGAGAATCAAAGTATGCATATAAATAGTGTCCAAAACCTTAATGTAGTAAGTAATTTGAGATGGAGGCAGTTTATATTTTAAGAAAATACTACTGTATATATACTTCCATAACGACCACAATTAAAATGTTTAAAATGAAATAATTATTATAAAGAGATCATTTATTGCATCGAACTGTGTGTGATATGAATATGATATCTCAAAACTTAATTTTAGTTTTGGTAATATATTAACTAGTGGTATGACCGATCAAATATAAGATTATACATAGTATAATTTACCATAATTGCAACTTAAAGGCTTCATATAACATTTTTTTATTTTTTTTCCCTTTAATTATTTTTAGAAAATTGTTAGTGGTATTTTACAAAAAAAAAAAAAAATTGTTTTTTTAAGTTACTTTGACTTCAAAAATTTAAAACTATATTCCGGTTTTAAGGATCAATATATTTTTATGAACCATATTCTAACTTTTAATAGAGTTCACCAGTGTTTAAAGCTCCCCATATTCTAACTTTTGATGGAGAGAGTACAAAGTTATGTTGATAATCAACATCAGATTGGTAGAAAACTAGAAATAGTATATGTCAGCATTATAAAAAAAGATTTTTTAATAATAAGTACCTAATGTTTTCAGTTTTTTTTTTTAAAACAAGTACCTAATCAAAAAAAAAAATATTTAAGTACCTAATACTTACATTTTTCTTGAATTTAAGTACCTAATAATGGAATTATTAAAATTCTGTTAAATAATCCGTTTGTGGGGCCACGTGTAATTTTTTTATTCTTTTTTTTCCTCCATCAAACCTCTATTAAACACATGTCATTTTCCTTTCTTTCTCTCTTTTCCTCCATTAAACCTTTTTTTCTCTCTCTATACTCCTTGAACTCCCTTTGATCGATTTTCTATCTCTACCACATTCAATTGTCTTTTTCGATACCCATTTTCATCTTTATTAAAACCATTTTCTTCTTTTCAAGAACCAACAACCAAAAATAATTTAAAATAAAAATGAAAATATTGGAATAGCTAATTATTTATGTCAAATATTTTTAGTTCTTGAACAAATGCATGTCATTTTGACCTTCCTTTAATTTTTTGAATTTCACATAACTCACACTCAAGTGAAATATTTTCTTCTATATAATGGTTTTCTTTTTCTATTATCATTTTGTGTGGTTTATTTAAGGGTTTTAATGTTGGTTTTAGAAAGAACAAAGAGAAAGAATGAGAACATCATGTTTGGTGAAAAATATGGAAATTTTAATGGATGTGTTGTAAATCAAGAATAAATCAAAAAAGTAAAATAAATGAGGTTTTATGGAAAATAAAGATGTTTATTTAATGGAGGTTTAATGGGAGGGGGAAAGAGAAATAAAGGAAAAAAAGAGGTTTAATGGAAGGTTAGTGGAGGAAGAAAGAGGAAAAAAAGGTTTAATAACAGTGGAAGGAAGAGAATGAAAGTAAGAATAAAAGGTTTGATGGAGGAAGAAGGAGAAAGAAAGGAAAAAAAAGAAAGAATTTTAGGAAGGAATTAATTAAAAATAAGCTAGGTGTGGGCCTCACAAACAAATTTTTTGACAGAATTTCATTGCTTCTATTATCTGGTATCTAATTTAAAGAAAAAAGTAAGTATTGAGTATTTAAATAAATAAAAAATTTGATTAGGTACTTATTTCAAAACTTTCGGAAACATTAAGTATTTGTTATCAAATAATCCTTATAAAAATCCAAATGTTTAGAATATCACATCATCAAATTCCGATGAAACTATTACTTTATATTTGAGTACATCAACTTCAATTTTAGATTATCCTTTACTTACAATTGACAAATGTAAGAAGTAAGGAGTCATATTTCTACATTTGAGATTTAATAAATTGTCATACTCTTTTCTCTTGAACTTATTTTCAATCTCGATCATTCAATTTATTTAAAGTAATTTTTGTTTGTATTTGTGTTCTTTTTATTACAATTTCATTGGATTCAGAGTTTATCAAATAAACTTATAAACTCAAAATAACGTTGTGTAGTACATATTTCACAATCAATCAAGTTAAAGTAGCCATATATTTGGCTATTTGCAACTTTATTGGGATAGGAGGAAAAGTATATGAAGAGGATATCTAACTTTGAGTCCATACTTCATTGGTTGTTACTAGCAAACTTGCAAGTGACATGGCACAAGAGTAGTAGACTAGTAGATTTGGACAAAATGCAGTTGTGGCTTGGAAGATAACCAAGAACATTTGATTATGGCGTCAAATATGACTAACTTGAGATGTTGACTATAATATACAGACAAAATATACTCCTTTGATAAGTGCTTTGGACAATTGCAACTTGCCTTTTATAAGCTCGGTGTGCTTATCAATCTTTGACTTTTTTTTTTTTTTTTTTTTTTTTTAAATTTCTTTTTTCAAGTTTTGATTTTAGAGGGAAAAAAAAGATACCAATTAAATGAGCTTTTTTTTCCTTGGTTATATATTTACAACTTGTTTGGTTCATTTTAAAGAAAGGAATGGAACAGAAAGCAAGTGAAAGGAAAAGAAAGGAAGAGAATGTAAAGGAAATTAGCTCGATTTTTCAATGTTCGGTTTTATAGGGTGGAATTGAAAGAAATTAAATAGAATTCTATTTTTGGTTGACATTAGTAAAGGAATGGAAGAATAAAATTACAATTTTTTTTTTATAAAAAAGCCTATAATTTCTCTTCCCATCCCCTCCTTTTCTTCCCTAATTTCTTCTACCAAACAAGCTCTTAAAAAAATGTTGCAGATATGACTTCATACATCCTTATAAGAAGCGTGAATTGAAAAAAAAATTATAACCTATGACCATTTACTACACCAAACTGCTTTAGTAAGGTACTATTTGCATATAACATTATCCTTTAAATAATTTAACAAACTTGTTAGTACTCACAGTATTTTACACAAAATGCACTTATTGTAAACTATTTTGATCGACTTCAAAAAAATATATATAAACTATTACATAATACAATTTAATCACTTATTATTATTATTATTATTTTATATCTTTTTGTACTAATAAAAAACAGTAAAGTTTTTGACTTTGTAGTGTTTCCACCGTCTTTGTTGATGAATTCCTCAATCAAAGGGCTTAATTCATTTATATTTTGGGGTCAATTACTTCCCTTGTAGTTTATATATTTTTGTAGAAGTATATGACGACCAATAAATATATTTAAAGTATAAATAGCTACATTAAATTACGAAATATATATACAAGTAATTTACAATTTCGGTTATGAAATAAAAGGAAAATACATTGATCTATATAAGGTGTATAAGCTTAAAATATGTCAAAAAAATTTCACAGTGTTTTTTTTTTCTTTGATGAATAAGTTTTTCAAAATTTGATCATATTGATTGAAAAATTTTTAACTACTTAAGTATTTTCCCATCCCGAATACAACACAAGGATAATATAAGTTACAAATAAAATAGGGGACTTCTATTATCTAGATGGAATTTCGCATCTAACAGGTTAATTTAGTAAATATAGCTAAAATAATATTGAGGGACACTAGTACACGTATACACATACTATATATATGAATGCCATTTATATATATATATACATCTTCCATGTTGCCCCTTAAAGTTGATATATATTTATCAAGCTAACCTGTCAGATACGAAATTTGCACCTAACAGTTAATTAACTATTAGGAATTGAGGTTTAAAAATCTATATCTTACACTAGCGAGTCTGAGTAGCCCTTCGCCAAGAAACCAATGTCACATACCCACATATATATTGACATTGATAATTTTTTGATACGACCGTATAAATATTAAATACTTCAAATATCAAGTTGATATCGATGTTGAAAAGTAGTATTTTAATCATATGAGACCGATTTTCATAATTTCTGGAGTATTTTTGTCTAACAAAGAACCGTTGTATCGACTAGTATACAAAGTAGTAGTCTACTAATTGAAGTTATCCACTTTCTACCTCGTCTTTTTACCTTTTCATGTAGTATGATAAAGTAGTGGTGCTTCCAGCAGAATTGTTCTCAACCTCTCATATAAATAATAAATGGTATTTTCCTCAAAAATAAAAAAATAATAAAAAAATAAAATAAATGGCATGTTATATGTACATCGGTACATGACTAAATGTACGTATTTGATGACATCAAGGTCCATGCATGATCGACAGTTCGACTCAATAATAATACTCCTATAGTTTGTAATTTATGTCACAATCTAGTGTATTTTGCAAGTTTGCAAATATCAATTGTATATTAAGGCGTACGTGGCTTACAATAAAAAGTTTAATAATACAATATACATCATCAACAACAATAGCAATAACAATAATCAATAGCATGAGTGGCATGGACTTGTGTCTTTTTTCTTTTCGATTTATGAAATTATGATGGCATGTTGCGTTAGTAGAATGATAGAATTCACGTTTTCACCATTTAAGTCTATGTCCTTTTATCATTTACATCTTACTTAACGGGTTTGTCTATTGACTATAGTCTAAGTACAATTACTCTTATATTCTTTCCTAAAAAGTCTTTTCATTTTTCATTAAACTTTTAACTTACTTTGTGCGATATGTAATCCAATTAAATGCGGTCTTCTTATCAGAAGAACCAACTCACATTCAACATAATCCTCAAATAGTTGAAAATTATCTTAAATCGGCCTGCTAATTAATATTATACAGAGTATAATTTTTAATTTGTAAACTTATTTGAGATTTGATTAGTGAGATATTCCAATACATTATTGGAATCTTTCTCTACCTTGTTCTAATAATGATAATGATCAATAAATAATTAATAGTCCATAAATGGCGTGATCCTTAGTAAGGCATTTGGGCATAAGCATGCATGGTTCTTCCCATATTCGTGGCCTTGTATACCTGATGCTAGAATGATACCATCGACCGACACATAATCTATCAATTTATAATCGATCTCTGTAATTTATCTTACGATATTAATTGATTTTCTGTGTACGAGTGCCGTAAGAAAATGATTACTTGATATATTTTCTAAGATGCTATTGACTTTGATAGGAATGCCAAAATCATGCGTATACACAATCAATATTTGAGTATAAATTATAAACTTCTAATAATAATTAAGGAAAAGAGTAAATTATGAGTGAAATTTTTGTTTAAGCATCATTAAAAAAAAATAAAAGATCAAGTTATGGTATTTAGATTATACTCTGCACATTTGATATTTTTTTATAAAGTAGATGTATTAATCAAATGTAATATACTTATATACCTGAATTATTTTCGTGATACTTTCGGCTGTCAAAAGTAAAGTATATTTAAGGACAAAAAAGTTACTCATTTAATTTGAAGTTATTTAAAAATTAGTATTCAGCTGGACTATGTTACGAACATTTTCATACTCGATGAGTAGATGTAACATTTTAAACCGTACAATCCACCAACTAAAGTCCATAATTTGCTATTAGGTAGGTACGGAGTATTGTGGGATAAGCTCATATATTAATGTTAATGATGAGATTATTAAAATAAGTTTGTTATAAAGTTATAATCTATCACATGGGTTGGTAATTGCTACTCCGTACTTTGCTAGTGAGGTACGTGTGGTGCTGCCGTGCTATGGCATGGTTTACTCGAACCAATGAGGTCATTATGAACTAAGTAAGTCCCAAATTCCCAATGTAGAACCTTAAGTAAATTTTCAAAAAAATCTGAATATTTTTTTCCTATTTACTTTCGAAAATTATGTTCAATTTTGTTCTAGTTCATTCAGTTGATTTTTTTATCCAAATTCTTTAGTTAAAGGGTCGCTACTAGCTAATACAACTGTACAAGTCTAAAGTCATAAATCTATTAATTTTGTAATAAGTTTTTTTTTTTAAATTAATTATTGTTTGTAATAATAGGTGACATGTTTATTCTCCTCATCGAGATGTAAGTTATGATTTTATTTGAATTATTTAATAATAATTAAAAAAAACTTCGTATACATCTAGATCCATCTAATTTTGAAATTTAAATCGATGAAACTCTAGAATGTGTGAAATACACTTCAAAAAGGCCAACGAAAATCATATCATTAAATCAAAACATAATATGAATATTTTTTAATTTTTTTATTATTTTTTTGGAAGCCACAAGGGCAGATATGAGAATTGATCCCAAGATTTCTTGAACATCGGGATAAAAACTTTAATTAGACGGATATAATGCGTATACAATATGCATTCAATTGGATCACATAAAATTCAAATTCAACACAATCATGAATCTAAAAAACAATATTTCTACTTTAACACAACTTTATTCTTACATACTTTGTAGATAAATTAATCTGACTTTTAACGGGAGATGTGCAATAAATTATGTATATAAGGTTTCTGGTTCGGTTTTTCGATTTTCCATTTCGATAAATCAAACATCCAATTTGGTGTTCGGGAAACTAGATCGGGTACCCGAATTTCTAAAACGGGTACATAATGGATTTTAAAAAAATAAAATCCGGAATCTCAATTTTCCAATACAGTTTTAAGGGCCTGTTTATTTCAACTGAAAACAGCAGAACTGAACTGATTAGAGCTGAATTGAACTGAAATGAAAGTTTTTATATCAAGGATTAATGAATAGCAAAAAATAAGAGAAGAGCTTAACTGAATTAAACTAAATGGAACTGAACTGAACTGATTTTAAGTTGAAGTAAACAGACCCTACGTGTATAAAAGTAAATGTTGACGAAAATTTTAGTGTATAATTAATCTAGATCCGATATTTCAAATATTCGGATTTTCAAAACGGGAACAAAAACAAATTTTAAATTCTGACAACCTAAACCTCTAAATTTCTAAATCGGATAATTCCAATATCCGATTTTGCATACCCCTACTTTTAAACATCCAAAAAATTATTCACTACCAAAATTATATACAAACATCTACAGCACCAAAGCAACCGCAATAATTGAAACGAAAATAAAAAAAGGCATCGTTGAAAAGCATATTCTCACTTGTAATTTAGCAAAAAAGTTGATTCAACCCTATATTAAATTAAACAACAATCTCTCAAATAATGAAAAAAATAATAAAAACATTAAAGAAAACAAATTATAATTTGACTTCACTAGTTCCTACTCCAAATCGTACAACTAACTACTCTATATAAGTCACTCTACTTCTCTAACTTTCTTTCTCAACCTCTTCATCCTTTTGTTCTCTGTTTCTCTCTATCTCCAACTTTTTATCAGGTATAATAATTCAATAATTCAACCTTTTAATTATTCTATATTCTTAACATTATTATCATCTTTAATTTTATGTGCACTTTTTACTTGTCAATATTCCAATTTCATGCAAATACATTAAATTTCTGAACTTTGATTTTAAAAGTTACAATTTTTTTTTGGTGGGGTTTCAAATTAATTTAACTGGGGTGTCAAAAGTAACGATTTTGTTTTGTGGGGTTGTTGATTTATTTGATTTTATGAATTGGGTATGATTTTGATTTGGTTTTTATTGATTTGATAGGTTGAATTTTCTGGGGAAATTGACTGTTGTTTTTAATGGCGCGGAATATTGAGAAAATGGCGTCAATTGACGCTCAACTTAGGCTTTTGGTTCCTGCAAAAGTATCTGAAGATGATAAATTGATTGAATATGATGCCCTTTTGTTGGATCGATTTCTTGATATTCTTCAGGATTTACATGGTGAAGATCTTCGTGAAACTGTAAGTATTTTTTTTTTTTTCAATTTTTGATTTTTTACCTTTTTTTGATTGGAATGATTACCTTTTTGATTTGTATGACTTGATTTTTGTCAATTTGAAGATCCATTGATTTTTTTGTTATATGAAATTGGAGATATAATATTTTTTAATTTGTTGAAAGTATTTGATATTGAGTTTATATGGATGATTGCTTCAACTACAACCTAAGGTTAGGATCTTTGTTGATTCAATAAATGAATAATTTCCGATTTCGTCAAAACAAAAAAGAAGTTAGGATCTTTGTTGTTTTTTAAGGTTTTAAAAGTGGTTAATTAGGTGATTAAAGTCAATGATGTTATTTAAGAATGTCACAATATAAAGATCATTATTGTGTATTGTGTAATGTTGACTTCATTGACAAATGACTTCATGTGTGTTTGATGGCTTGATTGACTGTAAGATAAAGTAATTTTGAGATTATGTTGTTGATTTTCCGGTTTAAGACTGTTAGGTGATTGATTTGTGTTTATATTAACGTATAAAAATTTTGCTCCGTTTTTTATATATGGGTCAAATTGATGTAGGTTCAAGAGTGTTATGAGCTTTCAGCTGAATATGAAGGCAAGCGCGATCCAAAGAAGCTTGAAGAGCTCGGAAATGTGCTCACAAGCTTGGATCCCGGGGACTCGATTGTCCTTGCTAAGTCTTTCTCTCACATGCTTAACTTGGCCAATTTGGCCGAGGAGGTTCAGATTGCTTACCGTCGTAGAATCAAGAAGCTGAAGAAGGGAGATTTCGTTGACGAGAATTCAGCAACCACTGAATCTGATATCGAGGAAACTTTTAAGAGGCTTGTGGGGGACCTTGGAAAATCCCCTCAAGAAGTTTTTGATGCCTTGAAGAATCAAACTGTGGATCTTGTCTTGACTGCCCATCCTACTCAATCTGTCCGTCGGTCCTTGCTTCAGAAGCATGGAAGGTTTGTATTTTGCATAATTGATCAGTGTTTGATGTTTCCTAGTGTTTCATACTAGATCAGGGCGGTGTAGCGGAACATGTGATGTAATTTATTAGTAAATTGTTGAAGAAATTGTTTAGTATTTGTCTATAAAGCTTGAATGAAAATGCACATGACAATTGGTATCGAATTGACAGACCAAACTTAATGAATAGTAGCCGTTCATTAAGTATTAAAATTAGTAAATAGTAATTCTTTGAAGTTGATGATTACTTGTTCCAGTTATATAATTATGGCTTTCCCTTTTTCTTTTAGAATTGGATGATCTTTATTGAATTTTTTTGTTCTATCTTTTAGGATAAGGAATTGCTTAGCTCAACTATATGCAAAGGATATCACTCCTGATGACAAGCAGGAGCTTGATGAAGCTTTACAGAGAGAGGTAATGGCATTTAAATATTACTGGCTTGATCTGTGATCAGTCCAAGTGGCATGTATGTAATCAGTTTTAAAGATGCCGTGTTTGTCATGGACGTCTCGTTATCGTACTTAATTTATCGTGTAATTGAACTGCTTTTCCAAGTAATTGAAATCTGAAAATGGGGGAGGTGGTAGCACTAAAATATTTTGCCACTAGACAGAATCTTACTTTAAAATTAAGAATGATGTACGAATAGCACATTGGGATGGGGATAGTGGTCTGCTCTTAAGATATCCCATATTCCGGAAGTAATATCCACGTTGTTTTGTATCGTCAAAATCAAGAATTTTATCATTATTCACCTTAAAATATCTTTTGTATTAGTTTCTTCCGTTCCATTAATTATTGCTTCATCCCAAAAGTGGATATCTTGATTCTTTTGTTATTTTAGAACATGTGACGCTTTTTCCAAATATCGCAAACTAGTACAAGTGACTGTTATTTCCTGGATGTTGTGTGATAGCAATAGATTATGATTTTATTTCCATGAAAACATGTTTGTGGACTTTTAAAGTCCAAAGTCTTTAACAAAAGGAGACTCCTAATATTCTAAAGCATGTTAGGTTAGATATGAATGTTAGATGTGGTCTTGTGTTGATTTTTAGTTTATTAATGTTCTTGTCCATTTGCCGGGACTTGATGTTTGCATGCAGTTTGGCTCAGAAGTCTGATACTCTAATATTGATGCCATGTACCTCTGTCACGTTTTAAAGTTCTACTCTGTTACTCTTCCTCCGTAAAATTAACAACTGTATAATTAACAACAGGAAGGGAATGGGAAGTAAACTCTATAAATTTAGCAGGAAAGTTGAAAAAGGTAGGATAGCTGTGGGTGAAATGAAATTATAGTTAATTTGTCAACCATGTTTAAGTTACTATTATGGGATTATGGTAGAAGCGACTCGAGCGAGTAGGATTTTAGAAAAACCGAGGGAGTAGTACTTACTAAAAATTACAGATGGGTGTTTCTGCTGTGTTATTCTAAGTCAATCTGATCATTTTTGATAGGGAGAATTAAACTATTCTGGGTCATTGTTTATCGATACAAAATTATGAGTATGAGGAAATTGTTGAAATTCTCTATGTGGTGAATGAAGTTGTGATAATCTGAACCATTTTAGGCACCTGATACTGCATGTCTGCAATTATTCAAACATGATACGTCCTGATAAATTTTTGTATGATGACTTGATGATTCATCAGGTTTTATACTGCATTCTGCTGTGCTTCTTCTTTGACATTTATTAAGTCTTCCCCAAAAAGATAGACATCCACCAAATCTTATTTTGTTTGATGGCTAAAATCAAATTTCATTTTAAGCCTTTTGTAGTAGATTTTCTTGGCCTTGTTATACAGCAAACCGGACATCTGTTTTTGTTCCCGTGTTCTACACTGATTTATGATTACTATATTCTCCACCATGTGTTTTTTCTCACCCTGCACTAATTTTTTTTTTCAAGTCTATTGTATAGACCAAAATCCCAGATTGTATTTTAGAGTGGAAGACTCATGCCTGGTTCACTATGAAATGTCATTTTTCTGCATAAGGGATTTAGTGCTCGATTGCAATACCTTAAAGTTAATTCAAGATTATTTGTAGTGTCTTGAGTTTCTCATCTTTCATTATGGTTGTGCAGATTCAAGCAGCTTTTCGTACTGATGAAATTCGAAGGACACAACCCACACCTCAGGATGAGATGAGAGCTGGAATGAGCTACTTCCACGAAACAATTTGGAAGGGTGTTCCCAAGTTTTTGCGTCGTGTTGACACTGCTTTGAAGAACATGGGCATTAACGAACGTGTTCCCTACAATGCTCCTCTTATCCAATTTTCCTCATGGATGGGTGGTGATCGTGATGGTATATTCTCTTTAACTCTTCATTATTGTATTATGTATTTTCTTCTCTGGTGTTAGGAATTGCATGGTTTAGTTTTCTTAAAATAATGAGCTCAATTTTCTTTCTAAATGATTGGGTTATGGTGCTCATGGAGCCTATCTTTCTTTTTTATTTTGTTTTTTGTTCTGATTTTCTTATCATCTTTTGGCATCGATACAGGGAATCCAAGAGTGACACCTGAGGTCACCAGGGATGTATGCTTGTTAGCTAGAATGATGGCAGCTAACCTCTATTTCTCTCAGATAGAGGATCTCATGTTTGAGGTGAAGCTTCTAAGAATTACTTTAGTTTCTACATTGTATTGTTACCTATAATTCTATGTCTTAACTTGTGATATATTTGCTCAAAACTTGCAGATATCTATGTTTCGCTGCAGTGATGAACTTCGTGTCCGTGCTGATGAGCTCCACACCTCCTCCAGAAAGGATGCCAAACATTATATCGGTACTTTCTTGACTGTTCATGAGATCTCTGCTAATAGTGTGAAATTCCATTGTTCTTTTCTGTTTCTTCTTTCAACATATGCTCTTTTAATACAAAAATCTACACCATATATCCTTTCAATTAGTCTTTTTATGATGCATCAAAGCTCCCTGGGAAGAATTGCTCTTCATGTTTTGAATATTAACTTTCAGGTAGATTAGATGTTCTTATGATTCTGTTATTTTACCTTATTATTGGTACTGTTTCTTATGAAACGAGTCATTGCAATATTGCAATATTTTTGTTTAAAATTATGATTTATACAGCAGTTATATATCCAGTGAATTTTTTTTTGCAGAATTTTGGAAATACATTCCACCAACTGAGCCATATCGTGTAATTCTTGGTGATGTGAGAGACAAGTTATACAACACACGTGAGCGCTCTCGCCAATTGCTATCCCATGGAGTCTCAGATATCCAAGAAGATACAACTTACACCAACGTGGAGCAGGTATATGGCCCCGAGTAAATTTGTACCACCAGTCTTTTAAATTGGCCTGTGCACTGACTTTTTCTCTTTTGTATGCTCAGTTTTTGGAGCCTCTCGAGCTTTGCTACCGATCCCTTTGTGCCTGTGGTGACAGGCCAATTGCAGATGGAAGCCTCCTTGATTTCTTGAGACAAGTTTCCACTTTTGGTCTTTCACTAGTTAGACTTGATATCCGACAAGAGTCAGATCGCCACACTGATGTCATGGATGCCATTACCCAACACCTGGAAATTGGGTCCTACAAAGAATGGTCTGAAGAGCAGCGCCAAGAGTGGCTCCTGTCAGAATTAAGTGGAAAACGGCCATTATTTGGTCCTGATCTCCCAAAAACTGAAGAAATTTCTGATGTTTTGGACACTTTCCATGTCATTGCAGAGCTTCCCGCTGACTGTTTTGGGGCTTATATCATTTCAATGGCAACATCTCCCTCTGATGTGCTAGCTGTTGAACTTCTTCAGCGTGAATGCCATGTGAAGCAACCACTGAGGGTTGTGCCTTTATTCGAAAAACTTGCTGATCTCGAGGCAGCTCCAGCTGCAGTGGCTCGACTTTTCTCTATTGAATGGTACAAGAACCGAATTAATGGGAAGCAAGAAGTTATGATTGGATATTCAGATTCTGGGAAGGACGCTGGTCGTCTCTCAGCAGCATGGGCATTGTACAAAGCCCAAGAGGAGCTTGTGAAGGTTGCTAAGGAATTTGGTGTAAAGCTCACTATGTTCCATGGTCGTGGTGGGACTGTAGGAAGAGGAGGTGGACCCACCCATCTTGCTATCTTGTCTCAACCTCCAGAGACAGTTAACGGGTCACTTCGTGTTACTGTTCAAGGTGAAGTTATAGAGCAATCATTTGGTGAAGAGCACTTGTGCTTTAGAACTCTCCAGCGTTTCACTGCTGCCACTCTTGAGCATGGTATGCACCCTCCTATCTCCCCAAAACCTGAATGGCGTACCCTTTTGGATGAGATGGCTGTTGCTGCCACCAAAAAATATCGTTCCATTGTTTTCAAAGAACCCCGATTTGTGGAGTATTTCCGCCTGGTAAGTTTTCTGAGACCCAATTGTCACATTCTGTTCTTTGTTCTGTAAGATAATGTTCTGCTTCTCTTCCTAAATTGATTATCCTAATAAATATTTGAATGATTTTCTACGCCATTTTCGACCATAAGTTGATTAGAAAGACTTTCAATTTGGAAATGTACATGGAATCCTTGCTACAGTTGTTTAAAGATGAAACTAAAAGGTGTATACTGTTTTTCAAAAATCTAATGATCAAAAGTTTGTTGAGTTTGTCCTCGGTAAATAAAGTGAGCTTTTATTTGTCAAACAGACATCCGTGTGATTGAGAGTTGTGATAACTTCAATGGACTAAGTATCCTACTTTGTGCTTCCTTCTCTAATGTACAGTTTTTTTTTTTTGGAATTATAGGCCACACCAGAAACTGCATTGGGTAGCATGAACATTGGAAGTCGTCCTTCGAAAAGAAAGGCAAGTGGGGGTATCGAATCACTCCGTGCTATCCCATGGATTTTTGCTTGGACTCAGACAAGGTTTCATCTGCCAGTGTGGCTAGGATTTGGAGCAGCATTCAAGCATGCCATTCAGGAGGACAGCCAAAACCTGTACATGCTTGAGCAGATGTACAATGAATGGCCATTCTTTAGGGTCACTATTGATTTGGTAGAGATGGTTTTCGCCAAGGGAGATCCCGGTATTGCTGCTTTGTATGATAAGCTATTAGTTTCTGAAGAGTTATGTCCATTTGGCGAGCAGTTGAGGTCAGACTATGAAGAAACAAAGAAACTTCTTCTCCAGGTAAGAATTGTTTAATTATCATATTTACCAACTGTTAGCTGCAATTTCTCCAAAATGCAATGCAAGTCTCCCTGTGCTTTGTTTGAGTAGGCTACTAAAACTTTCATTGTTCTTCCTGCTTTGTGGTAGATTGCTGGACACAAAGAAATTCTTGAGGGTGATCCCCACTTGAGGCAAAGACTTCGTCTTCGTGATCCTTACATCACAACCTTGAATGTGTGCCAAGCCTACACCCTAAAACGTATTCGAGACCCTAACTACCATGTCACCGTGAGGCCCCACATCTCTAAGGATTATATGGATTCGACTGACAAACCTGCAGCTGAGCTTGTCAAGCTGAACCCTTCAAGTGAATATGCTCCTGGTCTTGAAGACACTCTCATCCTTACCATGAAGGGTATTGCTGCTGGAATGCAGAACACCGGTTAATCCTGCTTGCTGTTTTTCTTTCTTTATCCTTTTTGCCCTGCATTGAAGCCTGTCTTCTTTCTGGTTTGATCTTGGCCAAGCTCATTTTATGCTGGAGCTTGCTTGTCTTTCTGTTTGTGGAGCAAACTGAAAAGCCCGAGCCATCTAAGTTATTCCAGTCTTAATTTTACTGTTGTATTATTAAGATCAAACTAATACTATCCTGCATGTTTTAGCAGTGATGTAGTACCGTAATCCAAAATAATGGGATCGACAATAAAATTACAAATTCTCATTTTTCTTCTGTGAAAGTTGGTGTTTATAATGTTTTTGGCTTTCTTTAGCTTCAACAGGCGCATCCTTTTACCTATGTATTGGGATACACAGTCTGTTCCCAACAAAATGTTTGTTACAGATGGTTCATGAGGCAACCGTGTAATGTATGCTGTAGATTTCTGGAGAGTAATTTACTTATTTACCTAGCTTAAACTCTCTATATACTACATTTTGCGTGAGTGGAGTGTGCAAAGCTAGATATCAGAATGTTTTTTATCCGTTCCGTTTCCTTTCCAAGAAAACTGGAATTCAGAATTTCATTTTCGGGTCAAAATTTTCTTCTAAATTACTTTTATCCAGGTGTTGTTTGCCCTAAAAATATGGAATCCAGATTTACAAGTTGCATACCATTTTTCGGTCCGATATCTAGATTATTTAAAATCGAATATCTGGTCCAATTTTTTTAGATTCGAAGAACTGGATCGGATATCGAATTTTCAAATCAGAAAAAACTTAGTTCTGATTAAAGGATACGTTTGATGTCTAACCTAGAAGGATGTCAACAAATAGAAAAGTTTGGGATTGTTTTCCTAATGACACAAATGCACGGATCGATGTATAGTTGAGAATTTTAGATAGACTTATAAATGATACGAAGAAAATGACAATTTATAAGTAATTTATTTGAGATCTTGTCACCAATACAAGTTGCTAACAAAAAAAATTCAGTATATTTATGGTATATCCAATTCAGTTTAGTGAAACCAAACTTAAGTTATTGTAGATAAATTATTATTTTAGTAACATTTTTAGTTGCAACTTACTACATTTCATTAAATTATATCGATTAATTCAATCGTTTAGACTTTATAGTGTCAAATTAGTCCGTTAAAATACGTGTCTAAAAATTTGTTTTGAATAAAATACTTAAAGAGGTACTCTAAAGTAGTAAAGAAAAAGCGCACAAATATCCAAAGTTAAACAGACAAACCACCATAAATCTTAGATTCGGAACAAAAACTAAACCATCAATCAAACGAAAATGGCGATGACAACGCGACAAAGACGCTCACAACCGTCAGATCAACCCTCACCATCATCATACTCAAAGCTCGACAAACCATCCAACGGCGGAAGAAGAAGCAGCTCATCCTCAGACGACAGTTTAGGTTGGGGACTTCCATTGTTTGCCCTAAGTATGCTTCGTTATATGAGCGCAACTTCCAACGTTATTCATGATTGTGATGAAGTCTTCAATTATTGGGAGCCTCTTCACTTTCTTCTGTTTAAGTCTGGTTTTCAAACTTGGGAATATAGGTTAGTTTTTTGTTTGAAGATTTGTGTGTTTTAGTTGTTTATTTGTGTTGAAATTGATGATGTGAAATGTGTTATTGAATTGATTGATGATTGCGATTGCGGTTTTTGGTGATTAGTTGTGGTGCTATAAGAGATGATGTTAGGGATTGTTTTATGTTGCGGCGGAATTTTTCGTCGGAAATGTTTATGAATGTACATTTTGTTGGATGAAATTGTGGCGTAGATATTGATGTTATGGTTAGATTAGTGGTTACTCTAGAAGAGATGTAAACAAGTAGTTTATGTATGTATGTATGTTGTATTGATGTTGAAAATGATTGTGGCGTAATATCGGATCGAAACATTGATGATTATTCATGTTTTGCAAACTTCTGTCTCAAACCGTGGCAAAATTAATGTGGATGTTATGCAAAGTTTAGTGCTCACATAGAAGAGGTGCAGTTAGGGACATTTTCATGTTGAGTCTAGTTGCGGCGGAGTATTTCGGTTGGAAATGGTGATGAATGTGCATTTTTTTTTTTGGATGAAATTGTGGTTAAATGACTGTAGATATTTGATATTATTCTTAGATTGGTGCTTACGCTAGAAGAGATAATGACAAGTAATGTATGTATGTTTTATTGATGCTGAAAGTGTTTGTGGCTGAATATCCGTCTGAGACATTGATGATTATTCATGTTTTGCAAACTTTTGGATAAAACTATGGCTGAATAACTGCAAATATCATGGAAAGATTAGTGCTTTGCAACGAACTACGGTGGTGCAAGATAATTAATGAGTGATTTAGTAGTAATTAGAGCTTTAATTGATAGAAAAATTGTAGAATGGTTACATAACAAGTGAATTTAGGCCACTTATCCCCGAAGTTTCTCAATACAAACTTCTGGATACCTACAACTGTTCTACTTTTTTCTACTTATACTACTAAAATTTACTACTCGTCTACTCCTCAAGTGATGGGTGACTAATAGCCTTAATTGCTACACCTATGACCTATCATACTTGTCATCTTCCTAAATTCAAAAATGAGCCAAAACGACAGCTAGTTTCTTTAGGTGGTTGGTGTTGCTGTCTTCTCTGCTTGTGTGAACTTCTGTGGCTGCAGCTTTTTTGCCCCTCCTCCTGTGATATGTATGGAACAATGGTTGTGTGACTTGGTTTATTACATGCTCACATAGAAGAGATGAAGTTAGGTACATTTTATGTTGAGACTAGTTGCGGCGGAATATATTGAAACGTTGATAAATGTGCATTCTTTTTGATGAAATTGTGGTTAAATGACTGTAGTATTTATATTATTAGATTAGTGCTCGCACTAGAAGAGATGAAAACAAGCAGTGTATGTATGTTGTATTGATGTTGAAAATGATTGTGGCGTAATATCGGATCGAAACATTGATGATTATTCATGTTTTGCAAACTTCTGTCTCAAACCGTGGCAAAATTAATGTGGATGTTATGCAAAGTTTAGTGCTCACATAGAAGAGGTGCAGTTAGGGACATTTTCATGTTGAGTCTAGTTGCGGCGGAGTATTTCGGTTGGAAATGGTGATGAATGTGCATTTTTTTTTTGGATGAAATTGTGGTTAAATGACTGTAGATATTTGATATTATTCTTAGATTGGTGCTTACGCTAGAAGAGATAATGACAAGTAATGTATGTATGTTTTATTGATGCTGAAAGTGTTTGTGGCTGAATATCCGTCTGAGACATTGATGATTATTCATGTTTTGCAAACTTTTGGATAAAACTATGGCTGAATAACTGCAAATATCATGGAAAGATTAGTGCTTTGCAACGAACTACGGTGGTGCAAGATAATTAATGAGTGATTTAGTAGTAATTAGAGCTTTAATTGATAGAAAAATTGTAGAATGGTTACATAACAAGTGAATTTAGGCCACTTATCCCCGAAGTTTCTCAATACAAACTTCTGGATACCTACAACTGTTCTACTTTTTTCTACTTATACTACTAAAATTTACTACTCGTCTACTCCTCAAGTGATGGGTGACTAATAGCCTTAATTGCTACACCTATGACCTATCATACTTGTCATCTTCCTAAATTCAAAAATGAGCCAAAACGACAGCTAGTTTCTTTAGGTGGTTGGTGTTGCTGTCTTCTCTGCTTGTGTGAACTTCTGTGGCTGCAGCTTTTTTGCCCCTCCTCCTGTGATATGTATGGAACAATGGTTGTGTGACTTGGTTTATTACATGCTCACATAGAAGAGATGAAGTTAGGTACATTTTATGTTGAGACTAGTTGCGGCGGAATATATTGAAACGTTGATAAATGTGCATTCTTTTTGATGAAATTGTGGTTAAATGACTGTAGTATTTATATTATTAGATTAGTGCTCGCACTAGAAGAGATGAAAACAAGCAGTGTATGTATGTTGTATTGATGTTGAAAGTGATTGTGGCGGAATATCTGATGGAAACATTGATGATTATTCATATTTTGCAAACTTCTGAATGAAACTATGGCTGAATTACTGTAGATGCTATGCAAAGTTTAGTGCTCACATAGATGAGGTGAAGTTAGGAACATTGTTTTTATTTTTATCAGGTTTTAGTTAAAACAAGTAATGTAGTATATGTATGTTGAAATTGTTAGCGGCGGAATATCTTGTCTGAGGTGTTGGATGGTTATCAATATTTTGAGATGAAAATATGGTTAAAAAACTGTGCATTTGATGTTATGCAGAGACTAGGGGTCAGCTGCTCACACTAGTAGAGATGAAGTTAGGGGCAGTGTTTTCATTTCCATCAAAATCAATATTTTAGTTGAATTGTTGAAAACAAGCACTCTGTATGTTTATGTTGTATCTATGTTGAAATTGGCTGTGGATGAATATCTCGTCAGAATTGCTGATGATTATTTATATTTTTGGAATGATATTGTGGTTAGATAATTCTAGCCTACTGATATCAGAATTCCTGATGATTATTTATATTTTTGGAATGAAGTTATGGTTAAATAATTCTAGCTATTGATAGTCGGGGAAAAACTGCTCATATTAGAAGAGATGGAGCTGGGGACATTGTTTTTCTTTTCATAATCTTAGTTGGAAACTGTTTGCAAGTTATGTAACATTTATGCTCCAAATTGTCGTGATAGAATATGAATATTTTATAAAGAATATTGATGACTATTCATATGAGAGTATTCAAATAAATTTATGGCTATGGTTATACGGAGTACAGTTTTAGCTATTGAAGTCATCACAGAGGATTATAATTTTTACATCACTACATGGGATATAGAATCATTATAAGAGTTGACAAATAATCTTTTTATTTTTTGTTTATTTTTTATCACTGATGTGTCTATATATTTGGTTTGGCACGAAATCGAAAGGCTACCAGCTATATATCCTTGAGGAGACAGAAAGAGTAAATTTGGATATGAACCGTGTCATTTTAATGTTCAAATCAGGCAACAGTGAGCTTTATGTGAACCTCTGTATCCGTGCCTTTTAGGTTTTAACTGATTCTCATTCTCTTTGCAATTTGCAGTGCTCAGTACGCTTTGAGATCATATTTGTACATTGTCTTCCATGCTATTGTGGGTGGTCCAGCTTCCTTTTTGTTTGAAGACAAGGTAAGACTCTGCTGCACTACTGCTGTTGCTTTTAAGAGAGTCTTAACATGAATCTCATAGTCTTGCTGATGAATCTTAGCCTTTTATTTCTTCAGGTTAGGGTATTCTATGCGGTGAGGCTTTTTCTAGGTTTTATCTCTGTGGTCACAGATGCATTTCTTGTCGTAGCTCTTTCCAGAAAGTACGGCAAACGTCTTGCCTGTTACACCCTTGCAATGCTATGCTTAACCAGTGGATGCTTCTTCGCTAGTACAAGTATGTCAACTCCTGCAGTTTCCTTGTATTTTGTTTTTGCTTCTTTGGTCCACTAGCATAATTAGAAGAAAATTGCCGCCCCCTTTCTGATTTTTTTTTTTTTAAATATTTTTTCTTTGTATTGGAGAATTAAAATAACATTTTTAATTTTGTAAAGTGTCTGATTCTGATTTATGATATGGGCAATGGAATTCCAGGTTTCTTGCCAAGCTCATTCTCTATGTATGCTATGTCCCTTGCATCTGCATTGACTCTTTTAGAGAAACCAGCCATGGCTGTTGCTGTTGCAGCTAGTGGAGTTATTCTTGGGTGGCCATTCTCAGTTTTAGCTTTTCTGCCTATCACATTTTTCTCTTTGCGAAAGAGCTTTAAACAAGCATTTGTGTCGGGCACACTCATTTCTGTTGTTCTTCTGGTAAGTTCAGCTTAATTTTTCTATCAGAATTTGACCAATACTGAACTCTCACTTTGGTTTCTAGTTGCGGAAATTTTATACACTGCATGATTAATTCTTCTTGCCTATGTTTATTTGCCCAGGCGCTCTCAGCTCTTGTTGATTACTTCTACTACAAAAAATGGACATCATCTGTGCTGAATCTGCTATTGTATAATGTGTTAGGTGGTGGTGAAAGCCACTTATATGGGGTTGAAGGACCATTGTTTTATCTACAGAATGCATTTAATAATTTCAACTTCTGCTTTGTCCTTGCTTTGCTGTTTCCTGTGACGCTTCTTGTTCATGCTGTGCGGAAGAAGTATGTCCCAGAATTGTTGGTGATCATCTTACCTGTATATATTTGGCTTGGATTTATGTCTCTGCAGCCTCACAAGGAAGAAAGGTTTGATATACTCTAATTCTTTCCTTTTGGTCTATTCCGTATTGTCTACGAATATATTATAACTTGACCTGATGTCCCCCACCCCCCTCTCATGGATAGTTATAATCCTTGGTAGTTTCTCATTTTATTTGTAGTATCATAAAACGTGAAAGCTTGTTTGAGTTGCGTCATTGGAATCAAAGCTCCAACGAGGTAGCTATAGAACTTAGGATAGGCAGGGACGATAAATTATTTGACATTTTGGTGACTTAATGGTTGTTTCTTGTTTATGCTGAGTGTGAAGTAGTTGTGCAGAGTGGTAGTTGGTATTGTAGCAAGGTGGATGTGAAAGAGGTGAGTGGTTTTTCCTTGCATACATTTCTTGAAGACAGGACATAAGATAATTATGAAAGCCTTGTCTGCCTGATCTAGATCCCTTTAACAAATTGCTTGGGCTATGAGGGTCCTTATCACAGGGACACGGGCTTTGGAAGGCTTTTGGATTGTCTTTGGATAAGCTCATTAAAATGATTCGGTAGTGAGTGATGACGAGTGATCAACCTTCTTAGATCATGTTCGCCTAGCTACTGAACAGGGTTGCCGGTTGCTGGATAGGGTCGAATGGTTGATGTGGGAACGGCCTGAATTTGTGATGTATGATGTCGCCTAATTTTATGCACTCTTTGATTGTTTTGACCATTCTCCATAATTCAATTTGGTAATGACATTGCTATTGACATTTTGAGATTATACCTTCTATGACTTGAGCTAAACAACAAATTGAGTAGGTGCTCTTAGACTGATTTTGAAGTTCAAAAAATTACTTAGACTTTGGTTGTGTATCCTGGTGCTCAGTTGCTTTAGTGAAAGTTCTGTCATAGGCTCTTAGTTATGAAATTTTGTGCCAACTCAATTCTAAACTGTAACAATATTGTTTCAACACCGTATGTTCCTTCATATTGTTGATCAAATAATAGTTTCTGTTCTATATTTAAGAGATTGGGGAAAAGATTGTATCTTGTGGAATTGGGAGCTGTAAAACACATTCTGAAGGAGGTTCTGCGTTGGACCATGGAAGGAGAGAGGGAGAAAGTTAAATAGAGGAAAGGGAAGGCATCATCTATTTTAGAGAAGCTATAAAAACGCAATATTATTTTATTATAAACAAATATGGTTTGCTTATGCTTGTTCATCTCTTGCTATGTAAATTTTTATTTTATTTTTATTTATTATTATTTTTTTTTTTTGAAATATACACTTTTGTGCCAGAGGTTTTTAACAATTATAAGTTACTCCTACTTCTCATGCTGATCTTAGTTTGATAATCATGTTTAAATTAATCTGCAGTTTTCATATTCCATCATAATGATAGTAAACCTGTGCCTTATTTTGGATTTGTAAAAGCAAAGCAGCATCAGTCTGATATCATGCCCATAAGTAGTAATACTGATAGCAGTAACTAGTATGTGTTGCTTTTGCTTCATGCTTGTCTGAGTGCTGATTCTGAACATAAATTAGGGAGTCTTTGGGAAGTTGCTCTGTTCTAGACTATTATCGACTCATTGTTAGCTGTAATTCCATACACCCCTCTTGTAAAAGAAGTTCTTTGATTTACTGGTTATCATTGGTCTTTCTTGCAATACTTACAACATGATTTGTGTTTCTGCAGGTTTCTATATCCAATCTATCCACTGATTTGTGTGGCTGCATCAGCATTTATTGAAAGTATGCCTGATTTTTTCCGTGATAGGTTTGACCCCAATGACAGATCTGTGCTTGTTTTGGTGAGTGTCTCAAATTTTGCTAAGTTTATGTTGCTGGATTTGTCATATTATGATCAATTCTAACATATAAGCTATTCTGTTTTGTTAAACAGCTAGCAAAATTTCTCAGGCCTTTGGTCCTTGGCTTCATATTATGTGTCTCCCATTCTCGTACTTTCTCTGTGATTCATGGGTACTCAGCTCCTCTTGAGATCTATAAGCATTTGCAGTACCATGAAGATGCCGGATATGGTGAGTTCTGGAATATGATTAGTGTTGTGCAGTTCTTCTGTGTGTTCATTGATATCTTCGTTGACTTAAACATCCCAAAGTTACTTTGTTGGCCCATTGCAAGTATTAAGAAGCACAATAAATGATTGGGCCTTTACTAGCCATCAAGGCATTAACCCAGAGCCTGGTAAAAAAAAAGCAAGTATTGTGGTAATGCAGAAAGGATGACTGGATTAATATGCATTTGTTAATCGAAGAGGACAAGAAAATGATACAAACTAAAAATGATATGGACAGCAGTGAATTAGGGATCTTGAACATTACAATAATTATCATTTTTGTTAAAATTTTTGCTGTCAAACGTGTTTTTTTTTAAATAAACAATTTATAATTAAATTTGTCATTGCAGGTTCTACTTTATGTGTTGGAAGTGAATGGCACAGATTTCCTTCTTCATTCTTTATCCCTGACTATGTAGCTCAAGTGCGATGGATTGATGATGGATTCCGGGGTCTTCTTCCCTTTCCTTTTAATGAAACACTTGGGGGCACTTCAGCAGCACCTTCTTATTTTAATAACAAGAACAAAGCATCAGACAAACAATTTGTATGAACTTCATTTCTTGTGTGTTGTATAATTCATTATTTAATTCATCATTAGTTCACAGAATAAGCCTGTCATTTTAGATTTAGAATGGAGCACTTGTCTAATTTGTTCTTGCTATAAATGTGCAGCTCCATGATCTTGGCAACTGTACCTTGCTTGTTGAATTGCACCTGAAACGCCCTTTTGCTTACCGTGGTAGTGACTTGTCAATCTGGGAGGTAGGATTCCCCTGAGTGTTTCTTTCCTCACTAAATCTTGTATTTGATTTCTAAAAAAAAAAATTCAAATAATTTGCTAATGCCCTATCCATAATCAGGTTGTTGCAGCTTTGCCCTACTTGGATAGAGAGTTCTCTCCACCCTTTCATCGGTCGTTCTTTGTTCCATATTTTTGGCAGGAAAACAATGTTTTCGGTTTGTATAAACTCCTTAGACGAGTACAAAATTGAGTTACGTTGCAGGAAGCATCTGATTTGCTCTAACCCAAAGCATAGGTACTTTTAACTAACCCTAGACATGTTTGATCTGTGTATGAATGCAGTTCTGCTCTTGAAAGGAATTCAGGCATTGAACTTTAACTTTTGTTTGCATCATTCTGTTTGTTTGCCCATTCCATTTGAAACTTTATGATTTGCATTTGATTTTGGATGTTATGATTTGTCCTAGTAGTTAACTATAGGACTTTTTTGAAACCTTACTCTCTCAGTCCATATATAATAGTCATGTACACTACTATTTTTGCCTGGAAAGACCTTTCACAAGATGGAAATGTAGTATAGTTGGATTCCAACATCTTTCCACATTAATTGGAGTGATGGAAAGAGGAAGGGGAGGAACCGGTTGTTTTTAAGGGTAATTTAGTTTAATTATGGTGCATACGTATCATGAAGAGTTTGACAGTTGAGACAATGAAGGCTATCTTTTACTCAGAATTTGATGATGTAGTGTATTACAATTATGTACTGTATGATAGTACAGCATCTCTACCTTAGTTTTTTCCCAAATAGAACTCAAACTACGACTAAAATGAGTTGGAAACAACAGCTTCCATAGATATATATACATGCTGTAGGGCATCAGTTTATATATACCTTGTGTATATATATTTTTGTTCTTGATAGATAGTAAAGTTATATTCTTTGTTCAGCTTAATCAAGCTTTGTAGAGCAACTGTTACCAAACCTTTCTTTGGCCCATCAGCCTGAGAATGTCCTCCCACATCCCTGCACTATTAATATTTTCTAGTCCAATAACACTTGGACTGCAGGCAGCAACAGTCCAATACCCTGCTTGGATTTCCTCCTGCAATTGCTCCGTTTCCCATCCACAATACCCATCGAAGAACCTAATATCATCCAATCCAATCATATTTCTCTTCACCATCTCAGCAGCAGAACTTACACCCTCTTTGGTGCCATAATACAATCCCTTCATAACCTGATCAAACACTCCACTTACACCCACTGGATCAACTCCCTCTTTTGGGCTGCTAACAAGGAACATTCCCTCCTGCAAGGGACCACCAAAGTACAATGGGCGGTCCAAGAACATGCCTGATGAATCCATCACAGTTGATTTGGTTTCCTTGATGGACATTAGTGACGGACGGTTTAGTATAATTCCTTTTGGGCCTTTTGGCCCAGTTGCTAGGATGAGGATCACAGTCCTCTCAAAGATGTGTACATCATCAAGCTTCTCAGTTGCTATGAGTAAGCAGCCTTTCTCGGGCACTTCAATTGGGTGTGCCCAGTTGTCACCTATTGTCAGCTGCTTTGAATCACCATCAGCTTCTGATGAGGGTTTGTTGGGGTTTTCTGGACTCGACTTTTTCTCTGCTGCAACAAGTTTTGCCCTGAATGATCTCCAATCCCCACTGAGTGTGGGTATATCCTCATCCTTAGATTGGCAACCTATATAAGAGAAAATTGTGTCAGGTCATAAGAATTTAATGGTTAGGACTTAGGAGTTAATTATCAAGTATAAGTAAGAAGTTAGAAATGCACCCTGCTTTGTTGGTTCTCTTTAAGGGGCTATGTAACACAGACATCAGAGCAGGGAATGGATGCTTTTAAATGGAGTGAGGAAGCATGGTTTATATACAATTAGGAAATGTGTGAACAACCAAAACTTATGAATTGATACTTTCACGTTGAAATCTGAAATTGCTTCTTTTCAATGAAAAATGTAAAACAAGGAGGGTATGAAAGTTAGTTTAGTTCAAATAAAGAGATTTTGGGAAGAGGACATTTTGTGGCGCTTCATCTCCATGATTAGTATAAACTTCCTATCCATTTAGAGACAGAATGTGCCCCTCGATTTCCCCCTAGTTTATGGTATTTGAAGTAGGGCTTTCATAGGAGTTTCTTTGCTTCTTAGTGGGGTATATGCATGGAGGGAGAATGAAGGAAATGACATTGAGCATCCCTAGCGTTACAAATAAGATTATTGTGATAACTCTGATGATCTTATTTGCGGTTGTAAGTTGTAATGGTGGAATTGTGTTTTGTGAGGGGGTGAGGAAAATGAGGAGGATAGCTTTGGTATGCTTAATATGATTATCTATCCATTTGTTGATGCTATATTGCTATAATTTGCCAGTAACTTGATTATTGATTGTAGTTTCTGTATTTCACATCATTGATTCATTTCATATTATTTTCCTTTATCTGAATTGTTTGTCCATTGATATCAATGCACTTAAACTCGACTTACGAACATTGAATTTCTTGTCAGTTTTGATCATCGGCTTCAATGTGTTCACAACATTAACGATTTGAAGGACACAGATATTGGAATTGACACGTTCCGAAAAGCCACATGCTTGCTAATGAACAGATTGAAGAAGACTCAAAAGGAAGATTGTTCACAAGAAGTTGCTACATATAATATGATGAGTTAGGAAGAAACTTACATGTTATTGAAGATGTAGTGTTGCCATGCTTGTAATTATGTAGACAATTCTTTTTAGGAATGTTAAAGAGATTAGGTTTTGTTGTTAATGGAACAATTTCAGTTATTTTGGTTAAGGAATTTGAGCCAAGATAATGAGCTTCCATTTCTCTCTTCTCCTAATTAATTGATATTTTTTTTCCCTTTGTTGCTAATTTGGGTGTTATATGGATGAATTTGAAGCTTTATTTGGGTGCAAAAACTGCCAAATATTATATAGAAGACAAGGCAATTTCAACCATTCATATCATCATACGTATCTAGTTGGAATTGAGGTTGGATAGAGTGGTTTTTCTGTACTTTTTTGCTACTATGATGGATTGATGGGTCATTGGATTTGCCATGATGTGGTGAAAAATAATAGGTGAGAAATATTTATATCTATCCAACAAATTTTAACATTGAATTTTTTACATGAAAAGTGTAAAATATGTCATACAATAATAAATATAATTACTATAACAAAAGATATGATCATTGATTATGTTAAGAAGAAAAGATAAGACTCATTAGTAAATGGATTATGGAATGATGTTGGAGGAAGCATCTCGTTTTATAAATTATTATATACTCAATTAGTAACATGTAACATGGACGACTACATAACAAATAAGTAGAATTTATAAATACAATCAATTAAAATCTTAGGCCTATTTGGTAGTTGGCTGGTAGTTACTAGCTGATTTGCTTGGCTTGGCTGGTATTTGCTAGTTGTTTTGTTTGGTAATTAGCTGTTGGCTTTTGGTTGTTAGAATGTAAAATTACTTTTAAAGGAGATACTTATTTTAATAATCTTAATTAAAAAGTGAAATTATTTTAATTTTCTAGGGATAAAATTGTAATTTACTTATTTATCAGCCAAAAGCCAAAGGAAAAAACTCTTCTTACTAACTTATGGCTTTTGGCTTAAAAGTTAACTTTTAAGCCAATGTTAAAGTCAAAAACCAAACAAGTATTTTGACTGTTTGACCAAGTCAAACAAGTTAAAAGCCAAAAGCTAGCTGAAAAACTAGTAACCAAACATCCCCTTAATCCTACAAATGAAGTTAGCTTTAACTAAAAAATTCACTTTAGTTCAGTTGATTTCAGTGCAATTTTGTTTTACTATAACTAAAGATATAAAATATAAAATAAAACTTCAATCCAATTCAGTTCAGTTAGATGTAACCCAAAAAAACAGTGTCAAATAAAAAGGTTAAACTCCCAAATCGACTATTGGGAATCACAATGAAAATAGAGCTACATAAACCTTGGTGGGCTTGGTAGGATTCACAGAAGAAAACGGTAAAACAAACAGTTGCCTCAATTCCACTTGAAATGTAATTGATGAATTGAAGTGCTAATGCATGTAAGTTCATTTTTAGATGTTCATTTCTAGTTGAATTAAGGTAACGAGTGAGCATTTAGCACATTTCCAATATGATGTTGATAATTATTCAGCCATCTAGCTGAACAATCTTCTTTATACTATTTCGACCCTTTGCAAGTCACCCTTGTCATGGTGTCCAATTGTGTTTAATGAAGGTTTCGTTTCCTATTTTGGGGACTCCAAATTAAGAGGCATGCCTCATGATCATGCAAGACTAGCTTAGACTCAGAGATGAATACAATGGCAAGTTCTAATAGGGACATTGTCACACACCATAACTTTAAGATGGTTAACGAGTCATCTTTTCTCAAACTCAGAGCATTTATTTCCCATTTAAAACTACGGCCTCCACTCCTAGATTTTTGTACACTTGAATTTTATTTATACCTAACAAATAACACCTAAGCTTTTCTCAAACTCAGAGCATTTATTTCCCTTTTGAAACTACTACCTTCAGTCCAAGATTTTTGCAAAACTTGAATTTTTTATACCTCACAACTAATACCCAAGTGTTGCTAATATCTTGGACCAAAGTCATCTTACATAAATACCCAAGTGTTGCTAATATCTTGGACCAAAGTCATCTTACATAAGAGTTATTTAATTGTTTTTGTGGTGTCTAAAGCTCTTGAATTAAATTAATAATTCTTCAATCTATATATTAAAAGGCAAAAATTACAAATGAAAGCAACATGTTGTAGCCATTAGGAATTAAACTCGTGACCTTTCAAATGAAAAGTAAATACACAACCATCAATCTACTTTGTTTTTGTTGATTAATTATTCACAATAAAATATAATAAAGTACTATATCTACATGAGTACATGTAACTAAAAGTACATGCACAAATATGTACATCTCTAAGAGGCATGATAAAAAAACTATTGCTGACACAAGTGACGATAATTGTTATTTTTATCCGAAAAAAAAGTGAATGTTTTTTTTTGACGACAAACTTATATTATCATAGAAACATAATCTTTACCAATTTTGCATGAGCCAATTAATTACAAAAAGATAATAAAACCAATTATAAAAATTTATGAATAATAACATATTACCTCCGTCTTTTATTACTTGGTACATTTACTTTTTCACATTTTTTAATAAACAACATTAAAAATTATTATCTTGATTTATATATTTCAATAAATTATAAAAAGTATATATTTGGAAAATTTACATTGAAATGAATCAAACAAGATCTCATATAGCTATATTTTTAGTATTTGATATTTTGAGATTAACCTGATGCATCACTAGGGCTAAATTAGTAGTTAATCAAATATAACTAGTATGTTACCCTTGCTATGCACAATATAAAAATTTTAAAATAAATTGTTAATATTGAAAATAAATAATAATAATAATAATAATAGCCCATTAGGAGGGAGGCCAACAAAGATGCACACTTACTTGCTAACTATTCTTATGGGATGGATGACACTCATAAACTTTTCTTTTCACTACCATGCCCATGATTGAGGAATGTTGATGGTCCTTCACTTGGGACTACCTAGATAAATGTTTGCTTGTTTGTGCAGCTGGTTCGTGATTATAACCAGTCATCCAGCTCCCATCGTCGCGTCTAATCACTCCTCCTCCACCCGCAGAGGAAGTACCACGGCAAGAGCCATCAACATTAAGTTGGAAGGAACCTTGTTGAGGTAAGGTCCAACAATTAAGCTTCTCCTCAATCAGTGGCTTAATCAGGTTAATCTGAAAGGCATAGTTAGTAGCACAATAAAAATGATTAAAAACTGAATTAAAAAGAAGCATTTTTCTTTCAAAAACAGCCATATTTCGCATCTTCCATATATATATGCCAACACCCAATTACAAAAGCTACTCTCCAATTCGAACTTTGATTGAAATTGAAGTCAATCCATTCTGACCAAGAGAGAGCCCAGAAGTCTCTGAAAGATCCTTCCCATTTCCTATTCCTTGAATAATACCCTCCTGCAAAATATTCCTTCCCTTGAGAATGTCTTTCTTTCCCAATTTCAGCAATTTCTTTTCTTAGGGAATGTGGCATTTTAATTGTGGACTTTTCAATCCTGACATGTTTGAGAAAGAGTTTAAAACCTTAGTGATTTCAACAATGTTGGCAGCTCCAAACAAGAAAATGTCGTTAGCATAAAAGAGATGTGTCAAACCTAAATCCTTGTTTATTCTTAAAGGTTTGATTAGCAGCACGTTTCTATAAGAATAGAAAGTCTTTCTAAACAAAGAACAAAGATGTAAGGGCTAAGGGGATCTCCTTGCCTAATTCCTCTTGTGGAAGGAGAGGTAATACAACTCATTATAAGGAAGGAGGAAGATGAAATCCAGTCAAAAGCTTTTGATAAGTCAATTTTTATTGGAGATGCTTGCTTTTTTACTTCTTTCAGGATAATGACATTTTCTTCAATATATACCTCTTCCTTTAATAAAACTAGTTTGCAATAGATTAATACAATCAGCCATGAAATTCCTAAGTCTTGAGGAAACGGTCTTGGTGATAAGTTGATAAATTGTGTTACAAAGACCAATTGGACGAAAGTCAAAGATTGTCTCCGAAGCTTGTTTCTTAGGAATCAGACATATATAGGAATTATTAATGTCCGGAGGAATTTTTCCATCTCAGAAGCAGTTTAGGACAAAGTTGGTTAGCGGTTTTTCCATAAACTCCCAATACTTCTAAAAGAACAGTGGTTGGATACCATTTGGACCAGGACATTTAATGGGATCCATTAAAAATAAGTTATTTTTGATCTCCTCATTGTTGCGTAAAGATAATTGTATATTATTTGTATTTTTAAAATGACTATAATTATATAATAAATTATACTATTAAAATGATCAATTTTAAAAATTACGAAGTAATATTTTAAGATATAAATTATAATACATAAAAATTATGATTTTTTTTTGTTCATTTACTCAAAAAAATATATTCCCTCCGTTTCATATTTTTCTTGTCGTTTTGACTAATTACATTATTCACATGTCACACTTTGACCATTGTTAGAACTTTATACATAAGTAAAACATATTCATACGAGTTCTTGTTTGATTCATCTTGATTTATTCTATTAAAATATCAACTTATATAATTTTTACAAATGCAATTGTAGACAGGCTTGAGAAGACCCATTTGGAGGTCTCAATCAAAGGCTATTATCTACTGATTTTTGAGTTTCCAGGGTTTTGAAGTAAAAGTTGTCAAAAACTTATCAAGGTGGTCATATGGTTAAAATACGAACCACACAAGGCAACTTGGGGTAAAGAAGCATTAAGAGGAATGATAACAAGTTTTTAGAGGGTCTCAGAAATAAACGTTTTTTCCTTCATTAAAAAAGGTCTTAAGAGGGATGATAACAAATTTTTAGGGGCCAAGTCGATCAAAAGAAGAGTTATTTGGTAGCTCATAGCACGTGGAAAACAATAGGGGGAACATAAGACGAGGCCCAGGAGGGTACCTCTGGAGGTCTCAATAAAAGACTATTATCTACTGATTTTGTTTTCCTGGGGTCCTGTAAAAAAAAGTTGCCAAAAACTCTCAGGGATGCTTGTATGGTTAAAATATGAACCCGGACCATGCGATTAGGGGTGAAGAGGCTTTAAGAGGGATGATAACAAGTTTTTAGAAGGTATCGGAAATAGTTGTTTTTTCCTTCTTTGGAAAAAGCCTTAAGAGAGATGATAAAAGGTTTTTAAGGCCCGAAATCGATCTTGAGGAGTTCTATGGTGGCCTATAGCACGTGGTAAAAAAACAACAGGAAAATAAGACAGCGCCAGGGAAGGCCACTCTAGAGGTCTCTGTCTAAGTCAATTATCCCCGGTTTTTTTTTTTTTTATCTTTTCTAGGGTCCCGCAAAAGAAGTTTCCAAAAAATTTCCGAGGGTGCCCGTATGGTTAAAATATAAACCCAAACTAGGCGAATTAGAGGGAAGAGGCCTTAAGAGGAATGATAACAAGTTTTTAGAAGGTTTTGAAAATAACAATTTTTTCCATCTTCAGAAAAGGTTTTAAGAGAAATGATAATGGGTTTTTAGGAGCTGAAATCGATCTTGAGGAGCCCCTTGGTGGCCCATAGTATTTGTTAAAAAGAGGGGGGGGGGGGGGGATAAGGGCAAATTATTATGTGCTCCCATATACATATTGTTGTTTGTACACCCCCTCCAAACGACACCTTTAACTTGTTTTCTTCCTATTTTAATTCATGGCGGGCTATAACATGTGGTAAAAAAACAGGGGGAAAGTAAGACGGGGCCGGGAAGGACCATTTGGAGGCCTCAATCAAAGGCTAAATATCCATTGATTTTTGTGTTTTCGGGGACCCAAATAAAAGTTTTCAAATTTTTTTTAGGGTTACTCGTATGGTTAAAATATGAATTCGGACCAGGCGGTTTGGGGTTAAGTAGCGTTAAAATAGATGATAATAACTTTTTAAAGGGTCTCATAAATAATTGTTTTTTCCGTCTTCGGAAAAGGCCTTAAGAGGGATTATAATAGGTTTTTAGGGGTTGAAATATTGGGGAGTCTTGTGGTGCCCATAGCACATGGTAAAAAAAATAGGGAAAAATTAGGTAAGGTCCAAGAAGGCTCCTCTGGAGGCCTCAATCAAATGCTATTATACACTAAATTTTGTGTTTCGGGGTCTCAGGAAAAAAATTGCCAAAAACTTTTTGAGGCGCCTGTATGGTTAATATATAAATCTAGCTAGAATAGGCGGTTTGGGGTGAAGGGGCATTAAGAGGGATGATAACGAGTTTTTAGAAGGTCTAGGAAATAGTGTTTTTTCCATCTTTGGAAAAGGCTTTAAGAGGAATGATAACATGTTTTTAGGGGCCAAAATCTATCTTGATGAGTCATGTGGTGGCCCATATCACATGGTAAAAATATAGGGGGAAAATAAAACGAACCCTGAGAAAGGTTCTCTATAGGCCTATAGAGAACATTATGAGGTGCACGTATGTTTAAAATATGAACCAGAACAAACCAATAAGGGATGAAGAGGCGTTAAGATGGATGATAACAAGTATTTAGGTTTCGAAAATAGCTAATTTTCCTTCTTTGAAAAAAGGCCTTAAAAGGGATGACAACTGGTTTTTAGGGGCCGAAATCAATCTTGGAGAACCATGGCATATGGTAAAAAAGCGGGGGGGGGGGGGGGGAATTAAGACGGGACTTGGGAAGGCCCATCTGGAGGCCTCAATCAAAAGCTATTATCCACTAATTTTTAAGTTTTTGGTCCCTGAAAAAAAAAAAAGTTGCCAAACACTTTTTGAGGTGCCCGCGGATGATAAAAATATGAACCCAAGCCACATAATTGGGATGATAACAAGTTTTTAGAAGGTCTAGGAAATAGTTGTTTTTACCTTCTTTGAAAAAGGTCATAAGAGGAATGATAGCATGTTTTTAAGGGCTGAAATCGGTCTTAGGGAGCCCTGTGGTGGCCTATAGCACATGGTAAAAATACGGGGGGGGGGGGGGGGGGGGGGGGGG
>PYUH01000238.1:900819-949268 GCA_016808085.1 Suaeda aralocaspica | reverse complement strand
GGGGGGGGGGGGGGGGGGGAGTAGACGGTGCTCAAGAAGGTCCCTCCTAAGGCCTCAATCAAAGTTGCCAAAAACAACTTGGGGTGCCTGTGTGGTTAAATTTTGATCCCAAACCAGGCGATTAGGGGTTATAATAAGGCTTTAAGGGGGATGATAACAAGTTTTTGGAAGGTCTCGGAAATATTTATTTTTTCCTTATTCAGAAAAGGCATTAAGTGGGATGATAACAAGTTTTTAGGGGCCAAATTCGATGTCTAGATGATAAGTTAATATTTGATGCATATTTTACCCTCGATCACAGTTGATTTTTAGCTCTAATGCAGCTCTTTTGAGCCATTTCTACTAATTTTTGCTATTTTGAGTGCTTGTTGTGTTCTTTATAAGATTTTGCAGGAATCGATGATTTATCGTTGTTTTCCGAGCCTTTTGAAGTATTTAAAGAGCTAGTGAAGAGTTTGGAGTCATTTGGGAAGCCTTGAGAAGCATTAAAGGAGTAATTAGAAGAAAACGAGCGAATAAACGAAAAGACGAAGCTTCAGTCAGTTCGCCCGGCTAGATCGCCACACGCCCGGGTAAGCGGCGTTTCGCCCGAGTGACCCGGGCGGGCTGCTCCGGAGGGCTTTTTCACACGTTTTCTCTTGTTTTGGGCTTTAGTATATAATTCTTTTTACTCCTAAACCTATGTACAATATAATAATCATAAATCCTAGTTTTCTAGCCCTAGCTTTCTCTCTCTAGGTTGTGAACATTAATTATTTATTCAATTTAATTCAATTCAGGTTCTACTCAATTCCTCTTAATTATTCTTTTAATTTTGTTTTTAGTTTATGTTTATGTTTTAGTTAATGTTTTTAGTTCTTAGTTTAGGTTTACTTTTTGTTATTAGTTTTTATGCCCTAGTTTTAATGTTCTTGATAAGTTTAATAAATTTTAATAGTTTATTAATTTTAATCATGTCATTAGTTTAGTTTAGTTTATTTGTTTTGAATTTTATGTTTTTAGTCATGAGTGAGTAGTTTCCTTTCTAGGGCTAGGGGAACTATAGATCGTTTTTGATGTTCTGTTCTTGTTTGTTTAATTTGATTGTTGATGTTCTTGAATTCCTATTGTCAATTAGTATTGCTTTCAGTTAAATTCTGGCCAAGTTTAATTGTTAGTCTGATATTGTCGAAAACGATGCCGAGAGGTAAGATTACCACAATTAGATTACAGGGATAATAGCCAAAATGAGTCTAAGTGAGCGAGAGCCATTAGAGGAGTTTTGAAGAAGACTAGATTCGAGAGAATTAGTGAGCCTTAGTTCAGGAAGTCAATAATCGGTTAATTAATTGTGATACAATTCATTGGTTGATCTGTAGTGAACCGACGTCCTAGGCTTAGTTATTGAAATATTTATTGTGTTTAATTTCTTTCGTAGTAGTCATTAACTTTTTAGTCAAAACCAAATTTAAAAACTCCCTACGGCGAAATAGCTTTTTAGAGTTGGTAGAGTTAATATGCTTCCCTGTGGATACGATCACTACTTCCCTGTCTACATAGTTAAAGTAGTAGGTTATTTTTGATATGTATACGACTGTCCCTTTCACTAGAGGACAGTGGCTCGTAGTACGTGGTTAAAAAAAATAGGGGAAAAATAAGACGGGGCCTGGGAAGGCCTAGAAGTCTCAATTTAAAGGCTATTAACCATTGATTTTTTTAATTTTCAGGGTCCCGTAAAAAAAGTTAGCAAAAACTTTTCCGGGTATCCATATGGTTAAAATTTAAACCCACACCAGGCGATCTGGGGTGAAGAGGCTTTAAGAGGGGTGATAATATTTTTTAAAAGGTCTCTGAAATAGTTGTTTGTTCCTTCTTCGAAAAAGGCCTTAAGAGAGATAATAACAGGTTTTTAGGGGCCGAAATCGATCTTGGGGAGTTCTGTGGCCTATAGCACGTTGTGTAAAAAAAAAAGGGGGGGGGGGATAAGATAAGGCCCGAGAAGGCCCCTCCGAAAGCCTCAATCAATGGTTATTATCTACTGATTTTTGAATTTTTTGGGTCCTGGTATAAAAGTTGCCAAAAACTTTTTGGGGTGCCTGAACAGTTAAAATATAAAGCCAGTTCAGGCGATTTGGGGTGAAGAGGTTGTAAGAGGTATGAGATCAAGTTTTTAGACGACAAGGTTCTTGGAAAAAGCTATAGTTCCTTCTTCGAAAAAGGCCATAAAAGAGACTTTTGCGGTGGCTAGTAGCACGTGGTAAAAATACAATGGGGAAATCAGATGGGGCATAGAAAGACCCTTTCAGTGGCCTTAATCAATGGCTATTATCCACCGATTTTTGAGCCTCTAGGGGGTCTCGAAAAAAACGTGGCCCAAAACTTTACGGGGTGCCCAGTGGCCTAGAAAAAGTGGTAAAGTAACCGTGCGAAAACAAGACGAAGCCCAAGACAGACCTTCAGAGACGGAAAAACAAAGGCTATAATTCTTAGTATATAGAGGTTCCATGGTCTCAAAAAAAATTGCAAAAAAAATTTACATGGTGCATGTATGGACAAAGTAGGAACCCTGAGCAGTTAATCGGGGTTAAGAAGACCATAAGAATGTCACTGGTGACCAAAAAAGCTATTGTTCACTTCTTTCGATATATCTGTGAAAGAGGGATGATAATAAGTTTTTAGAGGTCGAAATAGTAAAATCTATCATAGGTAGTCTTATGGTGAGCCAAAACACATTGTAAAATCAAGGCAAAAATAAAACGATGCCCCGTACAGCCCTCCAGAAGCCAAAAACAAAAGTTTAAAATCCATGGTTTTTTGAGGTTCTTGGTTCCTAGGAAAAAATTGTCAAAATTTAAAAGGTGCTCGCATGGTAAAAATAGGAACCTTATGCAACTAATTGAGATTAAAATGGCCTTACGAACGTAATAGGAGAATGAAAAAACTATTGTTCCTATATTGTAAAATATCTCCGAAATAGGGTTGATAACAATTTTTTTTTAATGCCAAAACCAATTGTGAGGAGTCCTGTGGTGACCTAGAACATGTAGTAAACAAGACAGGGCGAAAACAAGACGGAACATGTAATAGCCTTCTAGAGGCCAAAAATAAAGGTTATAATTCACGCTTTTGGAAGTTCAAGGATCCCAAATTAAAATGCCAAAAATTTTACATGGTGCGATTAAAATAGGAACCCTGGCTAGCTAATTAGAGTTGATAAGACCATACAAACATATTAGGAGAGCAAAAAAGATATTGTTCCTTTATTACGAAATATCTTGATTAGAGGAATGATAACAAGCTTTTAGAGGCCGGAACTTATCGTGGGGTTTCATGTGATGTCCTAGAACAAGTGGTAAAAATAGGGCGAAAACATGACGGAGAACGAGATAACCATCCGAAGGCCAAAAAAAAAAATTAATTCACAATTTTATAAGGTTTTGGGGTCTCAGGAAAAAAATTGCCAAAAATTTTACATGTGTAGTGTTCATATGGTTAAAATAGGAATCCTTCAGGGTTGAAAAGGCCACAATAATGTCTTGAGAGAGCGAAAAGACTATTATTCACTCCTTTCGAAATATTTACGAAAGATGGATGATAACTTGTTTTTTGACACTGAAATTGATCGTCGGGATCGAAGTCTTTCAGTGACGCAGCCCGAGACAGCCCTCCGAAGGCCAAAAGCAAAAGCTATAAATTATTAATTTTTGGAAGTTTTGAGATCCCGAAAAAAATCCCAAAAATTTTGCATGGTGCACGTATGGTCTAAATAGGATTCCTGAGCAGCTAATCGAGGTTGAAAATGTCATACGAATGACTCAGATAGCAAAAAAGTTGTTCCCTTTTTAAAAGAATCTCATAAATGATGATAACATGTTTTTAGAGGCTGAAACCAACCATGGGGAATCCTGTGGTGAACCAAAAAGCATGGTAAAAGAATAGGGCAAAAACGAGACAAGGCCCGAGACAACCCTCCAGAGGCCGAAACCTAGGCTAGTTCATAGTTTTTAGAGGTTCTGAGGTCTTGGAAAAAAACTGCCAAAAAATTTACACGATACACGTATGGTCAAATTAGGAATCTTGAGCAGCTAATGAGGTTGAATAGGCCATAAAAAGGTATCGAGAAAGCGAAAAAGCTATAGTTCACTTTTTCCAAAATATCTCTAAAAGAGGGAATAAGTTTTTAGAGGCCGAAACCGATTATGGTTGGGGAGTTGCATCACTTTTTATTTACAAAAGTAATGTCACTAGTTACATGCACATGAGTCTAATGAGTTTGTATGATTTTGTTCTTCTTGTTTAAGATTTGACATATTAGTTAGGTAGATTGTTATTAAATTGTTTAGAATGTTAAACGTGTTTGTATGTTTGGTTTAGTTATATGCTTTTAATTATCATTCTAAAAGATATAAGTTTGATTTTTTTTAATTAATTTTATAATCCTTAACTAGGTAATACACGTGTGATGCATAATTTTATGAATTATTTATATATGCATGTATAAAATATTATCAATTTTATAACAAAATCTTATGTTTTTCCTCCATTATGTTTATACTTACGTTCATATATAGAGTTTAATTCTACATACTAGAAAAATATTTTATGTGATAAGTATCATAGAAGTATTAATTTATTCATGTCTAAAAATATATACATAAGTATAATAAAGTACTCTATAGATGAAAATTTTGACAATTGGATAAACAAAAATATTAGTAGTTACTTTATTTCCTTATTATTCAAGAATCGTTTCTTTTTATTTCTATTTTATAGGCTCTTAGGAGGGAAATGATTGACTTTTGGAGGAAAAACCTGACATAATAACGGCCCCTTTAGTAAACACTATAGATTGGCATGAGAAGTATGCGTACATAAATAAGGGTATTGTAATTAATAAGTTTAGAGATTCCTGGTGTTTTTTTTTTTGGCGGAATCAAAGATAGTTCATAGTCGTTTGAGTCAAAAGGAATAAGTTTGTTAAGGAAATAAGAACTGGGAAGAACACAGCAATCCCCATATATAACATTCCACGATGATTAGCACTTGTATGATTGCATCTTGAATAGAATTTCTGAACATTTAGTGTTCTTTGTATACATAAAACCAAAAAAATCGAAGTCATGACGATACTTAGATACCCCTCATTGTATAGATACAAGCTTTGTTGAGTATGACAAAAGAAAGTTATGCCGATACTTCGATACCCATCATTGTATAGATACAAGCTTTGCTGAATATGGCAAGAAAAAAGTTTATCCTTCGCAAGAAATGACTATGGACTCTAAAAACAGTTTCTGGGTCTCAATACTCACTGGTTTGTGCGAAACCTAGAGAGAAAGGTCCATCACAGGGAAAGAAAATTCAAAATGCGACTGTTTGCAGTTTGATGGCTATATTTCGAATTAGATTTTTGGAGGGAATATCTGAAAATAGCAAAGAGTAACCATAATATTGGCTTTACAAAAGGCAACTCTTCACAAACAACCTCCCGTCATCATGCACCTTTCCCCCCTCGCTAACATGGGGGCACTATTCTCTTTCATTAGTAGCAGGAATATGTACGACAAAATTGATATGTTAACAACACAGGAAAAGCATAAGGACCTATGTTGCTTTGATCTTATTGCTTACAAAACTGTTGGGCAGTTTTTACTACCACAAGTTGCGCAGGGATTGCAATGTTGAAGCAGGCTAAGGGGCCATGATTCCTTCAATGGTGTATGCAAGAGACTCCGCCAAGCTAGCTTTGAATAACAACGTCTGAAGCGTATGCATCATGTCGTATCCAGGATCAAGTTTGCGCTGCCATCCCTGAAAACAAAAGGCGGTAAATGTAAACTAGTAAGTTTTTTCATCGATAACTCACATAAGTAGAAACAAACAACATGCAGATATGTCTTCCTTATAGTTAAATAAAATTTAGATTAAAGTTATAAATCTGATGTTCTGAACTCCAAATACACAAAGACAAAATAATTGAATTGATATCCAACTTAAAATGTCGTGAAATAAGGCCAGAGGTACAGGGCAGGCATATCAAAAACAAACGATCAACTGATACAAACCTCATACATGAAATTGGCCCTTGCTCGTTTGATAATACTAAATTTTAAAGATCATCGTTGGCTTCAATATCTAATTACCAAAATAATTAGCAGTACAACAAGCTAGTCTCATTTAGAGACCCTATGCCATAGACATGTGCCAGGAGAGGAGCAGGAATTCAAACAGTACAAAAGGGGACAGATAACACACTTTTTTGCAAGCATTTGGGGATCGGTATTACATTGCAAGAATGTGAGACAACAGAGTGAACCTTCAAGACAGATAATAGAAGCAGTATAACTCCAAAAGACTATCACACAATGTAAAAATTATAGACATGTTTGTGATACCATGTTCTTATGACTAACGGAAGAAACTGATTACCTCAAGGACCAAGGTTGTAACAATTACAGTGCAGACATTGCCATCAATGTTAACTCTATGACGTCGTACTTTCTCAAGCAACTGATGCATGCAGTCAGCTGGATGAATTGAATCGCCTTCGGGAGTACCCCAGAAATCAAAAGATTCCTTAACTTCCTGATAAATAAGGGGAAAATAACACCATGAATAAGGGCAAAGCCAACTTCACAAACTCACAATTTACAATGCTATACAGCTTAGCAATAAAGTACAAACCTAAACATAAGGAACTGTATGGAACTTAAAATTTGAATAATGTACCTAGAACCAGATTGACACATAGAAATTACAAATTGACAAGGTACATCAAATGGTTCTGTGTTGTTACAAAGAAGCAAACAGGAAAGGAAATGGGGAACATATAATGAAATTCTTGATATCCGAATCAACAAGGCTCATATCCAAAACAGGGAAGATGAAAAAGAATTAGAGAGGGTTTCTGGTTCGTAGATACAAGCTCGTGATGGCAAAGGCATGCAGGCGAAATAGATAATTGTGCTGTATAGACATATGGTAGATGAAGAATTGGAGTTAAAATGATGATGATAATATTGGCTTATAAAAGCGTACGTATAGATTCTACAAATACTTTTCAACTTTCAAGAGTTCAAGACAATTGAATAGTTGAACTAAACTTCACTCAATACTTTTTTACTTTTTGACGATTTCCTCTCCAAAATCTCACTTAATTATAGTGATAATATTATTTCACTACTTTAACTAAGTTGCTTCTTCATGAAGTAAATCCAAAAAAAATTAAAAGATTAAGAATCCATACTACTCTTCCCCTAGGCCAGATCATTACAAAGTGTACGCAGCAGGATTCAGCAATAGAATGTTAGATATTTTGCATGCAATAACAAACAGAAATAATTCATTGTTTCTAACAGCCAAATTACCTGAATGAAGGCCTTTGGGTTTGGACAGCTCTGTCGCTTTGACAATTGCAAAGTACACTCAGCAGCAGTACGTCCATCGCGAAGAGCAACAGCCTTAAAAAACTCCACCAAATTTGTCCGGTCACTTTTAGAAAGCTCTGCAGTCATTCCCACATCAAGGAAAACAACATGAGGTTTTGACTTCAGTAACCGCTTTCGTGGAGACTTGTTGTGAGCTACTCGAACAAGGATATTGCCAGGATGCATGTCTGCATGAATAAAGTTGTCCACCTGTGGAAAGGAAAGAGGCAAAATATTATAAGTTATAATCCAGAATTTGCTAGTCAAGTATTTGTGCAAGCTGGAGCATTAAATTTCTAAGGGCATGTGTATTTTCCTAGTGAACATCTTGGGTCAAAGAAACTTGCGAAAAATGGATGGCATGTTTACAGTATAACTGATCCAACTCCATCCAACAGACACCATAGGACCTAAAATTGGTAATGGAGTCATTGTGATACACAGACAAGCAACCAGAGGTCCCAGACACTGTTGTAGTGCACCTATGAACTAGACCACTAGTACAGTAATGGGGTACTGTGAACCTCATGTTTCAGATAAATGGTTGGAAATTCATTCAGTGTGGGTGTTGATTTACTATTATCCCATAGGGTAATACTGTGTCAACTTTTACAATATATCATATCGAAAAGCACTAAAAGACACAATCAAGCAGGAAGACAAACAAACATTTCATTGCTGAAACTGAGGTACAATAATTCTTACCAACATCATCTTCAGAAGAGCATGAGTGCCAATGTCAGCAAGGGCTGCTTTGATACGGTTACGTCCATCAAGCTCATCAACAAAGTGGGCCACACTCTCCCCTTGCTCAAATGACTCCACTAACACAGCAGGATGGACTAGTGGATAAACAGGTTTAGGGAAGGATACATTCCTCCAGCTACGAAAGTTGTAGATGAAGCGATTCAAATGAGAAGCTTCTCTTGCAAGGTCAACTTGTGACATCATGAAAACAGAAAATTGCTTCACACTTTCATCTAGTCTCAACCACTTCAGAGCTGGTATGAAATTTGATGTTTTAGCCACTGCATTAATTATGACGAAATCTCTCCTTATCGACTCACTCACCCCAGGATGCCTGACCTTCACTGCTACTTCAATTGGTTTAGCCTTATGACCAAGGTAATTAAATTTTAAAGATGCTCGGTGCACTTGAGCTATACTACCAGATGCAACAGGTACAGCCTCAAAACTTTCAAAAATGTCAGAGATCTTCCTTCCAAATGCTTTCTCAATAGTTCTCTGTGTACATTCAAAGCTATGTTCTGGAGCATTGCTTTGCAGCTCTGCTAGCTCAGTACATAAATCACCAGGGAACAGATCCGGCCGTGTGGCTGCCCATTGACCCCATTTTATAAATGCTGGACCAGCTTGTCTAAGAGTTTGATGGAGAACCTGAAGCCACAATTGTCTGAATTCAGGTCCAAAACTATCTGCAAATGGAGCCATTAATATGCTGGGTGAGAACAAAATTGCCAGATATATAGCTCTTATTAGCAAAACAAGAACTTCTAGCATGGCTGAGAATAAGATAATCATGTACGCCTGTCTATCAGCAGACATAGATACTGAATTCCCAAAGGACAGACAGTCTGAATCTGTACATGCAGCCTGTGTCATTGTTAGCCCTCCAAACATTAGCCCAAAAGCACCACGAATCATAACATGATACCTCATAGAAGCTAAGCTGAAAGCTTTAGCAAGTCTGCTAGCAGTGGGAGATGCTAAGCAACTGTATAGCTGCTTCTGAGAAACTCTGTTCCAAGCCATTTGAGCATGATGTCTCGCAGTATTACTTGCATACGAGAGAAAACTGTTTCTAACAATAGGCCGCACTTCTTTATATTCAGAATATTTTAAATAATTGGTATGGTAATGTTTAAAGTGTTGGAATACATGTGACTTGTATAAGGCATATGATCCATCCCTTTTTAATTCTGAGTATCTGCTGGTATGGCTTTTTGGTGAGGAGCTTACACTTCTTCTAATGCTTCCGAATATCAAATTTCTGTATACACACAAATGATCAAAGTTTCATTAACAGTGGTTATAAAAGAAACTCCATGTGGTGTGCTCCCCATAAGATACGCATGCTTGTTTGTTAGTCTGTCTTTACATCTATGATAGAAAAAACTTGCACTACCTCCGTATCATATTAGTTGCAACGACTTGACATAAAGTAGAGAGGAAAAATGTCAAATTGTTGCAACTAATATAATACGGAGGTAATAGAATACTAATGCCAGATTAATTAGATTTATACATGCATCAGAAATTGGAGACACAGAGACATATACAGGTTGCAACAACCAATGCATCTTAATTATATTGCAGAACACCTTAAAAACAAAATATTAGAGCAATAAATGAACTTTAGTAACTAAATAATGTGGAACATATAACCCAGAAGTGATGCAAGCTGTTAAGAAACCTGAAATGAAAACTCAGACTGGGTAGTGCAGCAAAAAAAGAGAAAAGGCTCATGACAGTAAGTTCAGTATATGCATACACGCAAGTACATAGTCATGTATGCTTAAGTGAAAGATAAAAGTATTGATTCTGATGCTGCAACATCTAAATAATCCTGATAAGTTTCCGAGCTCATTGCAAACAACTTAATGTGCATAATCAGGGAGAAATTTAAACTAATAAGATCAATCTGACAATTCAACCAAATTGAGAAATGTTTTTGAAATTCAAAGGGAATTCTACATGAAAGAATCAATTGGCTTTTAACAGAGAGGTTAGTTGAATGACTTTCTAGGGTAGAGATTTATAGGCTTGTAGCCTAAGGCTACTAGTGACGGTGATGGCCTAAACCCATTTATCTTGTACTTCTTTCAATCAATTAATCCCAAAACTCAAGCTTCTTTCCTATTTTCTGAGTGTAATCACTGTTTCATTCATCCTCAAAAATCAGTCAATTACAGTTAGCCTTAGAACATGTGTGTTTTATTAGCACTATGTTTACTTCCTACAATTCTTTCTCGTTACCAAGTATTATACATAGTCATTCTTCCTTATAGAGGTTGGCGCTCAACTGCTCATTGGAATCAGATGTAGCAGCAATTAGTTCCCATAAACTTGTATAGACAATACACTTAATTGACAGGGATTCCAGATCAGAGTACCAGTGCTGAGTTACCAAGTACCATGCATAGTCATTCTTCTTTAGCACTATGTTTTACTTCTTACAGTTCTTTCTCGTTACCAAGTACTATACATAGCCATTCTTCTTTCTCATTACCAATGGTGAGTTTTTTTTTTTTTTTTACAATAGAATTCATATGAACAACTATCATTGAAATTTATGAAAACAGTAACATAACGGTTCCTCTGATATGTGCTAATGCTGGCTAACAATAAGGTACAGCTTTCACGGAGAGACATGGCATCTACATGATAAAACTAGGAGACACCATCACTCCGCATAGGATGTTTTGATGATATTAGTCGTCTCAAATAGTCTACACCATATATAAATAACACTTGTAACTCCCATTTGGGGTGTTTCTCATTTTTTGGGGGTTTCCATTTTTCAATTCCCAAGTGAGGGATGGAATCAAAATGGAGGTAATTGGGGAAACTTCAAACTAGTATAAGGAGGAAATGCTTACCAAAAACACACCAACCAAACAATTTCTAAGGTACTAGTCTACTAGATATATAGACCGCCTTTCCCTTTCTTATTCACACCATACCAAACACCCCCTAAGCAGAATCAACCCCATAAAAAAAAACCATTACATGGTGTAGGTGACACTAAACTACCCTCATTCTTCATACATATTAAAGAAACAAGATGGTTCAACTCATATTAATTCATTATAATAGAAATAAAGCATATTAGATATGCTTTCTCACTAAATTACTATCACTTCCTACACTAGTAACACAATATAGGATTGCAAACTTGTAACCTAATCAATGTAATCATTACCATTATGCTATTACGATCCACAAATTAGAATCAAGCACAAATTTTTACTATATTGTGCTAAACTCCAAACCCTAAAAATTCACACACTCATTTCAAACTAAGCTACTATTACTCCAATTTTCTGGGAAAAATACAATAAAAAAAACTCTGCATTTTAACATCAACAACAACAACAACAAAAAAAATCTAAACCCATTTCAAATTAATCACCAATTACTCAACCACAAACTCACAGATCAAAAATCCAAGAAAACCCCATCTCAAAATAAGTAAACCCCATAAATTATCACACATTAATACACTACATCAAAAACCCAAAACCCAAATTCTTCATAAAATACAAACTACTAATAGAAGCAAAGCAGAAAAATTAGCAATATATATGAAACCCCCATCTCAAAATAAGTAAACCCCACAAATTATCACACTTTATTGCACTATTGAAAAAAAACCCACAACACAAATTCTTCAAAAAACACAGAAATAAACAATAAAAATGTTAACAAATATGAAAAAAAATATAAAGTAAGATTGAAAGAAGCAAACCTGAACATGGTGGCAATAAGGAAGAAATTAAGAGGAAGGAAATAGTTCTAAATACAAAAAACATAATTTTTTATGAAAAAGTTTGAGTCTTTTTTTCGATCTCCATAATAAAAGCTTGAGTTTTTGGTGTTATACAATCATAATAATACAGTAGAATGACGGCGTTAGAAGGTAACAACAGAATATGGGAGATTTGATTCAGTCGTTGGGTTTCTTCTGTAAACGGCTTTTACAATGACTGTAACGTGGACTTTATTTTACTAGTGTGTTGTAATGTTGTTGGCCTTTAGGGATTGGGGAGTGGCTAGAAATCGACTACGTCATCGTTGAACTTTTTTTTGTAATTTGCCCGTGTGATTTGAGTGTTAGAGGGGCGTTTTGTGGGTTGTTTGTACTTTGTTAGGGGGTGTTTGGTATGAAATTAATAAAGGTAATGGATTGGAAATAAATTAGGAGGGGAAAGGGTAATAGATGGTGTTACTCTTATTAGTTGTTTAGTATATAACTAAGGAAACATAAAAACAATAAAGTAACAAAGTAACGTGATTTGTTTCCGCAATATTTTGAGAGGTAACAAAGTAAGGGATGTTATATAATATATGTGTATTTAGTGGATGCCCATTATACCCCTATGATTATTCTAGTATATTCTAGATACTAGGTGTATAATTCTCTAAGGAAACCCTAATTGTTTCCATGTCTATATATATATATATGTATGTATGTACTCCCTGATAATTTTAATAATATGAATACAGATCTATTCTGTCCCACAAATACTCTCTACTACTTAAACCCTATTTTCTATAACACGTTATCAGCACCAGCTCTACAAAACAAAGACTATTATCTTGCAAATAAAAAGGTTCGATACTCTAGTTTCCACTCCGTAATGCTTTACTCAATAATTCTGTAAGTTTTGTATAATATATTACTATTAATTGTGATTACCATGAGTTGTTTCAATGTTTTGTTCGTTTTTTTTTTTTTTTGGCTAATTATATTCACACAACTCACACAATAACAAACAATTGCACTCACGAAATCACGAAGACATTATACGAGTGTTGAAATCGATTTTTTTTTAAATTATTATTCTGAAATTTTCTATGATGTTATTATTCTGACAAGTTATTTTGACTATTATTCTGAATTATTATTTCAAAATTGAATAACTTGCAATTTGGCTCATAATTCGAGTGCTAATAATAAGTTATTAGCAAAATAATTGTAGTGTTAAAGTTGAATTTTGACTGCAAAATAATAAGTTCTTAGCATAGTAATTCCATTGTGATAAATCGAATTTTCAAAATAATATTAGCAAAATAGTAGGCAAAATAATTTCAGAATAATATTAGGAAAATAGTAGGCAATATAATTTCAGAATAATAGACAAGTGTTGAAATCGAATTTTCAGGATGAAAATGAAAATAATTTCAGAATTAATTTAGAAAATGATATTTAATATCTAGGAATTCTATAATATATATTATTATTTTGCTAATTTGACAAATTAATATATTCTAAAGTGTTATATGAATTTGGTATTATCTGGAATTCTAAAATTCAATCTGAATTAATATTCTGAAAATATTTTATTTTTTTATTTGTTTTTTTTAAATAATAATATGGAAACGTGTTTTTTTAACACTTTGAACACCCTGTGAGAATGACAATCTTTGTTTGTGAGCAAAAAAAAAAAAAAAAAAAAAAAAAAAAGGTTAAATCTGTGATAGTATGCGTTGCACAATCTTACACAACAACACTCTAATGTCCTGGAAATGCACCAGCCTTGCTTCTAAGGATGCCCTATTCAAAACTGCATCTAGTCTTCTGCTTAGTAAAGTCTGAGTCTACTTGCACATGAAAAGGTTTGAAGTAAAATTGTTACTGTATGTAAGTACTGGGTCACCTATTCAATTATATGCTATGTATGATTTTGTGTGCTGTTTGATGACCTTCCTTTTATTGCTATCATTAGCCTCTATTAACCTTGTTCCCTCCATGTTCTTAATTTAGCATCTTGAGGAATGTGTTCATTATTAAGAATACTTATGATAGGTTAGGATCTTGAACCATCAATTTAGTAATCTTGAGGGAATGTGACTGTTGACATGCTCATCTATAATAATAATATAATAATAATAATAATAATAATAATTAATAAATAATATAATTAATAAAATATAATAATAATAATAATAATAATAATAGTAATAATAATAATAATAATGTCAGATGGACTATTTTTTTTTTAATCCAACTTGCTATATTATACTTGCTATAAAACTATCAAATTTGTTGAGTGTGAAGCTAGTAATATGACTTTGATTATATAGAGTTCATATAGATAATATATAGCGATTGAATAACAATATACTATCATAATGCTAACTGCTATGAAGGATGTATCGTTGTATAATTTTCCAGAGTGATGTATGTGGCTTATAATTCAAAATGCTTAAATAGAATCTGTTATGTAAATTAATGTTTATAAAGCGGTGTGATATAAGTAATGTAATATTAAAACTTATACAATTGCCAGCAATGTTTAAAGTTATTTATTGATACATGCACTTAAGTATGTGTTGTAGTTATTTTATAATATGTGTTGTAGTTATTGTATATGTGTGTATATACATAATGTTTATTAAGAGTATTTATTATTTAAGTATAGCATATGTAGGTGAGTCATAATACTAGTAATATAAAAATATTAAGTAGTTAACTCCTATAATATATAATACATTTAATCATTGTATTGTCTCAAGTGACAGCTATTATAACATAGCCATTCACACAGTATTTGCTTCTATTTTGATACAAATATCATCACAATTTACATAGTTAAGTGTTAATGCATGATTGGATTCAACTATAGGTGATAAATAATATATCTATATGAAGTAGGTTAGAAAATAAGATTATACAACTAAGCATGAAGTACTTATAAATGTGTTCCTTAGATTTAGAAGAATATTATACATATAAAATTAATGTTCTAAATTTACAAAGTTTTGAGGATTCTCAAGAATATAATATGACCATGTTTCATGTCTTAGAAATTTCTAGTTTCTATAGTTTGTTGATATCCCATCATCCACAAAATAACTATATCATATAGCACAATGTCATGTAAAATAATATTCAAAGATTTGATAATTGATATGCTATCTTTTGGTGGATATATTCTAGATAAAGAACTTATGTTCATGATGAGTATTGATGATGCATAGATAACTAGATTTACCTATTTCCCATAAGTAATGAGAAAATGTATAATCGAAAGAATAATAATCATGTTTCATGATATTTCTTTATTGTTTATCATGCCAAAGTTTTTAAAAGAATTGCAAACACGAATACATAATATTTATTTTTTAGCAAGGAATAATTGTATGAGTTTAAGAAATTGAGTATGACATGTGAGAAACCGGTTAAGAAGTATTCATTATGCCCCATAATTTTTGGAAATATTCATTTAAAAGTTATATATTGGGCAATAGAAAAAGATGTGAGGTTTATGAATAATTTACTTTACATGATACATGACATTGCCTAAAGAATTCATGGCTAGAAGAATATGAGATTAAATGTTGTTGGACTAATTTCATGCCCCCATATGCAAGGTTTAGGGGGAGATAGTATTTTTATTCATGAGTTATGAAATACACTGATGGTCATTTGGTACATAAAGTGATCTATTCAATAAGATGGCAACAAGATAGTTAAATGTTTAGATAATGATATACCATCCTGAAGATGGATAGGATGATTTAGAATGTCATTGATTATAATCATCATAAGTGCCCTGATAAATTAATGTTGTCGCAGAGAAGGCACACAAGTTGCTCACGAACATAGATTAAGCCTGAAACGTGGTAGACTATTTCGTTAGAACATAATTATCGTTTTGAAATGAAGAAAATAATACGTTATGTGAATTTTCATTAGATATATTTATGGTGTGTAAAACTGATATGTGCCAAGATTATGTAAATACTGCTAGAAGAGTATGATAATGTCCAACTTAAGTAACATGTATCATGATAATAATAATCAATGCTCTAGCAGAGTATGAATAATGATTGTTGCATAAAGTATTAGTCTTGCCAAGTATAGAAAGAAACCTTGATGTTGTTCTATATCACATCATATTAATCATCATGGCATGCATGGAGTAGGCATAATAAAGTGATCACTATTGTTTAAAACTGACCAGATTAGAAAGTGATTAGATGTGATAATTCAATTAGGCCATCCGGGTTTAATGTATAGTATAATCACCCGTAAGGGAAATCTGATAGTTTCAATTGATATGAATAATGTGCTGACGCTCTCTCATGTTAGATATGTGAATGTTTTGAATGCAAGACATAATTAACGAACATTGAAATGAGCTATATTGGATTAGATTTTAAAGAAATTTCAAGAAAAGGAAATCTATTTTTGATCAACTTTGGATATTGTTGCAATGAGTGACCAGAAGTTCACTAAATAGCTATATGTTGTTCTATATTATGTAACTAAAGGCTTACACCAACCACCTTGTATGTTAACACATTAAGTAAGTTAAGCTCATATCAAGTCATGGCAATCAAAAGATCACATTGAGTGGAGTTACAGCGTATAAGTCTAAGTCATGATTATGTTTATACACAATCATTTTTTTATTGGGCTGTGAATGTCAGCACAAAGAATAACCGACAACTGCACAATAATTGTCTCTCCCCATTGTCATTAATCTCAGAAGAGAAAGTGTATGATGAATTTATAAACAAATGTGTGAGTGCATTAAATTTAGAGAGAGATGGTTTTCATCGATTAATATCGTTCTCCAGAAGAGACAAATAGTTTGTTGAATATATCTCTTCTAAACGATGAAATTGTTAATAAATCTTTATTAGATGAAATATTTTGCACATGAAATTATACACTAAGTTGGTTAAGAATATGATGCCCCTATATTTGAAGTTTTACCAACTTAGGTGGAGAAGAATTGGGATAAGTCTGGCAAAATTACTAAATTATAAGTGATGATCCCCCATAATGACTATTGAGAATATTATTGCCAACTTTTGTCTATATACTTTAAAGGTATGTTGCATCTATGTTTGATTTGTATTCAGGTATGTCTCATTTACATGGCATTGAAGATACATTTTGGCCATTATGTTATACAGTACATTGAGATAAATCTGCCAATAATACATGAATCACTACACCTGAAGTGTAGGTTTGTATGATCGGTTCAAAATAATATGAATATTATGGCAGAAAAGTGCAGTTGACATATTGAAAGTGTAATGGTATATAATGCCATAATGTATGCCCCGGAAGTGGTATAAATATCTGAATTATAACAGATGGCCGATGATATAAGACGAAGATGTTATAATTGACTAATGGTATAATGGGAAATGTATTCAGATATCATTGTTAAAATAGCAGGCAATATTATCTTGAAAATGTGATAGGTATATGAGGAACCAGTGGATTATATGCATATGCAAAGTAGTGGATTGAGAATAGGGATCTGAAATAAAAGTCCACTTTATGTCGACATATTGAGAATGATCAAAGATTATCATGGACTAGAAGTCCAACTAAAGGTGAATAATGATGATCATCAAGGACCAGAAGTCCGATCATCAAGGACGAAGTCCAGCAATAGTTTCTTGAAATCCACACTGTACAGTGTCTTGCATTTTTTTAATCTTACTTATGTGCATGTGTGAGTCGTAGATAAACGCATTATTGTATTGACATGTGTCAAATAGTGATTTAATGCATCATCTTATATACGTAGTATATGTTTTATGCTCAAAATTTTCCATATAAAATTTACATCTCATCATATTACATGTATTAATTTTAAAAAAATTGTGATATACGTAAAATTTTGTCATTATAGTAAGATGTGTTTTACAATAGTATGAAGATTTACACTAAAAATTTTACACTCCAATGAGAAATAGTTGTGATGAAATTATACAGAGGAGGAGTTTTAGCTTATTTTATGCAGTGTGTGAATTATGCATAAAAGTTTCAAAAGAACTTGTACAAGACCATATTCAAATATCTAGTGTTTCAAGTTTCATACGAAGTATTTTGAACACTCAATGGATAATGGTGATTATATATTATCAAACTCCTAAAGAGTTTAGATAAAATAACAACACTCAACCTGAAGTTTGAGTATGTGAGTGCTAATCAAATCTTATGGTTCATTTCAGAACTTGATATTATAAGGATACCTTTTATGGTCCGAAGAATAAACCAAATAAGAATTACTTAAGTAATTACTAATTTACATAAGATTAGACATGATGTTGATAATATCAAAGTTGCCATAAATTATGATCAATATGTAATATCAACAGCTACTTTATAGAGTCCAGAAGAAGGCATAAGTTTAATATTTGTGGCAATTTAACAAAGATGAAGTAATGATAAACACAACATATGTATTATTTTCAAGAGTATGAAGAAATGAATATATCTCATGTTGAAGATTGAAGTCCAATAAGGAAGGATCAACTACCAAGGAGTTGAATTTTATTCTACTTCAAGTGCGAAGCTACTACCAAAGACGTTGGGTTCATTATTCTAAAAGATCTCAAGTTATGCATTCATTAGGGGGAGAAAATACGTGTTGCACTCTTTTTCCCTTAACCATGGTTTTGTCCCACATTGGGTTTTCCTGGTGGGTTTTTAATGAGGCAACATCATAAAACGTATTACGAAAGTGATGTACTCTTTTTCCTTCACTAGGTTTTTATTCCCACAGGGTTTTTCTTAGTAAGGTTTTAATGAGGCATACTATTCGATAATGGTCATCCAAGGGGGAGTGTTATATAATATATGTGTATTTAGTGGATGCCCATTATACCCCTATGATTATTCTAGTATATTCTAGATACTAGGTGTATAATTCTCTAAGGAAACCCTAATTGTTTCCATGTCTATATATATATATATATGTATATGTATGTACTCCCTGATAATTTTAATAATATGAATACAGATCTATTCTGTCCCACAAATACTCTCTACTACTTAAACCCTATTTTCTATAACAAGGGAATCTATTTTCTTAAAAATTTGTTTACGTTACCTGAAGATCATACCAAACAAATGGTAATGAAATTCTCTTATGATTCCCTTTCCTATCTTGGTTTTTTGGGATACCAAACGCCAACAAAGTACAAACTAGACAAACCACAAAACAAAAACTGTGTATTGTGTTTTAGATTAGGGTTGTTTATGGCACGAAACAAAAACTGACGTGCTTGAGATTAATTGGTCAATAATTAGTCAATCTTCAACTCAATATTAAGTTCGACTTTGAGATATTAACGAGCCAAATTGAGTAGGTCATTCAACTCAAAAGGCTTGCATGTCCTCTAAAGATTGTAAATTTGTAATATTATTTCTTTTTTGGTTTTCGCAAAAAATTTGCAACAAGTTTGATATGTTGGCTCATTATCTTTCTCTCATAAACATTTCAATTGGCCTCACTACTTTTCTCTTCTCATCGACTTTATCTAACAAAAAAATTCAATAGAAAATCATCCCCATGTTAATTAATTATCGAATTATGAGCCTTATTAGATTCTTTCAATTAATATATATTACATCACATTTATTGCTTTATTAGAATAAAATAAAAGTTGATACCAAAATGTTGAAAAGTAAAAACAGGTTTTGCTTAATTAATTAAATCAAAGCTCGAATCGAACAAATTTCGGTCAAAACTTGATTCAATTGAGCTTGAACAGCATGCCACTCGACTTGAGATGTTAACCGGTCGAGCAACCTTCCTCTGTAAACCATTACACAACTAAAACTATATGATCCAATCAACCAACACTAATTTTACATGCATTTTTTTAGGAAGAGATTTCATCAAAAATCCAAAATAACTTTAACACCGGCAATATGTTGTTGAGCTCTTGTTTGTGTTTTCTTTCTTTAAAAAAGAAAGAAAAAGAATAAACTCTTGTTTGTGTTTAAGCGTGCAAATAATAATGTTCATTGTAGTTATTATGAAGCAACGAAAGTAAAGTATTCTTGTTTTATTATAGAAGCTTTTATCTAAAGAGAAAAAAAATTATGGTGTCTTATTTAGGAGTGTACATTTTATAAGTTTAGTTCAAGTATAAAGTTGTTCAATAAATCCGTTAATATATTAAGTTGTTTCCTCAAAAATGGAGCTAAATCGCACTTCTTCAATCTATTCCTTCACAACTTCACACTCTCAAACCACTCCCTTAAAAATGTATGTAAAATGTACGTAAGAACTGGTCTTGATTTGATCTCAAGGACCATGTATAAACAAATTGTGACCGTACCAAGCCTATGTAATCTCTTAATTGTAGTTTTAGTTTGTTGGGAGTTCTTTTCTACTTCTATTTCAAGTTTTCAACCCATGATTGGCCTACATTATGAATGTTATCTATACATGGAAACTACTTTAGAAAAATCAAAATTTAGCCAAAGCATCCTCATTAGTCTACCACCAATATTGCCATAAATAAGGTCAAGATACAAGAGCGGTAGGTCAAAATTGGATCGCGTTTAACATGGGATTATACAACTTGTACCACTTGCCCACCGAATAAGTAGATCATATCTTCAGTTTGTTATCCACTAGGTTATGAATTTCGAACTTTGGCTGGATGATTGACTTGGTCATTTCGGTTCAAGATTCAATCATATTTCTATAAAACATCATCTTTAATTGTCAAGCTGGTGTCAATTGAATATGCATGTGAATCAACATATATACGAATATACCTTACTTATTACAACATGTTGAAAGCAATAAGTTAGATATGACATCACCTATGTCGATGGACTAAAACTGATATATTATGTTATTTAGAGGTGACAATAAACAATTTTTTTTATTCGGTCTAAACATCTTGTAAAATTTTTCCGGTAATATAACTTTATATACTCCCTCCGTTTTATTTAGTTGCAACAATTAAATATTTCATCTTTCACAAAAAATAATCAATTGTTGCAACTAAAAAAGAACGGAGGTAGTATAATTTAGTTGGATCTGTTAAGTCCTAAACAATTTGCTCCCATAAGAGATATGGATGAATACGTGTGGGACTTCAACAAAAGTCACCCTCTTATAAATAATTTGGATTGATTTGTCTAGCAACCCAAGAAAGCTAGGCAAAAATGTGTTCATTATTCTCTACTTGTTTGTTTTCCATTCTTTTTCTCCTTGTTATATCCTTTTCTCAAGCCAAAGTTCCTCCCTCTTCCACATTCAAGCTTGTCAACCAAGGTGATTTTGGTGATTACATTGTCGAATACGAAGGCAATTATAGGACACTTAACGTGTTTAATAGCCCGTTTCAACTATGTTTTTATAACACTACCCCAAATGCTTACACTCTTGCATTACGTATGGGCTTGGTACGGTCTGAGTCACTTTTTCGATGGGTTTGGGAAGCAAACCGAGGCAACCCGGTTGGTGAGAATGCAACCTTTGCTCTCGGGACAGATGGCAACCTCGTATTAGCTGAGGCCAACGGGCGAGTTGCATGGCAAACAATTACATCCAATAAGGGTGTGGTTGGATTCAAGTTGCTACCTAATGGTAACATGGTACTACATAATGCTAAGGGTGACTTTGTATGGCAAAGTTTTGATCACCCAACAGATACCTTGTTAGTGGGCCAGTCACTTAAACTTGGTGGGCCTACAAAGCTTGTAAGTCGGACCTTGGCCCAAATAAACTCTAATGGGCCGTATAGCTTAGTGATGGAACCAAAAACACTAGCAATGTACTATAAAAGCCCAAACAGCCCAAAACCACTCTTGTACTATAGTATGCTAAATCTTGCCAAGGACTCCCTCAAGGAAGCAAATTTTAGTGTCTCCCCTGAGAATGATGATAACTATGCATATGACATAACATTTGCATACCAAAGCATAGATGGATCAATGGGGGGAACCATGCAAATCGCGAGGCCAAAATATAACGCTACCTTGTCCATTTTAAGGCTTGGAATCGATGGTAACTTAAGGGTGTATACTTACTCAGATAAGGTAGATTGGGGAGGTTGGGAAGTGACCTTCACATTGTTTGCTAGGGAATCACCATACGCGCTATGGGACACTGAATGCCAATTGCCCGAAAAATGTGGCAAATTTGGGTTATGTGAGGATAGCCAATGTGTAGCATGTCCTACACCAAAAGGATTATTAGGATGGAGCAAGAAATGTGAGCAACCAAAGCCAATATGTGGTAGCAAATACTATAAGCTTGAAGGAGTTGATCATTTCTTAAGCAAGTATAGCAAAGGGGATGGTCCTATGACAATAGATGCTTGTGGCATGAAATGCACTAAAGATTGCAAGTGTTTGGGATACTTCTACAATCAAGAGACTTCAAGGTGTTGGATTGCTTATGATATTAAGACTATAACTAAAGTGTCTAACATGAAGCATGTTGGATACATCAAAGTTTGAGTTAAATATGTTTTATGTTTAATGTTTATTAATTACAAACACTAATTAAATTGCAAGTGTAATAAATAAAATTGAATTACACGGATTTATTGCTTCCGATAACAATTTACTTTTCACAATTGTTCACATTTATCTTTATTCATTTACGACCTTAGTTGTACCCTTGTTTCCTTAATATGTTATAGAAACTAGAAACTATAGGTCATGATAAAAGTCAAAATACGTAAGTTAAATACTACTTATTAGTGTTTAACTTACGTAATAAGCTTGGGAAGTGACCTTATTAGTGTTTTGCATCATCACTTATTAATCCTTATCTAATTGTCCAAATTGAGGCATAACATTAATTAACTAACAAGTTAAATAAAGTTAGGAATATGTTTTGTCCAAAAATGAACATAGACAAAGCATCATTCAACTAACAAAGAGTGATGAAATTCAGCACGTCTTCAAAATTGGTTGGTTGCTTGAATTATAATATTTATATTGTGTTAAATCAAACTCATTTAAGTTGGAAAAATACAAGTACTATTTTATTTTTATAATAGTTTGGTACTACGGTAGCTTGCATACAATTTCCATTAATAATTGGTGAACCTATCATTTTCATTTTTGACTTCTAAGGCCTTGTATAAAAGAATTCTTTGCTCCTCCTATTCAAATATTTCTGCTTGTTTATCAAGCTGTGTCCTAAGTTTCCAATCTTTTCAGATGGGACATGTTTTTTACTAGTTAAATCAAAAATTACTTTAAATTTGAAATATCTAATTTACCGCTTTGGAATATCATAAACGACTAGAAAATACTTCGCACTAATTAGGGTTGAAGACAGATGTATGTGTACATTTTTTTTAAAGGTAAGCAAAGTCGAATTATGAATATTTGATTAATTCGGTCACTCTGATCATGATTCATTTCTAGTCTACTTTAAATCGCATATCTGTCTATGAGATAGATATTCGCTTATTCAACAAAGTTAGATAGGAAATCGAATTATCATACTTATTTATGTATTCATTTTTATCGACAAAGTGGTGCATGTAGCCATGGGGAATTGTTATTTGACGTCCATAATTAAAACAATAATTAAAAATGAATTGAATAAATCCTCGATTGAATTGAATTGAATGATTGAATATTGTTCACAACTCAGAGAGAAAACTAGGGCTAAAAACTAGAATTTATGATATGATATTTCGTACATAGGTTTAGGAGTAAAAAGACTTATATACTAAAGCCCAAAACAAGAAGAAAATGCGTGAAAATGGCCTTCGGAGCAGCCCGCCCGGACCCTCCGGGCGAAACACCCTTACCTGGGCGCGCTGCTTCGACTTGGGCGGTTAGCCGCGTGCTTCGTTTCTTGATTTCTTTGCTTGTTTTCTTCTAATTACTTCTTTAAATGCTTCTTTAATACTCCTAATCTTTAGTAAAGCTTCTCCAATGACTTCAAACTCTTCACTAACTCTTCAAATGCTTCAAAAGGCTCGGAAAACAACGATAAATCATCGATTCCTATAAAATTTTATAAGAAAACACAACAAGCACTCGAAATAGCAAAAGATAGTAGAAATGGCTCAAAAGAGCCACATTAGAGCTAAAAATCTATCGGATTAGGGGTAAAATATGCATCAAATATTAACTTATCACCCAACCGCCGGTGCCACGGGCTGGGCAGTTCGAGTAGGCGCTACACCCTTTTTTCAATTAAAAGAAAACCAAAATTAAAAAAAAAATACTAGCCACCTAGTCAACCACCGCCCATACCACCAGACGATTCCTCCAAATCCTCGACTACCCAGCTTTGACGACTCCTCCGACTACCACTACCCACTGCCCATCGCCCACCAAATTGCGTAAATAAAATTCAAAAAATATAATAATAATAATAGAAACACGGAACTAGCGGCTTGTGACGGCTTGTTTTTATTATTTTTTTGTAAACTTAAATATAATACAATTTTTGGAGTGGAGTGGTGGTGGTTGTGGTGTGCAAGTTGTGGTTGTGGCGAGTGGTACGAGTAGTGGGAGTCGACTGGTGGTGGTAGGGGCGGTGATGTGGTAAATGAAGTGGTGGTGTTGTTTGAAAGTTGAGAGGTTTTGTTGAAAAAAAATGGAAAGGGCAAAAGGGGAATGACAAATAAAAGGTGGGCGTCAATTTAGTAAAAGGTGAACGTCAAATAGCAATTCAGGCAGGGCCGGCCCTAGGGCGGGGTGAGCTGGGCCCACGCCCAAGGGCCAAAATTTTGAAGTCCATGCAAGAAGCAATTATAGTTCATATATGTTTGTTATGCATAAGGCTTCATCTAAAACAACCTAGCTCAGTGGCACAAACTAGGAAGCGCAATTTATTGAACCCCAAAGCTGTGGGTTCAATTCCCATGCCCATCTATTCGTATTTTCTAACTTTCTTTTTTAATTGCTTAACTAATTCATTTTTATTCATTTACAAAAACCCCTATAACCTATTGCTAGTTTTATCAATTTTTCCTCCACATTAAATCCCTATTAATAATAATTCTTATTTATAATTTCATCAATAAAATATCCTTTTTTCCCCTTACTTTCAATTAATTCTCAATTTTTTTCTAAGATATAATCTATCTATTTGTAGTTTTTACTTGATCCAAATCAACTCTATATTTAATTAATAAATAAATGATTTATTTACATTAACATGTTGTAAAAGATAAATATTACGCATTTGTGTTTTTATAGAACTTGTATTAATGTAAAAGGATTATTTTTTTTCAAAACACTTTATATATTCCCTCCATCTATTTTACTTGTTACATTCTTTATTTTCACATCTCCCATAAAAATTATATATTTGGAAAGTATAGATCGAGACGAATTTAACAAGATCCCATGACCATGTCATTCGTTACGTATAAAACACTAAAGTGAGTCGAATTTATACTGTGAATGATGCCGAAAACCCTAATGTAGCAAGTAATTTACAATGGAGGGAGTAAAATTAATAAGAATCTATTACATACTTAAAGTATTATGCAAATATTGTGTCTATTGTTAATCCGAAAATTATCTTTAGTCGAATTGTTTTTTTCTAAATAAATTAAGATATTGTTTAGCATTGAGTAATGTTCTCATTTTCTTGCATGCGCTTTTCGGTCATACTATGCTATAGAAACACCAATAACAGTATAATACTTGTAATAAAATAATTCAACTAGGACCCGTATTTAACAATTCGCCCCGGGTCTCTAAATTCCCAGAAACGGCCCTGAATTCAGGTAGCGATGCAGGTACAATGATGTTGAAATTAATATAATCCGTATATTATATGTAAACATAGGATTCTGCTAAGTAGCAACAAGATTACAAAATCTACACTATGGAATCTAATTCAATACTTGCTTAGTGGGGCGGAGTTTCTGTACCATACAAGAAATGTACTACGCCTGTAGCAACAAGCCAACAATACACTCAGCAAATTATAACCGATTTGCATCAAGTTAAAAAAAATAATCATAATAATAACCAATATAAATAAGTATCCTAGTTGGTGCCATTATAATTTATAAATCTCACAAACTTTTAATTAGTACCTATAGGGTCGATGTTTTAGAAACTCGAACACTCAAAGACACTAAGTGAACTCTTTAGAAACGGTCTGAAATTTAGGCCCTGTTCTTTTAGACTTAAATTTTTGGCACATTAATTCTGTACAATTAAATTTAGTTCAGTTCAGCTCCTTTCAATTCAGTTCACCTTCGTTTCAGTCCAAAAGAACAGAGCCTTAATTTGGAAGTATGAAACGTTTTAGGAGGAAAGATTAGGCTTGTTCATTTCATGTTAAATGAAGATTGAGTTTCGGAAAGTTTGTGACTTATGTACCTACAATGTTTCCTAATGTTTTCGAGTTGAGTACTCAATTTATAATCCACCTGTGACGACTCAACTCATCTGCCTAAGTTAAATTGTTTTCCCGGATTCCCTCGAAAACATGAAAAAAAGGAGATTTCTTACTCTCTTGATACCGTGTTATTAGCTTTCTACTAGATTTCAATTGTCCAAAGGTCTTCCCTTAATATGTGGATCTGCATGTAAAATTTTATTTTTACAGGTCCATTGAACCCCCAAAAGGTACCAGGTCCATTAAACACCCAAAAGGTGTGACTTATAGCCTTTGTTTTGGCTTTTGGAGGGCCTTTTGAGGCTACATCTTGTTTTCCCTCAAATTCACTCACTTGCTTCTGAAAATTAACCTTGGGATGTCCTACAAATGTTTTTAGCCTCTAAAAACATGTTATATTTTCTCTTTTTAGCTAGAGGATTTATGAAAAGGCATGCTTGCCTTTTTCATTATCCCAGGACCTTTTGATGACCTTTCTGACCCCTATAAATTTTCCAAGGGCGGTCCTCATTTGACCTTGAAGATACCAAGTACAATTTTTGGCAATTTTTTTTCCCGAGACTTCAAAGCCTCCAAAAAAGTGAATTATGGCCTTCATTTTTGGCTTTCACGGGGCTATCGCAAAGTCCATCTTGTTTTTTTCTTGTATTTCTCCCACATGCAATTGATGACCCTGGACGCCTCTTACTGGATTTCAGCCTCTAAAAACTTTTTAACCTTCCTCTTTATACAATTTTCCAAAAAGGGCAAATTAGACTTTTCGCACTCTCGAGACTTGCCTTATGACCTATCAAACCTCGATAAATTGTTCGGAGTCCTCTTTTGACCATGGGGGCACTTTGTAAAATTTTTATTTTTTTTCTCTTTTAAATCTGGGACCACAGTAAAGTCTGAATTATAGCCTTTGTTTTAAGCTACAGATGGCTTTCTCGGGCTCCATTTTGTTTTTACTTTGCCTTTTCACCATGTTTAGCAGGTGAAACTAGGCACACTTGTCTTTAACCTCAAAAAACTTATATCTTCCTCGTTTTAGAGAATTTTCATAGTAAGAACACAAATATACAAACAATGCAAAGATCTCATTTGACATGTGAAAGTGTGCCCTATTCAATCATAGTAGTATATAATTTTTTCCATAAAGAGATTGAACCCAAAATTCAATTAGGAGATATAATTTGTTTGTGGAAATAATTAACTGATTAAGATAGATGTAGTAGGCCATACACCGGAGAACATGTGAGCTACTTGGGTTATTTTTGAGGAAATCTCATGATGGCTCGTTATTGAGCATCGGTAAATTTTTGTTGGTGAAAAGTAATTTAAGTGTAATTTGAGAATATTGTTTTTTTTTTAAAAAAGATTTTGGGGAAGAGAATAATGATTGGAGTACTCTAGTAAATCATACCTTGAATGGCATGAAATTAATAATACTACATATGGATATAGTACGACATATTTGATGCATGGAGCTAGCTAGGCTATTGATCATGTTGACTTTCATCTTATATCACGATTTAGTGATATGATCATCAACATATATTAACTTTGTTAAGAGCAAGATACACCTTGATTATTCATATGACATTTGTCTAGTCATATTAGGGAGATAAAACAGCTAATATATACTCCGTTAACTTTATCCGCTATATGATGCAAACTCTCAAACAAGGCATCGTCCAATCAATTAGTAACATATATATACCCAATACGTATTTTATGTCTCGTATTAGTCAAGAGTATCAACTCTAGCTAATAATGTGGGTCTCTGATAAGACCGTCTTACGGTAAGACTATTAGCAATATTTGTGAGTTTGTTTAACTATTAGATATATAAATTTAACTAATATATTTTTTTGTTTAACAACCTAGTAGTCTTACCAAGGATCATCTTATATAAGTTTTTGTACTAGCAAATATATATATAAATGATATATCCATAATCCATTGACTTAAATAGTGAGAGGTGTCAATTATTATTATTGATCCCCTATGATTTGGCGTTACTTTGGGAAAATTTATTCGTTAATTAACTTCCAATAATAATAAAGTAACAAGTGAGTGCCTGAAAAAGCAAAATTTGCCAAAAAAAAGTACATATTGTCACATGAATAAGGTTGATCAATATTTAGCCTTAATATTGTTCTAGATTTTATTCCAACGCCTTGGTATGGCACGTATTCTAGATAAGAAAAGGTTTGTCCATTGGCAGTTTGACACTAGTTAAGCAAACCTACTATAGTTGTAAAGTTGTAAATTTGTAATTGCATTCATTCTTTAGTGCAATAATAACTAAAAATAGAATAGAACTTAAGAGGAAAGTTTTGCCTCAGGCCCTTAGCTACTTGTGTTTCAACTTTGGGATCAATGTAGGGATGAAACGGGGTGGTTCCGTGCTTGGACGTTTGTAAGGGTGTTCGGAATCGGTTGCACCCAAAATTTTACTTGACAATATAACTCAAGCCCGTGTCATTACCTATTAAAAGAAAATTGGCCAAATGAGTTTTCGATAAATTGAGTCCAGGCCAAGCAAGTTGGGGTGTTTCAATTGTGGCCTTGTTCAAATGATAGACTTTGATAAAATTTTGTGTGAGCTCGAATCTTTATACGTTTATAACTTATCTAACTATAACTCGGCCAGGACATTTAATTCTGTAGTAAAATTTATTTTTTACAATCAAATAATCATTCAAATCAATTAATCGGACACAGATTTATAGGTTCGTGGTCTATCTTAATCTAGGGCAAGGACAAGGCAACTACGGATCCATAATAATTGATGAATGAGCCATGTAATACGTCTTATTAGAACTTAGAAGCCGCCTATAAAGATCAATTAATTAAATCAAAACCATCTACATTAATCGCGAAATAATTATAATTAGCTAGTGGCTTAATCATCTTGACTTAATTTACATCAAAGCAATAGTGAAATGAAAGATTCCATACAGTCTTAATCTAATTGGCTTACTCAATTCAAAGTTAAGGAGATGTGACATTTTTGCTATTTGATACATGGTGTAAAAAAAAGCATGATTTCGACGTTTTTGCTTGAATTCTGGAAACAGGCTATAAGGTTAATTGCGACACATTCAATCAGTCAATATTTTAGCAACATTAGTCTAAATATTTACAAAAGGAAAAAAGCATGATGTCTATATAGTAATTAATAGCAACAAAAACATCACTATTATAGTACTATTAGGATATTATTTAGTATAATTAGCATTATCAGCAATATTGATGGGGGTGGTGAATCTACTTGATGGTGTTGTAATATTATATTTTAATTTTAATTAAATAATTAGGGTGACGATTACTGTACGTTTCTAGTTGTATAGTATAGTTATGGTTCTCCAATATAATAAATATATTTATTTCAGGGGATTCGAGTTTAGCTGGTTTGGGGTGTGTATTGGACGAGTGCAATATAACTCTCATCTCCATGTCCACGTCAATATACCAAATTAAAAACAAATGTTATATACTTGTATATTTTTTTGTTCATTGTCATATCTCTAATCGTTGTCCATCTTTTTTTACAGGCTAATAACCAATTTGTGTTTTAAAAGTCTAATTCTAACATTTTTAACAATCCAAAATAAATCTATTTTTTTTATCGATCATAGATCAGACACGAAAATTAAATTACGCATATATGTATGTATGGAGCAAAGTATATTTTATATATCGACTTATTTCAACATCTATACATCGTCAATTTAAATGATGTGCTAATCAGCGGCGTTTTCTATATTGTATCCTTAATAGCCCTCAAGCCTAATAATTAACCTAGATCATGATGACTAATGCATGGGCATCATTTTTTGACACACAAAATCATTATAGTCATAGAGTGTTTGTGTTAGGAATTAAAAGTTGTATATTACTCAAAATGCATAGATTTTAGCTTATCTTAATGAATCCCTAGTTAGTTAACGTCAAATGAGGGCAAGTTATTGACAAATTGAAGCATACGAATGTAAATGTTAGAACAAAATTGATAATTATTGTCCCCACATCTAGGACCCAAACACAATGGCACCAAAAGTGATAGAACAACTATGCCCCGCCATTTTAAAAAATTGATTTTGTTTGTCCTCTTAAATTTATATCCAACTACTTTATTAGATTAAATTCCTCAAGAATATACAAGCTAAGATACAACCTCATTTATTTGAAAGTTGAAATTGATATGTTTTTTAAAGTGATTTAACAAAATACTTCGTAAATAATAGTGTTTTGCCATTATATTCACAAGACTATTAGGTTATGTCCACTTCAACTTATTTAATTATTTTATTACTTATTAAAATATCAATTTATATCAATCGAATTGAAGACATACAACCTAAAAGGGCTTACTCAATTTTTTTTTATCAATTAATAGGTCTCCGGTAAGACCGTCTTATGGTAAACCCATCAACTATTTGTGGTTTTCTATAACTATTAGGTTCATCAATTTAATTAATATATTTTTTGTCTAACAATTTAGTGGTCTTACCAAATAACACCATCTTATATAAGTTTTTGCATTTATTAATATTTTTTAATTTTTGATTATTTTTATTTAAGGTTTTTTTCTACTACTTATAATACAGAGTATATATTGTTAATATGGCCATTACTAGAAAGATAGTTTCTTACATTCTTTCTTACCTTTTGCTAAGTTTTATTGAACCAATGTTCGACTTGACGATGATTATACTACTCCATAAACAAAAAAAAAAAAATCATTATAGAGCTTTTGCATCAACTATATATATATCAACCTTATGTTAATCAGTTCACCGATCAGAATATATAGCAATTAGCAAGTGATATATAAATCATTATTTTGTGCATTTGATGCGTGCAATGATATAGACTTAAAAGGTTGATAAAGAATAATACTCATATTAAAAGTTTTAGTATTGATTAAATAAAACATTGAAATCACGAATTAATTAATTAAATTGTACAACATAAAAAATGAAAAGAATAAGTTTTTGCGTTATTTTTCCACGTTAAAAGAATCATGTAATCGAAGCTATAGTCTCATAATTGAGGTCAGCTATATGAATCAAAATTGATCATTTCATATAGTCATTTACATAAGTATTCCTTGATCCCCTAAAATCAAGAGCCTCGTTCTCTTATAAATCCAATTGATTCTTCTCTTTTCTAACTTTTTTTTTCCAACAAAGTCATTTTGGATCGTCGGTTTCTCTCTACCTTATTTGATACCTCTCTAATTCCACCCTTCCACTTAGGGGTGTTCACCGGTCCAAGACCGTTTGGACTGGAAGGTCGGAATCTCCGGTTTTCTTGGACCGGAGACCGGACCGAACCTGAATTTTCCGATCCAGACCTGTTTTGGACCGGTTGGACCTGAATTTGTAGTTTTGCCAATTTTTTTTATTAAAAAAAATAATTATTACTTTTAAAAAATATTATTTCCCTCTTATATATACACTAAGTATAAAATAAAATTTAATTTTATATAAAGCATAAATAAATTTAATATTTTAGCTAAAAAAAACCTTTATATATATAAAACTTTTACAATTATCAACTAAAAATACTAATTTTTTCAAGGACTCCGGCCCAACCGGTCCGGACCTGAATTTTCCGATCTTGGACTGGACCCGACCAGACCGGAAACCCGGAACCACACATTTTAGTGGACCGAGGACCAAACCGAAATTGCCGGATTGGTCTGGTCTAAATTCCGGTTCAGACCGGATTATGCACACCCCTACTTCCACTCTTCCATGTTACAAGAAATTTTTCTTAAATTGAAATTAAACTTTATTACCGTGGTAATAAGATTAAATTAAAGTAGCCAAATGATTGCGTTAGATTTGTTTACTTAAAATAGCTAGCATTAATAATGGCAATATGATAGTGTGAATTAGAAAAAAGTGAAGGGTGTTTTAGCCTTCACAAGGAGACACATACACGAACATTGCTTCATACCTTTTTTATTACAATGCGAAGCATGAGCAAGTTAATTAAGAGGTCTGCCCAATTTATCAATCAATATGCATATCAAGTGGCAGTTTGGTAAATGAAAATATGTTTGGAAGTTGTATATTTATTTTTAGCATTTATCAATTGGCGATTTAATAAATACAAATAAGTTTAGGGGTGTATATTTATTTGTTCCATACACATTTTAGTAAACCTACAAGGTGATATCATTCAGATAAACATTAACATATCAATTAAAAAACCAGTATTTCTCCTTGAATTAATATATACATCATACGAATATACCATATCACATAGTGACATAAAATATATGTACTAGAATTGTACACTTGAAAATAACCATTCAAAACATATTAGTGATGTAACGATTATGATTAGTGACCCCGCTATTGAAATTTTTGGTCTTTTAATTAAGAGTGTAAGACACATGACCAATTTTGGATTATTATTATTATAAATGTGCTATACTTCACCAGTGATGACTGATGAGGCCGGATTGAGAACCATTATTGTGATTTGGTGTTGCAAGCTACGATTGCTACATACATAATACATTGACTGGATTTTTTTTCTAGGTTAAATTTAAAAATAAATAAATAAAAATAATAATAAATTAATAATAATTGGTGGGGAGGTCTACAAACTCATATACGCCATGCGCCTACATATGTCTTATAAAGGTGGGTATGGCTGGGCCGGCACGCAGGCAGCAAGAGCACAACACAATATTAGTCTGACAGTTCAGCACGACACAGCCCACCAGCGACTCCGAGAAATGAAGGGTGTGTCATGGGCCGTTCCATGAATAAATATAAAAAAGCTCGGTATGAGCATGCAGACAACACAATTTTTAAATTAATAATCAAATTAATTATGTAAATAATGATAACAAAAATAATTTAAATAATAAAATTATTTAATTAATAATAAATCACTTTTTGTAATCAATTAAAGAAAAATGATTTTAGAAAAAAAATAAAGGGTGACACGTGGTTTGTGATGTACCATAGGCTAGGGTATGTCGTTTGGCAGTACGTCAGTAAGACCCATCATCGCTCTTAGCACAACACAACATGACAAGACTTCTCTAGCCCAATGTGACACGGGACTGCACGGCACGGACATGCATGATTCTCATACTAAGTGGCTACTTATGTTAGGTACAATTGCAATTTATCTCAACTGCTATTCCAACACCAAAACCTCTGGTACGGTCTATCATTGATTAAATACTAATTAAGTTTCACTCATATTATTGAGTATCAAATATATTTTTGGGTCTCAACTATCAACTTAAAACTTTCGATTGGATAGATCATCATTCTTTTATATGGAATTAGAGTCAGCGTGAAGTCTTGGTTTGTAATTTTATCCACTTCTCCTTTCAAAGTAAAGTATTAAACGTTCGGTATGGTGGAACTCACATATTATACGCATCCTCATTTCAAGCTCAACAAACTTATTTACGAACGAACATGTTAACAATTAACCATTGTTCTTTTATTATGGACATGCCTTTATCAACTCCGGTAGTGTCCATAATAGGAAGGTGACTGGTGAGACCCATGTAGTATCCTTTTTCTAGAATGACTCTTCTCTACAACTAAGTACCTAGACACCCAGTAATTAATACATGCAATAATACATATATTACACATTAGAGTTTGAACTCTAAAGAGTTCAACAAAACTCGATCCTTCAAGAAAGTTTAATGGTTAATTTTGATTATGTGCAAATATAAAACTTTAAAATTAAAGTAAAAATAGAAATGTTAAAACTTAAAAAACTCTCTCACTCACAACTCTATATCTCCATTCTCCGCAACTCTCAAAATCTGGAGGATCCCAACTCATTATAGTACGAGTACTTGTAATTAACTTTCATTAAATTGTGATGATATGAATTATTTCAAATTTAATGTCTTCCTCAACACTTCGTTATATTGTCCTTTTTTTTTGTTGTTGATGATTAACTTTTCTCTAATATGTTTCTTAAACACAACTAAGGCAAGTATTATTAAAGCAAAAGGCCGATAATACAGTACAATATTCTTAAGCTTAGCTAGTAATAATCTTCTAATAGACTATGGCCCAAAATCAATTAAATCCAATGGTAAGAATTCAGCCACCTTTTTTCATACAATAGGAAAAGATAATCAAATCCAATGGTTAAAGATTAATTAACAACTATTTAATCACTTTATTAGCATTAAAAAATAATATAATATCATGTCTAATCATAGGGCCCCTATGTAAACTACTATGTAATCACCCCCTAAATGTATGCCTAGGTTTAAGATTAAGATCAAATAACAATAATGCTTGAGATATATATATTCTTGAAATGATTGCTTAGACAATACAAACATAATGATAAACATTGAAGAAAAAGGAAAGCATCACTTAAGCTTAATCGTACACTTGAATGAAGAAAATAATGTGAATGGGTTAGAAAAAGAGGGTCCAAACCACTTTTATTTGGCCCCATCATAATACTTGTCTTTATTTCAATTCTCTCTTTCTCACTATAATTTAATCTTAGAATTTTTTTTTTCTTTCAATTCTTTCTTCTCATTTTTAACTCCTACAATACTCTTCTCTCTTACTCTTATTTGCAAAGTAATAAAACAATATTTTGAAAGAAAAGAAAATTATATATACAACATGAATAAGAGGAAAGATATGGTTCATCAAGTACCGTCGTCCATGGAAGGTGGATCGAGGTCCTTGATGAACAACAACGATCATGACCACGACCACGACCAAGACCAGAGCCAGTACCGACAATCAACGGCTCAACCGTTAAGCCGGTATGAGTCTCAAAAGAGACGGGATTGGAACACGTTTTGTCAATACTTGAAGAATCAAAGGCCACCAATAAGTGTGATGTCTCATTGCACACCAAACCATGTGCTAGATTTCCTAAGGTACCTTGACCAATTCGGGAAAACCAAGGTACACCTCCATGGGTGTGTGTTTTTTGGGCAGCCGGAACCGCCCGGCCCATGCACCTGCCCGTTAAGGCAAGCTTGGGGCAGCCTTGATGCCCTAATCGGACGGCTTAGAGCAGCCTATGAAGAGAACGGAGGTCCACCGGAAACTAACCCTTTCGCTAGCGGCGTAATTAGGATGTACTTAAGGGAGGTTAGAGATTCTCAAGCTAAAGCTAGAGGTGTTCCTTACAAGAAAAAGAAGAAAAAGAGATCACAATTAAAAGCAACAAACAATATTGCAACAGCAACTACTGCTAGTACTAGTAGTAATACAACAACTACTACTACTAATACTAGTGATGGATGTTCAAGGTTTCTTCCCATGCAATCACCTACTTGATGACGATGATCATCATCATCATAATTACATACTTCATCATATGATGTTTGAAGTCATAAGAAAACTAGTCTTTTGATCATCTCTAGCTATCAGACTTTATATATATATAGGTAATTCCCATCTTTTTTTTTTCCTAAGTCAATTTTAATTTCTGTTGTTCTTGTTTTTAATTTGTTGATTGTAGTTTATTACATTTGAACAATATTTATTTTTCACATGATATAGTACTACATGTTATATATTATATATATGTAGGTCATCACATCAATTTAAAATTGAAGTGTGAGTCTACGACTATATAATTTGATTGTGTATGTTTATTTATTTGGTTAGGAACTCTGTTTTTGTTCGTACGACATTAGTGAAATAAAAAAGTTGAGTAGATGATGAGATAGACAAAACACTATTAATTAAAAATTAAAACTTCGTGAGAATTGAAGTTACTGATCTCTTGTATGGAGTAGATAATTGAGTGTGATTTAGGTAAAATACATGGATTGAAATTGGATGCTAAAACCCTAATTTTGGCTAGCTCATAGATGTTGGTGCAAAAACCCTAACTTTTTGGGCAATTTCTCGGTTACTTTTAACCATTAAAAGACAAAAAGTTAACTTAGTTTACTACTATTCATATATAAAAATTCTTATAGTCTTTCATTGGGTTTATATTTTAACAATATATTTATTTTCATCTTATACACGTACACATACACCACAAAGCAATAATTGGAGGACATGAAATGAAAGATTGAACATTTTTGTAAATTTATTTTAATATTTTTCTTTTTTTTTTTTTTTTAATTTTACCCTTGAAATTACCAAATTCCAATAACTTGACATTATGTTTACTTTGCTTTTTATAGGCAATTTAATGGTTGCTTTAAGGATTCGGCACCATGTTATGCCTGCCATTTATATAATTTATTTTTATTATTATTATTATTATTATTATTATTATGTGAGATATGAATATAATCATCATATCATAAAAATTGAAAATAATGTTACACCTATATAATATATGGGCCTAATTTTCAGCGTAATGGGGTATACATCACCTATTTCCACTCCATTTATATATACTTTGTCTTTGCTTCTTTGCAGTTTCGTTTCTCCTTTCTAATCAAAATACATATGTTCTTTTTAAAATTAAAATGAATAGAATAGAAAAGAAAAGATGTTCTTTTGTTTGAAAGGGATTGAACCTCGACATGCAACTAGATGATGAGACTATTCGTGTTCGGATTATATGTATATATGGAAAAATTATTCTTTGATACAATTAAGTGATTAAACAATTCTTGTTCGAATCATGTGTATATGTAAAAATTCGTTATAGAGACAATTTTGACATTTTAGCGAATGTTGTAGACTTATAGGTACACACTTTTTTATTAGTCGAACAGGTATAAGAAGGCATACTATTGTGAAGTTAGGCCTTGTTCTTTTAGAATTAAATTTTTGGCACTTTAATTCAATTTAATTCATTTTACTTTAATTCAGTTCAGTTCAGTTCAGCTCTATTTAATTTAATTTAATTCAATTCAGCTTAACTTCATTCAGTTCAGTTCAGCTCATCTCTGTTATAATTATTACTTCCTTACAGTCCAATTCAATTTAGTTTAGTTAAGTTTAACTCCTTTCAATTCAGTTCATTTCAATTCAATTCAGCTACATTTCAATCTAAAAAAACAAGGCCTTAGCTTAGTGTTAGCACTTTCGAGTTTTAGTTTGGTGTTCCTTGTGAGTAGTAGAGCTCCTAGATTTAGAGTAGTGTGATATTTTTTAAGTTTGGTGTTCCTTGTCAGTGGAGATTTTAGATTTAGAGTAGTGTGCTACCAAATTAAAATCAAATTTAGGAGTGATGTTTTCATACTTAGGTCTGTTTGCTTCAACTGAAAACAACTGAAGTGAGCTGAAAGTTTTTTATGAAGGGTTAATGATTAGCAAAATAAAAGAAGAGTTGAACTGAACTGAATTGATTTTAAGTTGAAATAACAGGCCCTTAAAATATATAGATATATACAACTATTTATTATAAGGTCTGCAACTCTTTTTTTTAGATTTATAAAGTAAGCAGTGATCTGAAATGTAAANTTTTATAGGCAATTTAATGGTTGCTTTAAGGATTCGGCACCATGTTATGCCTGCCATTTATATAATTTATTTTTATTATTATTATTATTATTATTATTATTATGTGAGATATGAATATAATCATCATATCATAAAAATTGAAAATAATGTTACACCTATATAATATATGGGCCTAATTTTCAGCGTAATGGGGTATACATCACCTATTTCCACTCCATTTATATATACTTTGTCTTTGCTTCTTTGCAGTTTCGTTTCTCCTTTCTAATCAAAATACATATGTTCTTTTTAAAATTAAAATGAATAGAATAGAAAAGAAAAGATGTTCTTTTGTTTGAAAGGGATTGAACCTCGACATGCAACTAGATGATGAGACTATTCGTGTTCGGATTATATGTATATATGGAAAAATTATTCTTTGATACAATTAAGTGATTAAACAATTCTTGTTCGAATCATGTGTATATGTAAAAATTCGTTATAGAGACAATTTTGACATTTTAGCGAATGTTGTAGACTTATAGGTACACACTTTTTTATTAGTCGAACAGGTATAAGAAGGCATACTATTGTGAAGTTAGGCCTTGTTCTTTTAGAATTAAATTTTTGGCACTTTAATTCAATTTAATTCATTTTACTTTAATTCAGTTCAGTTCAGTTCAGCTCTATTTAATTTAATTTAATTCAATTCAGCTTAACTTCATTCAGTTCAGTTCAGCTCATCTCTGTTATAATTATTACTTCCTTACAGTCCAATTCAATTTAGTTTAGTTAAGTTTAACTCCTTTCAATTCAGTTCATTTCAATTCAATTCAGCTACATTTCAATCTAAAAAAACAAGGCCTTAGCTTAGTGTTAGCACTTTCGAGTTTTAGTTTGGTGTTCCTTGTGAGTAGTAGAGCTCCTAGATTTAGAGTAGTGTGATATTTTTTAAGTTTGGTGTTCCTTGTCAGTGGAGATTTTAGATTTAGAGTAGTGTGCTACCAAATTAAAATCAAATTTAGGAGTGATGTTTTCATACTTAGGTCTGTTTGCTTCAACTGAAAACAACTGAAGTGAGCTGAAAGTTTTTTATGAAGGGTTAATGATTAGCAAAATAAAAGAAGAGTTGAACTGAACTGAATTGATTTTAAGTTGAAATAACAGGCCCTTAAAATATATAGATATATACAACTATTTATTATAAGGTCTGCAACTCTTTTTTTTAGATTTATAAAGTAAGCAGTGATCTGAAATGTAAACTTGTTCAACGTTAAACTAACTGAATTAAGTTCATAAAAATTCAAAAGAACATAGTCTAAGATTAGTAAATCAACTCGTGATCATCTCCAATTATCACTCTTTGGAGTCTTTCTTTCTTTCTTTATTATTATTATTATTATTTTTTTTTTTTTTGGTTCTACTATATGTCTATATATATCATTCTTTTCTTTTTAGCAAATAATGCTTTATTTTTGTACGTAAATGCATCTTGCATTGTACATTTGTGCTCCTTCATCCTTACAAATGTGTGAGTCACTCATAAAAAACGTGATGCACGCTTACAATTGATGAAAATGATGTGATGAGGTGGACTTGGGTGCAACGAACAAAATTTAGTGCACCAACATGTAAATTACAAAATGCTTGTCATTCCATTATTGATTACCTAAAATGAAATAATCTTGTTTCTTGGAATATTGATGCATCATGTAACCCATAAATTTAATTACCATGTACTCTTATAGAGTTTTACATAGGCATTAACAATAAAGTGGATGATATATTACATATATGTTAACTGATTTAATTTATTGGGATTTGTTGTGTAATGACATTTTTATCCTTTAATTTTAGTCTATACAAAACACTATTATTCTTTAGGATTTTTTCGATGGAAAATAGATTTCCACGGTAGAATTGAGGAATTTCGTTCAAGGTTGTAGTAATTTTTCATTTTGAAAATCATGAAAGCTAATTCAAAAGGTACTCCCTATTTCAAAAGCTTGTTACATTTGAATTAATAAGTTGGTAGTTGCTATGATAAGTTTATTTGATTGGATAAAATACAGTAAGATTTATGTAGCTACTTAAAAAAACGTAAGGTACTTATTTGATTTTTTCCTCAATAAATAAATTCAAAAGTAATGAATTATAATTTCAAAGATTTATTAACTATTCAAAATGCTTTAAATAAATAGTTTTAAAAAGAAATATTCAAATGTACAATGACTTGAAAATACCGAGGAATTCGATGTTACGTAAAAAAAACCTTTTCAAATAAAATGAGTATTCATTTTTTTTTTTTTTTTTGGTAGGGAAAAAGAGCATTCTTTTTATTTCTCTTTAATAGGTTAGTTACGTTTATAATCTTGCACAAGATATAATACAAGTAAAACTTGAACCAAATTCATTAATTAATTTTTCCAATGGAAAAATACAACTCATGAATTTTGTGGATGATTTCAACTTTAATATTTAAGCTCTACATATTTTACATTATCGCATTGCAATTATAACTCTCACTCAAAAAAACAAATAATTCCATTTTATCCATAACCAATAAAATTACTTTATTAATAAAATTAACCAATATGATCAAAGTAATTTACACAATGTTCAAAATTTTACAAAAATGGAAGATTTAAAATGTAACTAATAAAAAAAAAGAAGTTTGACCTTTTCCAACACATTCCGTCGCAAATAACGTTTCCGACGGAATTGCGTCGCAATTATGCCGTCGGAAAAGTACTCGCCGCAAATTACAAAATTTCCGACGGAATTTCCGTCGGTAAAAATTTTCCGACGGAATACTATAAATGAAATATGTATCCAACAATATGATATAAAAACTATAACATCATATTCCATTAGATCCATGCAGAAGTTGCATTTGTTACTATTAATCTAGTCAAACTTACAAGTTTGTCCCCTATTTTCAAATTATTAATAGGATAAAATATTATTATACGGGATCTTGATAACTTCAATTATCGGTGGGAATAACTACAAATATTTTACATTTTTTTCTTCTTCTTCTTCTTCTTCTTTTTATTCCGTTTTCAAATTCAGCTTCATGCAAGTTTTATTTAGCCCCAAGCACATGCGAAGTTGTCATATGAAAATACAGTGTTTTTTTTGCTCTAGTTTTTGTCCCAAACATTTTTGCCTGGAGCTCTTTGCAATGTGTATTATCATCATTATCATATAATAAAATGAACATATATATATTATAGGTATTTCCTAAATATTAATGGTCAAAATAAGTGCTTTGATAAAAGGACAGCGTGTTATCCACATGAATTTATGTTACAATACTACTTTATCCTAGGGGTGTGCAAAAAATTCCGATTCATAATTTCTATTCCGAAAATCCGGAATTTTGAAATTATGAAAATCCGGACCGGGTCAGAATTATAAAATTCGGATTCCGGGTTTTTAAGGAAAAAAATCCGGATATCCAATTTTCCAATCCTGATTTTTTAAACGATAATGAAGTGCTTTAGAAGAGGTTTGATTAAAATATCAGGATCTGGAATTACAATTTTTCCAAAACTAATACAGAATAAGATTTTTTAATTCCGAAAATCCGGATATTCGGTTTTTCGGATCGAAAATATTACGGTTTCCGGTTTTGCACACTCCTACTTCCTTACTATTTAGCTTTGGGCATTTTTGGAAATCAACAACTTTCTATTACATATTAAAACCTTTCTATTAATTATCTGATTCTTGCTTGAAACAATTACTTGCTCTCTCTCTCTCAAAAAAAAAAAAAAAAAAAAAAAAAACANGGGTTTTTAAGGAAAAAAATCCGGATATCCAATTTTCCAATCCTGATTTTTTAAACGATAATGAAGTGCTTTAGAAGAGGTTTGATTAAAATATCAGGATCTGGAATTACAATTTTTCCAAAACTAATACAGAATAAGATTTTTTAATTCCGAAAATCCGGATATTCGGTTTTTCGGATCGAAAATATTACGGTTTCCGGTTTTGCACACTCCTACTTCCTTACTATTTAGCTTTGGGCATTTTTGGAAATCAACAACTTTCTATTACATATTAAAACCTTTCTATTAATTATCTGATTCTTGCTTGAAACAATTACTTGCTCTCTCTCTCTCAAAAAAAAAAAAAAAAAAAAAACCACCAATTACTCTATCTCACTCAATTAGGAAGTAGGATCTTCACTCAATTAGAAGATATTATAGTATTTGTACATTGTGCATTGTTAATCTTCTTACACAATATTTTCCTTCCTAAATTATTTAAGGATTTTTTTTAATGTGTGTGTAAGAAACACATGAAAATTAATAAATCTAATTGGCTTGGATTAAAAATTTAAAATAGTAAGCCTTAGCTTCTACAAGACCATCTTATATTGTAATTTCTTTGAGCTTATAAGACCGTCTTATACCACCATGGCACCATCCAACTATTTAGCAATTTTCTTTAATATTCCTATTCCTTACATAAAGTACTACTAACCTTTTAATTGATCGAACTAACTCGTCGAACTTGATCGAACTAACTCGTCTGGACACATTGAATCACTTCATATACGAAGTACTCTCGTTGATTTTATGATGGATATAAATTTCTTGTACTTTTCAATTCCAATGCTGTTTAATCTAGTTACATGTAGTACCCCAAATAAAATTAAATACTACGTAAAATAAAATAAAACCTTTTGTCATCTCTTTTGATTAGAATTTTCAACACTTGAATGTCATTGTGTTCACATCACAACTAGTATATACTATATAGTTCATTAGTTCTTTCCAACTTTACAATTTATAAAGCACTGAAACTTCTATAACCTACAGTTCCAATGTGATATTTCAAAAATTCAGACACTCAAAAAAAATTTAGAAAACTCATTGAAAACATTTTTAAAATAAATTTAGAAGTGGAAAACGTTTCCCATATATGTGGTGTGTGAGAGGAAATTCATGCATGTGATGTCGAATGAAGTGTTTCGAAAACTTTGTAGCTTATACACAAGCATTTTCTAATGTCTTGAGATGAGTATCCGATTTAAGATTCTCTCATGACCCACTTCACATGTCCAAGTTGCATTTATTTCGAACTCCCCCAAAAATCTTAAAACAGGGTTTGTATTTCAATTGTCTAGAGGCCTTCCCTTGATTTGAGGATCAAAATGTAAAAGTTTACAACAATATTTTGTGGGTCCTGGGAACCCCTAAAAGCATGACTTATAGCTTATGTTTTCAGTTTTTAGAGGGGCTTACAGGGCTCTATCTCGTTTTCTTCCCAAATTTCACTCACTTGCTTCTGATAACCTTAGGATAACCCACGATTTTTTTTAGAATCTATAAGCTTATTATTTTTTTATTTAGAGGATTCCCGAAAAAGAACACACTTCTCTTTTTCGTTATCTTGGGACCTTCTTATGATCTTTTGAACCCTAAAAAGTTGTCAGAGGACCTTCTTTTGATCTTGAAGACGCCATGTAAAATTTTCTCCTATTTCTTTCCGGGACCCCAGAACCTCCAAAAATTGTGAATTATAGCCTTTGTTTTCAGCTCCCGGCGGTTATCTTGGGCTCCGTCTTGTTTTCTCCCTGTATTTCTCCCACATGTTATGTTGTTGATGACCCCATGACACCTCACACTCGGTTTCAGGTTCTAAAAAAGATTTTTATTCTCCTCTTTAGACAATTTTCGAAAAAGGGTATTGTAGTATTTTCGATCTCCTGGAACTCGTCTTATCATCTTTCGAAGTTCAAAAAGCTGCTCAGGGGTACTCTTTTGACTATAGAGGCACAATGTAAAAATTTTGGCATTTTTTTCTAGGATCTCGAAACCATCGAAAAGTGTGAATTATAGTCTTCGTTTTCGGCTTTTGGATCGGACGGCATTTTCGAGCTCCGTATTGTTTTTGCCCTTTTTTTTACCACGTGTAGTAGTTGACACTACAAGACCCCACACTCGTATTATTACAAAAATCGTTATCTTTGCTCTTTAGAGAATTTCCGAAGTAATGACATAAATACATAAGTAATACAAAGATCTCATTCAACATGTCAAGTGTTGAGTCATAAATCCATAACCCAATAATACTAAAAATAAACACCTTTAACATGTACTCTAACTTCGCGGACTACTATTGTTTGTGTAGAATCTGGTGTTTCTCTTTTTTAAACATATTCTTAATTAAGTCCTTCTCTATAGTCATAATTTGCGTTCGTCTCTTTCTTTATTCTCAACATTATATTCAATATGTACAATTGGTGATAAACTTATTATTGAAGTGTACGCAGTTAATGTTTTATTCAACATTTATTTTATTGTTAATTCGTAATTAACAATTAAAATTATATATTTAATGTGTAAGATATTTTTGTTTTCATTTACATAATTTTTGAAATTATTTATTTTTTTCTATATTTTCTTTTATTTCCTAGCTTGTTTTCAGGAACTTGCGCTTCCTCATTTTCGAAACGTATTAGTTTCTAGAAACTCTATTCGTTTCCGTGCTACTTAAGAATTGCCCAATATTCGTCATAATATAATAACTGCTCTCTTTCCTTTGAATGAATAATTTTTGATAGTTTCAATAATGGTTAGGTCTATAATGAAATATAGATAACAATGGTATCTTAGCTCAACCTTCAAAAAATTTCCATGGGAAAAAAGTTATTATAAGGTTTTGATGACATGAAAAATCAAGTATGAGAGTGAGGGATAACTTAATTAGTTGGTGCTTTCAACGGTTGGTGCATGGAAAGACAGTGGGTGCCCTAGGGCGGGTCAACTTTGGCAAAAGGGGGAAATTTCCTTTGCGCAAATAAAGGTAAGTATAGAATGCCTTCATGAGACTAACGTATAGAAAAAAGAAAGCGATAATGTACATTTGCTGTACAATTGTATCGAACATTCTACATTACACAAAAAAAAAGTATGAAATGAAATGAAATTGAATCGGATCATACACTCAACAAGAGCTGAATTGAATATAATCAAACTAAAACTAACAAAATTGTCTTAGATGTAGCTATTAAGGAGTACTGGCCCGGGCGCTGCCTCGGATATTACTTTTTTTAACTTTAATGTGTACACTTACTTTTTAGTCTTGTGAAAATTATAAAAACAAATAAAAATATCCAACCTCTCATTTACTTAATGATTAAAAAGAATATATAATAATATGTAGACATTTAAATCACTAATAAAGGTTAGCTGAAATGGTAAATATCTGAATTTTCTTTGTAAGAATTCAACTTTCGACGATAGTTTAAGCTCATTGGAAGACGGAAGAAGCCTTGATGACAGCGTCACCGATGGAGTAATGCTTTATACCATAGCATAATGTCAGAGTACAAACAATGTAAATTCTCAGCACTAGCATTTACAAAAATAAGAACTCGATCACAATAATTTGCAGCCCGAAATTGACACAATATAACATACAGCCCTCTACAAATCAGCTGGTCCCTAACACAAATGGCGAGCTAAACTAAATCAAATTTACGCCTCAAGCTACTAATTTAGGCTCTTCCGTCACTGGTGCATCAAAGTTGAAGCTTTTGGCAACTTCAAAGAAGTGAGCAACAGCGTCCTCTGGCGTTCCCACAAGAACCCCATGTCCAAGATTTAAGATGTGACCCCTCGGCCCTGCACTTCTCACAACTCTGCAGATGACATAAAATACATAACATTTCAATCACCCTGCAACTTAAAACACATATATGGTCGAGTAGTTTGAGATGACTACCTATGGATTTCATCAGTCACTGTCGCAAGAGGAGAAAATAAACATGCAGGGTCAACATTTCCCTGCACACTCATTTCTGGACCTAACCGTGACCTTCCATCAGCCATATCTACCGTCCAATCCAACCCAATCACATCAACACCAGTTTCTTTCATCCTTTCAAGAAGGCCTCCATTTCCATTAATGTAGAGAACCAGCGGAGTTTCAGGACATCTTTTCCTCACTGCATCTACTATCTGTGTTGAAGAAAACACAAAAAAAAAAAAAAAAAAAAAAAAAAAAAGACAAACTGTATCAACCCTAATAACTCTTACACGATTTAATATTTGTTCTGCATAAGCTTGTTTATACAGATAAGAAGGCATGAACAGGAAGTTGATCAGAAATTCATGTTGTTTTTCTCCTTGCTGCACACTTGATATTAGAGAGTCTAAGATCCAACGGTTTTGAACTGGCAATAGAGATTTCGTTACATGACCAGCAAATACAGCATTTTAAGTAGGTTCTTCAAGATAAAAGATGCCACAGTACGTGGTATAGTAGCTAGGCTGGAGGCTTGCACCTCTTTTATTCGATCAATTTATTGCCAAGGAAGATAGAATAACAAGTAAAGTTGAACAAAACATCATTGCTTACAACATATAAGAATCTGGATTGCCAATATATCCTACTGGGTGACACCATAACAAGCTACACTTCTCACATGGCAAAAAACGAAATTAAGTACATGCAAATCATATCAAAGTCAATCCATAGATGATAAAATTCCGAATCGCTTGGATAGGTGTTTTGGTGAACATCCTTTGTGAAAGACTACACAGTTTCCATTATCCGCTGTCCATCTTGAGCACTATTTGTTGTTTCTTAACTAGCAGATTAAACAGCATGTGTGTGTATGCGTGTATTTGTGTGCAAATTCTGCTACTGTGACACCATGTATTCCCGTGCAGAGTTGGATAGTGGAGAGTTTGTTATGGTAAAAAAAATGTGCTAGAAGCACAATTAAGGGAACATAGCCAAGAGTCAAACAAGGCATCCAATTTCAGAATGTCGAAGTGGAATACTGATGTTTAAGTGTCAAGCATTCAACGAATATTGCAGCTCAACAATTGCAAACAGGTAAGAGAGAATACCTAGGAGATAGCATCTACAAAACTAATGCACATTCCTTAGCCGTAGAAAGCAGAACGCTAAAGCAAAACAGACAAATGGAACAATGAGCAGAGATATCTACTAGTCACAAAGAACATCAAAGATGGAAGATTCCTGTTAATGATAGGCGACCAGCATCTTCCCACAGTGTGGGGAAGTTGTCCACCCCAAGATCAATATTTGAATACAATGGCTCAGCCTTGACTTGGTAAACTATGTATTCATAATTGCCTCCGTCAAGTGAGACAAAAGTGCCTGGAGTACATGAGGTGATGTATGGCACATACTCTTAATGTTAGTGTAGTGCGAGTAGTACCCCCTTCCACTATGTATGTTGCGATAGTCCAAGGCGCACCCACAAAACCCAAAACTGCAAGCCCCCCCCCCCCCCCCCCCCCCCCCCCCCCCCCCCAATAAAAAAAAAAAAAAAACCCCCCCCCCCCCCCCCCCCCCCCCCCCCCCGCCCCCCCCCGACCAAACAATTACCGCGTGTACCAACATGGACTGAGCGGTTCTGGCTGTCTGACACCCGTACGCAGCAGCAGGACAGGGCAAGCACTCAGTGCATTATGTAAAGAATAATCCACTGCGTGGTACACGGTGGGGGGCAGGATTCGTCGGTGTCTGCGACCTACACCGGAGTGCACAATCAAGTCAGACCGGTCGTGCATGGCAGGGGTGTGTGCAAACAAAGGCCACGTGGCATCACTACACTGGGAGACTGTGTGCACAACCCTTACCCCGGGCTCCGTGCAGGTCGTCAGGTATGGTGAACCACAAGACGTCGCACTACAGCAGGAGGGAGGGAGTGGCCGCCCAACAGTAGTAACTAACCCCCCCGGGCATGGCGAAAAGCAATAAGGAAGCACACCGTCATCAAAGGCGCAAGAGCTACGGTGCGGGACTGATGGTAGCAATATGCGATTGGGGGAGCAGCGGGGACGCATGCTGCGGAACGACACGGTGGAGGAACAGGGGGATCGGTCACGGGGCATGGTGGTCCGGGGTGGGAGCATGCGACAGGGGGAAAGAAAAGAAGTAAAATGGGTGCACCTGGTTACACACTAGCATGCTACAAGACGTACGTGCGCAGTGACAAGCCCCTTCAGCCCCGTCACACGACCAACTGTCGGGCGCGTAAGTGTAACAAAACTTGTATTTCGCGAGAAACAAAACAAGAAAACGAATTCCGTCTTTACAAAAACATAATATTATTGCATAATGATACTAGTTTAATAGCATTTGCATTCCTGACATATAACATAGAATACAAACAAACGTAATGTAACAAACGTGCCTCTCAGCTCTTTAGTCCTTAGAAGTAATTATGAGTTTGCGACTTTGTAGTGACATTAATTTCTTAAACCTGATTCCAGTAGAAGGAGCAAAATCAGCCTTTGCAACTCAACATAAACATACCAATGCATCTAAGTCTAAACACAGAATTAGTATGAAAGCATATACTTGTGACGCATGAAAACATATCTTGCTCTACTAGTGTTTAAGGGATAAATGGAAGAATTTTTGTCGAGGACAAACATATTATTGAGTTATCATTGATAAATAGGCAATCATCCCAGTAGCAGCCACCTTTTCTCTTCAAGTTTCTTCGTCATCCCTATCAAAGTGTTTTATCAATGATCTTAAAAGCACAAATTAAACTCCAAACATGCTGCCATAACCTTTATTATATGAGATATTTTTTTTTGGAAGTGGTTACCTAGAGAAACCATCTCGATTCCCATACATCAAGGTGGTTGCCAAGTTAACTAGCAATGTCTAAAAAATAAATCTCTAGAAGCCGCCGAAACTCCGACTAAATAAGACAGCAACCCTATCAGTCCTACCCAGTGCCCATGTCTGCTGCGAGTTTACTGCCCAATGTACCCCATCTAACTTGCAATTTGCAAATGTGC
>PYUH01000238.1:887561-900794 GCA_016808085.1 Suaeda aralocaspica | reverse complement strand
CAGAGGACCTTCTTTTGATCTTGAAGACGCCATGTAAAATTTCTCCTATTTCTTTCCGGGACCCCAGAACCTCCAAAATTGTGAATATGCCTTTTTTTCAGCTCCCGGCGTTATCTTGGGCTCCGTCTTGTTTTCTCCCTGTATTTCTCCCACATGTTATGTTGTTGATGACCCATGACACCTCACACTCGGTTTCAGGTTCTAAAAAAGATTTTTATTCTCCTCTTTAGACAATTTTCGAAAAAGGGTATTGTAGTATTTTCGATCTCCTGGAACTCGTCTTATCATCTTTCGAAGTTCAAAAAGCTGCTCAGGGGTACTCTTTTGACTATAGAGGCACAATGTAAAATTTGGCATTTTTTCTAGGATCTCGAAACCATCGAAAGTGTGAATTATAGTCTTCGTTTTCGGCTTTGGATCGGACGGCATTTTCGAGCTCCGTAGTGTTTTTGCCCTTTTTTTACCACGTGTAGTAGTTGACCACACGACCCCACACTCGTATTATTACAAAAATCGTTATCTTTGCTCTTTAGAGATTTCCGAGAATGACATAAATACATAAGTATACAAAGATCTCATTCAACATGTCAAGTGTTGAGTCATAAATCCATAACCCATAATACTAAAAAAACTTTAACATGTACTCTAACTTCGCGGACTACTATTGTTTGTGTAGAATCTGGTGTTTCTCTTTTTAAACTCTATTAGCCTTCCTCTATGTATCCTTAGTTGTGTCTTTCTTTGATACCTTCATCGTTCCCATGAACTATATTGTCAATGTGTTTTTTGTCGAATCAGTTTCTTATTCACTAATTCTCCTTTTCTATTGAAGGTTTAAATTTGATATTAATATTCTTCTTTATTTCCACGGAATCTATTAATGATCTTTTCTTGAACGTAATTTTGAAGTTTCACATGTCGTTTCCGTCTATTTGAATTAGTTATTATCCGGCCTTACTGAAATAAATAATTTCTTTAGTCCTTTATATTATAGTTTTGTATTTGATAATGTTAATAAATAAGTTATAGCTCATTATGATGGATTAACTTATGTTTTGTGGCTTAATGATGGTTTGGAGAGGTGGGGTTGCCCTAGGGGTTACTGTTTGTGCAAATGTCGGGGTCACTTTCCTTTGCCCGGCAGAAGTTAAATTTGTGTAGAGGGGAATGTAGAATGCTACGATGCGCTTAGAGGTAACATGATAGAGATTAAGTCTCTGTACAATTGTATCGACAAGTACTGAATACAACAAAAAAAGTATGAAATGAATATGAATTGATCGGCTCACTCAACAAGAGCTGAATTGAATATAATCACAAACTAAAACTAACAAATTGTCTTAGATGTAGCTATTAGGAGTACTGGCCCGGGCGCTCTGCTCGGATATTACTTTTTTAACTTTAATGTGTACACACTTTTTAGTCTGGGAAAATTATAAAAACAAATAATAAAAATATCCAACCTTCATTTACTTGATGATAAAAGAATATATAATAAATGTAGACATTTAAATCACTAATAAAGGTTAGCTGAAATGGTAAATATCTGAATTTTCTTTGTAAGAATTCAACTTTCGACGATAGTTTAAGCTCATTGGAAGACGGAAGAAGCCTTGATGACAGCGTCAGATGGAGTAATGCTTTATACCATAGCATAATGTCAGAGTACAAACAAATGTAAAATTCAGCACTAGCATTTACAAAATAAGAACTCGATCACAATATTTGCAGCCCGAAATTGACACAATATAAACATACAGCCCTCTACAAATCAGCTGGTCCCTAACACAAATGGCGAGCTAAACTAAATCAAATTTACGCCTCAAGCTACTAATTTAGGCTCTTCGTCACTGGTGCATCAAAGTTGAAGCTTTTGGCAACTTCAAAGAAGTGAGCAACAGCGTCCTCTGGCGTTCCCACAAGAACCCCATGTCCAGATTTAAGATGTGACCCCTCGGCCCTGATTCTCACAACTCTGCAGATGACATAAAATACATAACATTTCAATCACCCTGCAACTTAAAACACATATATGGTCGAGTAGTTTGAGATGACTACCTATGGATTTATCCTCACTGTCGCAAGAGGAGAAAATATAACATGCAGGGTCAACATTTCCCTGCACACTCATTTCTGGACCTAACGTGACCTTCCATCAGCCATATCTACCGTCAATCCAACCCAATCACATCAAAACCAGTTTCTTTCATCCTTTCAAGAAGGCCTCCATTTCCATTAATGTAGAGAACCAGCGGAGTTTCAGGACATCTTTTCCCATGCATCTACTATATGTGTTGAAGAAAACACAAAAAAAAAAAAAAAAAAAAAAAGAACAAACTGTATCAGACCCTAATAAGCTCTTACACGATTTAATATTTGTTCTGCATAAGCTTTGTTATACAGATAAGAAGGGCATGAACAGGAAGTTGATCAGAAATTCATGTTGTTTTTCTCCTTAGCTGCACACTTGATATTAGAGAGTCTAAGATCCAACGGTTTTGAACTGGCAATAGAGATTTCGTTACATGACCAGCAAATACAGCATTTTAAGTAGGTTCTTCAAGATAAAAGATGCCACAGTACGTGGTATAGTAGCTAGGCTGGAGGCTTGCACCTCTTTTATTCGATCAATTATATTGCCAAGGAAGATAGAATAACAAGTAAAGTTGAACAAAACATCATTGCTTACAACATATAAGAATCTGGATTGCCAATATATCCCTACTGGGTGACACCATAACAAGCTACACTTCTCACATGGCAGAAACGAAATTAAGTACATGCAAATCATATCAAAGTCAATCCATAGATGATAAAATTCCGAATCGCTTGGATAGGTGTTTTGGTGAACATCCTTTGTGAAAGACTACACAGTTTCCATTATCCGCTGTCCATCTTGAGCACTATTTGTTGTTTTCTTAACTAGCAGATTAAACAGCATGTGTGTGTATGCGTGTATATGTGTGCAAATTCTGCTACTGTGACACCATGTATTCCCGTGCAGAGTTGGATAGTGGAGAGTTTGTTATAGGTAAAAAAAATGTGCTAGAAGCACAATTAAGGGAACATAGCCAAGAGTCAAACAAGGCCATACAATTTCAGAATGTCGAAGTGGAATACTGATGTTTAAGTGTCAAGCATTCAACATTGAATATTGCAGCTACAATTGATCAAACAGGTAAAGAGAGAATAACCTAGGAGATAGCATCTACAAAAACTAATGCACATTCCTTAGCCGTAGAAGCAGAACAAGCTAAAGGAAGCAGAAACAGACAAATGGAACAATGAGCAAGAATCTACTAGTCACAAAATGAACATCAAAGATTGAAGATTTACCTGTTTAATGTAAGGCTTAGACCAGCGTTCCCACATGTGTGGTGGAAGTTGTCCACCCCAAGAATCAAATATTTGAATACAATGAGCTCCAGCCTTGACTTGGTAAACTATGTATTCAGTAATTGCCTCCGTCAAGTGAGACAAAAGTGCCTGGAGTACATGAGGTGATGTATGGCACATACTCTTAATGTTAGTGTAGGTGCGAGTAGTACCCCCTTCCACTATGTATGTTGCGATAGTCCAAGGCGCACCCACAAAACCCAAAACTGCAGCCTTGTCACCAACCTAATGGGAAGGAAGTACATTCAGAAACAGCAGAGACTCATGCAGCATGAAGCATTCACACAGGCATTATGTAAAAAGAATAATCCACCTCTTGGCGCAAGATTTTCAGAGATTCGCCAACAAAACTGAGTTTATCCAAGTCGATTGGATGCAATGTTTTCAAGGCATTTTCATCACGAATGGGAGACTGGATGACAGGACCCCTGACTTCTTCTATGTCAAAAGGAACCCCAAAAGCAGGAAGAGGGGTGAGTATGTCAGAAAAAATAATAACCCCATCAGGGCGAAATGCCTCCCAAGGCTGCAAAGAAATTTTTACAATAAGATCAGTTGTCTCTGATCTCTCCCTAAAGGATGGATGTTTCTCTGCAAGCTTTCTGTAATCAGCCATATACCTTCCTGCTTGGCGCATCATCCATGCGGGAGGCCGACTAACATGATGCCCTCTTGCAGCCTTAACCAGGAGTGGTTCTGAATTTGGTTAGAAGAAAAGAAATTTAGAGAAGAACTCAAAAGAAACAAAACACAGAAAACGAAATTCCGTCTTTACAAAAACATAATATTATTGCATAATGATACTAGTTTAATAGCATTGCATTCCTGACATAATAACATCAGAATACAAACAAAGTAATGTAACAAACGTGCCTCTCAGCCTTTAGTCTTAGAAGTATTATGAGTTGCCGACTTGTAGTGACAATTTATTTTCTTAAACCTGGCTATCCCATGTAGAAGGAGCAAAATCAGCCTTTGCAACTCAACAAATAAACAGTACCAATGCAATTCTAAGCTAAACACAGAATTAGTAATGAAAGCATATACTTGTGAAGCATGAAACATATTCTTGCTCTACTAGTGTTCTAGGGATAAATGGAAGATTTTTGTCGGAGGGACAAACAATATCTATCTAATCATTGAGTAATAGGCAATTCATCCCCAGCAGCAGCCACCTTTTCTTCAATTTTCGTCATCACTCATAAAAGTGTTTTATCAATGATGCTTTAACAGCACAAATAAACTCCAAACATACTGCTCATAACCTATATTATACTGAGATATTTTTTTTGGAAGTGTTTACCTAGAAACACCATTCTCGATTCCCTAACATCAAGTGGAGGTTTGCCAAGTTTAACTAGCAATGTCTAAAAAATAAATCTCTAAAGCCGCCGAACCCGACTAAACAAGCAACCCTATCAGCCTACCCAAGTGCCCATGTCTTGCTGCGAGGTATTACTGCCCAATGTACCCCATACTAACATTGCAATTTGCAAATGTGCACATTTTACGCATTTCAAATTCTAACCAACAATCTGAAAAACTCTTTACAAAAAGTGTAACCAACTCAAAGAAACAATGGAATATAAACAGATGGGGTATCTTGAATCTTTTTATTTTTTTTAAATCAATATATAAGTTCTTTAAATCTTGAAAAGATCACATGCATTCTCTTGTTTTATATTGACATTGCTGATTGCATCACCAATTAAAACCATAAGTAATCACAGCATTGCAACACAAATTTAAACAATATAATCCTGAAAAAATGCAAAACATTCCCATTATATTACTAATAAAAAAAACTCATTAAAGGTTAATCCTTTATTTCCTATCAAATTCAAACAAACAATCACATTGTAATCATCAAATTAAATCACTACAAATCTTATCACCCCACCACAAAAGTCAACAACTTTTAATCCTTTCTTCAATAAATTCACATAAAAACAATCACTTGCATTCTCATATTAAACTAATTAACATTAATTTCATCAAATTAAATCAAACTTACCACAAAAATTAAACAATTTAATCAAAGATACAACAAAATAATAATGTAGATTAGAACATACCAGAGTTAGTAGCAGCACAAGCTTGAGGAAATTTGTTGAAATTAAGCTTATAATTAACAGAAAAATTGCGTTTTAAAATTGAATTATGAACAAATTCATGTGAAGAAGAAAATAAGCTTGAAGAATTCCAACCAATTGTAGTGTGACAACCACTGCAAAATCAAATTTTTACTTTAAAAATTGAAACTTTTTTGTGGGTTATATTAAAAATTGAAATTTAAACCAACCCATGTAAAAAAATTGAAGAAATAATCTGAAATTAATGGAAGAAGATGGAGATAAGTTACCTTGTTATAGAAGATGAAGAACTCATTTTTGCTGTGCAAAAGATAGGATTCATTGTTTATTTTTGTGTTAGTTTCTTATTAAAAAGTAAAGAAACGAAAAAAAATTACTGACAAAAAAAAAATAAAGTAACTAAGTTATTATAATTATTTTCTACTACACAGTTAAGTTGCGGGGATAGCTCAGTTGGGAGAGCGTCAGACTGAAGATCTGAAGGTCGCGTGTTCGATCCACGCTCACCGCATTTTTTGCTTTTTTGTTTTAATGATCAAAAGAATTTTGGTTCGATGATGAAAGATACATGTTGAGTGGTTCATGCAACCGACCTTATTTTTCCTGATTAAAGTATTCAAATTTGCCATATTTGCGGTCCAAAGGTTTAGTTTCCAAGAGAATCGGAGAAAGGGTGAGTTTCACAGTTAGTACTAGTCTTGATTACGTTGTTGATATTTTGCTATAGGTGACGAAAATGTACTCTCATATTAGATTGAGCAGTGTTGAAGGTTTTAGGTGAGCAATGTAATAAGTGTCAAAACCTCCGACTCGATTTTGATGCTGTTGCTTTAGAGATGGAGGCGCAAGTCTCTACTTACCTTGATCTTTTTTGTTTTAATGATCAAAAGAATTTTGGCTCGATGATGAAAGATTCATATTGAGTGGTATATGCAACCGGCCTTATTTTTCCTGATTAAAGTATTCAAATTTGCCATATTTGCGGTCCAAAGATTTAGATTCCAAGAGAATCGGAGAAAGGGTGAGCTTCACAGTTAGTACTAGTCTTGATTATGTTGTTTGATATTTTGCTATAGGTGACGAAAATGTACTCTCATATTAGATTGAGCAGTGTTGAAGGTTTTAGGTGAGCAATGTAATAAGTGTCAAAACCTCCGACTCGATTTTGATGCTGTTGCTTTAGAGATGGAGGCGCAAGTCTCTACTTACCTTGATCTTTTTTGTTTTAATGATCAAAAGAATTTTGGCTCGATGATGAAAGATTCATATTGAGTGGTATATGCAACCGGCCTTATTTTTCCTGATTAAAGTATTCAAATTTGCCATATTTGCGGTCCAAAGATTTAGATTCCAAGAGAATCGGAGAAAGGGTGAGCTTCACAGTTAGTACTAGTCTTGATTATGTTGTTTGATATTTTGCTATAGGTGACGAAAATGTACTCTCATATTAGATTGAGCAGTGTTGAAGGTTTTAGGTGAGCAATGTAATAAGTGTCAAAACCTCCGACTTGATTTTGATGCTATTGCTTCTGAGATGGAGGCGCAAGTCTCTCCTTAACTACGGCCAATTTTTCAAAATGCAAGTAGGAAAGTAGCAACATTAGGCTTATGATTACAAAGGATCTAATATTGTATTGCCATAAAACTACTCATAAAATCATTGCTTCACTCTTACAATAGTAGAGAAAAGTGATAACTAGGAATCAACTTAGAATTCACATTTATCTTTTACTTCATCAAAAACAATGGAGTAATTGTAGCTTCTTACGTTCCTAAAATAACAAAATCCACCATTGTTCTCCTTGTACTTGTATACCTGATGTGTACTTCCCAATCCACTTTGCACCAAGTTGTTTGCCACCACCATAGTTCCGTCTGCTTTCTGATGGTTCCTGAGTTTGCTCGATGAAACCCCACTTGCAGAACTCCATGTCTTTCTGTCCTCATCGAACCCCAAAGTCACATTGCTCAAGAAACTATAGCTATAGTTAGAAAGGTCAATCTGATTCATATACAGAAACAAGGGAAACTTTTTGACTGATTTGGTCGTATATAATGGAGTTAAAGACGCGGCATTTGCAGCAACTCTGGTACTGAAATCAATAGTCTGATCCACTATCTGTAGATTTCCGTCGTTTTTAAGCACAATAGCATTGCTGAAACGGAAATTTTGGTTTGAAATGGTTGTGATATTCCCTTTTGAGGATTCTACCCATCCTTTAGACGCTATAGTCCTAGTTGCACCAGTAAAGAACTTCCCTTCAGGACCTTTGTAATTGGATTTTGACGATATCGTTACAGGTTCAGCAATATTCTCTAGGAGTTGCCCTTTCAATACCTCCACATTATTGTCCAACCAAAGATGCAAATTAGCATCAACATACCACACATTCAATGCATTCGTCACACTAAACTTGAAACTATGCGGTTTTCCATCCAACAACTTGCCCAAAAACGGAGTGATTTCAATGTCATAAGAAGGAAGATCAAACGATCCAATTGCAGTGATTGGCCTCCAAAGAAGAGGATTAACCCCTCCAGTGAAGATCACAGTGAAAGGCCAAACACTCCCCACTAAATCACCATCTAAAGTCACCAAAACCTCTCGAAAAGCCCCATTACCAGATAGTTTGTCACTTAAATTATTAGCCACCAAATAATCATCGGGCAAATTACTATACCAACCCTCATCATTCTCATGAAATGATACATAAACTTCCAACACAGCCCTATAAACATTTCTAGGAATCAGTATATCCTTACCCTGTAAATCAGTGGAATTCTGAATTCCGAACCACAACCCATCATTCAAAGGCAAATTCCTAGAGATGGGCAGTATCAAATCCGCCGAATTTCCATACAAGTCATCCTTTCTAACCTTTTTCTCAAGTGGGTAGTAATGAAAAGTGAGATTAACATGGTACACACCAGTATAAGTCTGATCAATACGATTCCCTATATAAACAGCAATAGTCTGATTAAGGTTAGAACGCGACAGAAGAGAAGAGGAGTACTTGGTTACATCCTTACGAACATGCCAAACAATGCCATCATGAGTAGGCTCAGCAGTGCAACTGCGAAGGAGCTCAATGCCGTCAAGCCATATGCCAAAAATGCGGTCGAACTGACGACCTCTAGAAGTGGCAGAGAATTCAAGGACAATGGTTGAGAAACGGGTAAAGGGGCAATGAGAAGGCGGGGAGTAAGGTGCTGTGACAGGAGGACGGCTGTATGAGTATGCAAAGTCATGGGAAAGGATGTGGTGTGAGCATGGTGTTGCTTTGGTGGAGATTGGTGGTTTCGTGACTTCGAAGAAGGTTATGGGGGGATCAAGTGGCGGACCATTGTTGATTTTGGTGGCGTTGATGGTGGCGAGAGGTTGAATAAAAGGAGAACGGTGGGGTGCAAGGGCTATGGAGGGGTGTAGGACAGCGAGTGAAGTGAGGAGAAATAAAATTATGGAGCACATAATTGATGAGTTTATTTACTTTTAGATGTTCATGGAATCATGGAGATAATATAGTACGTAAAAAGAGATTGGAAAACAGTTGTAAATTATGTTTATGGTATAGTACACCTGTATATATAGTGTTTTAGGAAAGAATAAAAACCTGATGCATTGATGATATTACTCTATATCAGATATAAAAGATATACATGAATCAAATGATATAACTTTAATAAAGATTTTAATTATCTGTCAATAACAAAGATTCAAAGAATATTACACATTTTTATCTATCTGGTTGATAAATTTGGCAACATCATATTATACTCTGTCATCTTCCTAATAAGGTTAGAAAAATATATATAACAAAATAATAAAAATAAATAAAATACAAAATTCTCAACAAAGAGGTAAAGCTATAAACTTCCCAGTGCATCTGGTAGCAAATCACAAATGAGCCGACCAAGATTTTCGTTTGTCACCATAAACCTTATATTTTCTTGTGGTTGTAAATTGGATATGATTGGTATAGTCGTTGGCTAGGCTGAATAGGCAGTAGTTGAGTTGTTAGAGGGTTTTAAGTGGTGGTAGTTGGGTCCTCGGTGGGCTTACTGGTCTATAGCCTAGAGGGGCTTAGTTCGGTGATCATAGTGATGGTCAATATTTAGTCAAGGTGTTGATGGTATAACAAGGGTGAAGAACAAGAAAGGTATACAAGTCCCATGGTAGAAGGTGGGAATCACTTCAGCAAAAATAAAAAGCAACTCCAATAATTAAATAGATGAAAGGGAATAGAGAAATCACAAACAAACACCACCAAAGGAATCAAGCACCCAAGTTCCCTTTCCATCTTTTCACTCCCCTCAATGGCTCAACCAAACAGCCCCTTGTATTATTCAAGAGTTATGAGGTATGGTGTATGAGAATATAAAAAATTAAAAAAATCCATTCAATAACCACAAATTTTAGGAACTAAATCGAATTTCCATATCTCATGTCTTATTGTAGTACAAGTTATTGTAGTGATTGCATAGTTTGATATTTTTCCAAGGGCAAGCATTAACTCTACATTTTACACTATCTAAAACATTTTTTAAAATGTCATTTATCAAGTTTTGGGGTTGTGGTGGAGACATTTTCATCTTCAGAGAAGAAAATTGCATCTATAACCGACAATCAATTTTACAGGTAAACAGGATAAATCACCTAACGGAAGATGTCAACTAAAACTGGTGCGTGTTCCTTGACATTGAAATGGAACAAGCTAAAAGGAAGCCGCAGTTGAAAAAATGAAAAATAATATACCAGTCACAAATTGAAGATAACAGATTGGAGATTTACCTGTTTGATACAAAAGCTTAGAGTAGCATTCCCACATATGCACTGAAAATAGACCACCCCAGGAATCAGATATTCAAACACAAAGAGCTCCAGCTTTAACTTGATAGACTAATATTTTGCTTCCACCAAATGTGATAGAATTCCTGGACTCCTGGAGTACAACTGGCGACGTATGGCACATACTCTTGTTGGCAATGTAGATGTGACGTGTGAGTAGTGTACCCTTCAACTATGCACATTGCTATAATCCGAGGTTCACCCACAAAACCCACATCTGCAGCCATGCCACCAACCTAATGGGGGAGGAATACATTAAGAAACAAAAGATATTCATATAATATGAAGCATACACACAGGCATCATTGAGAAAGAAAAAGTCACCTTATGCCGCAAAATTTGAAGGGATTCGCCTACAAGATGATTGGAAGCAATGCTTGCAAGGCCTATTCATCATAAACTGGACACTGGATGACAGGACCTCTGACTCTATGTCATATACCACCTTGAAACTAGGAAAATCAAAGATACGAATATCCTTATCAAGAAAAAAAATATTGTCACAATGAGATCTATCACTGATTTCTCCTTAGATTATGAAAAGACCGCAAGATTTCTGTAAACAGCCAAAAGCACACCTGCCTAAAGCATCATCTGTGCTGGCGGCCAACTAACATGAAATCCTCTTTCAAGTACCTTGGAGACTCAGAACACTGACCAGCTCACTGTGTAATACAATGATGCCCTTCATAGAAAAACGCTAGTCATTACTATGCAAAGACGCCTTTATCTGTTTGCTGTAAAGACACAATCCTAATAAACTCCATCCTGAGGCCTACTTAGGCTATGTTCATGTAAACTTTTATTCAGGAAAAAAATATTCTACTTTGGGTCTTAGGCCATGTTCTTTCAATTTTTGATGCTATTGCTTCTGATTTGCTAACATGAGCCCCCCCTAATCCCGGCCACTTCCAAAACTATCCCTCTTTCACAAAATAACAGATATCAACAGCAGCATTGGACTTTGATTGTGATGAAACAACAATTTTTTTTATTTTTGTACTTTCATAAAAAACTACTCATTACAACAACATTGTTACACATTGAATACCAATGAAGCTTCAACAATATAAAATGTTAAAAAGTACTCTTACAGTGATAGAAATATGTGACGTTTAGTTAAAGGAGGTATTACATCTCGAGTTTCTGCTTCACATTTGACTTTCACTTCATCAAAAACAATAGTGTAGTTGTAGCTGCTCACATTCCTGAAATAGCATAATTCACCATTGTTTTCATTGTATTTGTAAACCTGATGTGTACTTCCCAATCCACTTTGCACCAAGTTGTTCTTCACCACCATTGTTCCCTCTCCTTTCTGATGGTTTCTAAGTGTGCTCGACAAAACCCCACTTCCGACATTCAATATCTTCTTATCCTCATCAAACCCCAATGTCACATTGCTCAACAAACTATAGCTATCATTAGTTAGACCAAGCTGATTGGTATACAAAAACAAGGGAAACTTCTTGATTGATTCAATCATATACAATGGAGTTGAAGGCGTAGTGTTTGCGGAAACACTAGTATTGAAACCAATAGTCTGATTCACAGTCTGTAAGACCCCTTCATTTTTCAGCACAATAACATTCCTAAAATCGAACTTTTGGACCGAAACAGTTGTGACATTCCCTTTGGAGGATTCTACCCAACCTCTAGATACTATAGACCTACTTGCACCAACAAAGAATTTCCCATCAAGGCCTTTAAAATTAGATTTCGATGCTAAAGCTATAGGCTCAGCATTGTTCTCCAACAGCCCTCCCTTCAACACCTCCGCATTCTTATCCAACCAAAGATGCAAATTAGCATTAACATACCACACATTCAACGCATTCGTAACACTAAACTTAAAACTATGAGGCTTTCCATCCAACAAATTCCCCAAAAACGGAGTGATCTCTACATCATAAGTAGGAAGATCAAACGACCCAATGGCAGTAATCGGTCTCCAAAGAAGTGGATTAACCCCACCAGTAAAGATAACAGTAAACGGCCAAACACTCCCAACTAAGCCCCCATCCAAACTCACCAAAACCTCCCTAAATGGCCCGTTCCCAGGCATCTTACCACTCAAATTATTCGCGGCCAAGTAATCATTACCTAAGTTACTATACCAAAACTCATCATTCTCATGAAACGAAACATAAACCTCTAACACCGCCCTGTACGTATTCCGAGGAATCACAACCTCTTTCCCTTGAAAATCAGTGGAATTCTGAATTTCAAACCACAACCCATCATTCAAGGGTAAACTCCTCGAAATGGGCAGTATCAAATCCGCAACATCAACATTAACATTATCATTACCACTATCATTATCATCGTCATTATAACTATTATTATTACCATCACCATATGCCACGGAATTTGGGAGTCGTGGCATATAATGAGAATCGATCACAGAATCTCCTGAAAGCGGAACAGAGTTGTGATAATAATAATGAAAGGTAAGATTAACATGATAAACACCAGTATAAGTTTGATCAACAAGATTACCAATATAAACAGCAATAATAGACTGATCACTAAAATTATGGTTATATTTAGCAAGTAATGAAGGCGAGTATTTGGTTACATCTTTGCGAATGCGCCAGAAGATGCCATTGCGAGTAGGCTCAGCAGTGCAGCTGCGGAGGAGCTCGATACCGTCGAGCCAAATGCCGAAAATGCGGTCAAATTGACGGCCATGGGAGGTGGCAGTGAAGTCAAGGATGATGGAGGAGAAGTGGGTGGTGGGACAGTGGGGAGGTGGGGAGTAAGGGGTGGTGATGGGGGGTTTGGAGTAGGTGTAGGCGAAGTCATGGGTGAGGATGTGGTGGCTGCAAGGTGGTGGGGTGGTGGGGGTGTGTGGGGGTTTGGTGACTTCAAAGAAGGTGGTGGGGTGGTGGGTGGTGG
>PYUH01000238.1:761341-885702 GCA_016808085.1 Suaeda aralocaspica | reverse complement strand
GGGGGTGTGTGGGGGTTTGGTGACTTCAAAGAAGGTGGTGGGGTGGTGGGTGGTGGTGGTTGAGAGGAGGTGGAGTGGTGGAGGGTGGTGGAGTGGGTGGGAGGTGGTGGTGGTGGTGGTGAGGAGAAGAGTGAGTGTGAGTGAGGTGAGGAGGAGGGAGATAGTTGGAGGGAGCATTTTGGTTTGGTGAGATTATTGTTGGTAGTTGATGTCTGATATGTGTTGAATCATCGAATAATTGGAAATGAGATGATCTGAACTAAAATGAATATAAAATACGGAATACATATAGTTTAGAAATTAGTAAACTGTAGTCAAAATTACAAATTGTCGGATAGTTATGAGTCATGGTACTAAACCCTACTAAATGATTCACTTGAAGTATTCGTGTAAAAAGAATAGACAAATTGGTTGATAGACAAAGCAACTTGATTCACATGGTGTGGTAAAAGTGATGTTTCTAAGAGAAGTTGGTTTGAAGTGTTCGTGGAATTTGTGCAATTTACAAGTTAGTTGCAACTTACAACACAAAACAGGCAGAAAAATAGTTTCGATTGCATTGGTTGTAACACGTACAACTACAACTCTTATTTTATCATTAGTGGTACCTGACGGGTTATACATAGAAAATAGATTGATAGGGGTATTAATTTCTCAACAAATGATGTTGTTTGTTAAGTTTGTTATCCTAGAAAAATAATGGACTTCCTACCAAAAACATGACTTTTCTGCACCTTCACTTTCATCACAAACTTAAACTATCTTTGTTGCTTTGTTTCCTTAATTTCCATTCCAGTGCAGCAACTAGGCAAAAAACCGCTAAATATTACACTTTAACTTAAATTACAATGATTCATTTACAATTCTGTCAATATCCTTAAAATCATGCCCCGGGAAAAGGCTCCAAAATACTTGAATCCATTCGGCTTGCACCTAGCACTTGTATATATGATTAATAACATTATAAATACTACATACATCAACATGACATTATTTTTACAGCTGCTGTAAAAGATAGTACAAAAGAATGTAAATTAGTCAAATCAGGGAAGCGATCTGTTTATAACTGATAATTGACCAGAATCTCCGTTCAGCAAGAAAACCTCTAATGGCATGTATGATGAAGAGGATGTTAATGCCATCGACGAGCTGAATCTGTATGTTGGCTGAAGAATTTTACTTCCCTTGGCACATTGAATTGTTAGAAGACGTGGACCGGTTCTCATTTGCCACACCTGTATCAAATAAAAAGAGGCGTTCAATACTCACTGAGAACGTATCACGGAGAATTATACTGAGAACCAAAACACGCGTTCAATTCGAATCAAGGTATTTACCATAAATGAGAATGAGAATTACGAGTATTTGAAGAAGAATGATGTGTGTTCCTGGGACTAAACAATTAGTACACAAGTAAACGTCCAAATGACAGGTATAGCTACTTTTAAGTAAATATCTGTAATTAAGGTCCATAAAATGAAATGCTATGTTCTCATGTATCCATATTCATGTCCGAGTCACCAAGTGTAAGGATCTGACATGGAGATGGAGCTCTTTGGTTGACTCTAAGAAAGGAGAGAAGACTCGAACTTAAGGCTCAGCAAAAACTAAGATTACATAACCTGGTTATAAAAGTAAAATTATTCTAATGTCTCTCTGGACTCTGGAGCCGCGACACAAAATTTCTAACATATTTCTAAATTGAATTCCCACTACTTAAAACTTACAACTAAAAGTACAATTGTATACAATCAACATCCAAATTCTAAGCTTTCTACTACTAGTTCACTCTAAAGATGTCCCATAATTTATAGACAACCATGCAACAAAAGACTGAATAAATAATAATTCAAGTAAATAACCAATGCAGATTCATTTCGCGGTTTTGCCAAAGCAAATTATTCCATACCTCAATGATTCCTTTTCTAGGGGCATGGATAGCAAGACACAAACAATAGTCACTCTTCTTATGATCATGGTAAGAAGTTGATGCAGAATCTTTCTTGACTAGCATCTCCATGAAAAGACAGTTAGCATCGCGATATCCCTATTACGAAGATAAATACATGAAGATTAACACCAATATTTTTTTAGCAGTGAGAGGCAATTAATTGAGGTAGCACAGAAATCACACCTTCCACAGTCGCACTACCACAAGGGCTTGAGTGTCTAAGAGCAATATACGACCAAGTGAATCTGTAATAGCAGCCAATGTACCGCTAGGTGACAAGGTCAGCTTTTCTCCTTTTCTAGGTGGGTCTTTCAAACAAGTCAGAGAAGTAGCTGTGAAACATGACAATTAATCAGCTTTGCGAATATGGTAGTAACTTTTATAGAAAATTTAACGGTGGAAACACAAAAGAATGCAGCTACAGATTTCAAGTGACAGAAGAAACATAAGAGTAAAAGAAAATTGCTGTATACTTTGAATCACGAACACAAATTTAGGTAAAAGGGAATAAAGCTTCTAAGTAGCAGGTTTCAGTTTGTACATTGAAAAGGCATCAAAAGTTGCAAGGAGGTTTTCAAGGACTCCAAAAAAAGGCAGAAGCTTCAAAAGGCTAACACAAAACTCATATTAACCAGCATACAAGCATGTGAAAGAAGAGATTTGCAATAATTAACCTCGTTTGAGAAATGCAACAGGAAACCAGTTGAAACAATTGATACCAAAGGCGCAATACACATTTCTCAATATATAAGGATTCTGCGAAGTAGATAATTTTTTTTTGTTTCTCCAAGTCTCTTTTATAATGCCTCAAAAGAAGCTAAAAAGCTTCTAATTGAAAGGAAGAAGAATAAAGGGTTGGAACAACTACAGAAAACTGAAAGGCATATTATCCACTACATATGCACATAAGATTGACTTCATAAATTTTAATGAATCTGCATAAAGCAAATTTTTATCATTTCCAAACAGTTCACAAGTCCTCTTGATTTGAAATTCATCAACAAAGCTATGCCCTCTGAAATTATTAGCCATAAATGATAATACCTTATAATTTGCTTTAGATTTCAAGGGTCACACAATACAAACCAAATTCAATTACAGTAACAAGGGCCGAGGACTAAAGACGCAAATTCAATTATTCAAGATAACAAGTGCTAAGGATTAAAGATGCCGGCATAGATTTTAGTAATATAGAAAGCCTAATTTCCAGCTTCAGTTCTAACTAGGAAACCAATTACATCCTAAGCTGTTTGCATGATTTAAGAAATTAGATATGATTGAAACAAGGTGTTATACCTCTAGCAAATGACTGAGGCTTTGGTTCTGATTTCTTTGGTAATGATCTGTCACTCCTCCATATCAATTTGGAGAATGAAGCTATCGTTGAAAATGTGGCAGGAACAACTTTCGATAGGATAGCACCAACAAGAGACCTATTCTTGTCTTCCGAAAGCCTGTGTCATAATAATAGTCTCATTCATCCATTATTCTACAATATACTAATGAAAAAGGTAACAGTGGTATTTGATTATCAAACCTTAATGAAAAACCATCTATTACTCACAAATATTAAGAGAGTATCAAACTACAAGAGAGAATGTATGATAAATGATGATACCTGTAAGCAGAAATGACAGCATCATTGCCGATTGTGACTGCACGATAATAACGATGGCTTGACTGCTCAACAATAAAAGCAGCTGAATTCAAGTACCAGAATAGCTTCAGATGGCTTCCACAAAACATAAATCTACTAAAAGCAAAACTAAAGGCTGGTTCTTTTATACAAACATGAGATTTAATATGAGGGAGAAGCAGAAAAAATAGAGAGCCCCATGACCCACCTCCGATCAGAATACTTCCACAAAGTTTAAAAATCCATAACTTTCATGCATTCAATTATACACATTAAATATATTCATTCCATCAAGAGTATTCTAGGAAGAACCATACTGCCACGTTGCCACGTAATAAATTTCCACATTTTTTTTAAACTTGTGATCCTAAAACTACTGTTGTTCTGAGAGCACTTTGATCATTACATTGGAATACGATAATTAAAAGAATCACAATCCTGTAAGTATTCTTCTTTTAAATATTTTTTGGCCTGTATACCATGTACAAATAAAGAAAAGGCCGGCTTATAGGCTATCAAATATATAGCGACAACAGCTTTTGGTATATCAATTGTACATGACGATAAGTGTACTTCGAGGCTAAGATAATTGATGCATTTTGGCAGTAGAACAATCATAAAATTGCAGGGAAATTATAATATAAAAGATAAAAAGAAATTATAAAGTAATAGATCATATACCTCAAGTTCCATTAATGGAGGTGGCATAACACCAGTGATTGCTGCATCAGCACAAGATCCATATTTGCTAACGCTCCATAATTGATAAGGCACTCGCTCAAAAGGATTATCAAAATCATCTAAATCTCTCTTTTTCCTCTTTTCATTCCAAAAATCTGTCTGTGTTTCTTGGAACCATCGCTGCAGCATACTCTACACCACCAGAATGAGTCTAAGGTCAACTAAAAGCCATAGAAGTCAAAAATTACCAATCTCACAGGTAACACAATAAATGATTTTGAAAAAAAGGATTAAGGTTGGAATTTCTTCTCTAATTAAAATATTAGCCAAAACAATTATATAAAAAAAAAGTCCCTGCATAGCCCAACCGAAGAGCTACAAACATATCAGCAAACAAAATGAATTTTCCAACTAAGTACGGGTTTACAAGTAATAAGCTGTGTTGAACACACAGCTTAAAGTTAAAAGCCTTCATTTGGCACAAACACACAGCTTAAACAAGGAGATAGGACTTGTAACTGCTGAGCTTGAAAGATAGGCCTCACCGCCCCACAATCCCGGAACTGTTACTAAACTAAAAATTCTAAGAGTTTCAATTTAAGGTTTAAAGCCTTTAAGGTGTAGCTGTCAACAAATAGCATTGAGTTCATGTACATTTTTATTCTTCTTTTTGGGTGTCCTAGGGAACCAGGAACGACAATGTCCATATCCATCCACTGCTGCTTCTACTTTTGACGTAGTCAGTTCCCACTTTTCTTGTCTATGTAACTAGTATATAGGAAGTATATAGTTAGGGAAGCATATCCCATATATGTAAAAAATAAAAAATCCCAACTTTTCAATTGTTTCAACGAGTAAAAAAGTGAACAAAAAAGGCAATGATATTCATCTCTAGTATAAGATTGGGACAACAGATAAACCGGAAAACAACCTTTGGTGGGTTTACAAAATATTACAGTGAGACCAATTACCTGTAAATCAGATCCATCAAATCGAGCTACCACTCCATTCATAATAATACAGACCTCCTCATTTGAAACATCTTGTGTAATATCCTTTTTTGTTCCACGGACTCGAAGCTTGAGAATCTGTGCAGGATATAAAAGCTGCATAGAGAAGAAAGCATTTAGCGTCAGCGGAATAAACATAAGTAGGAGAGTTCAGAATTCATCAAAAACATACATTCTCATGGCAGACACATATAAAAAAAATAAAAAATAAAAAAAAAGAAGGAACAGAAAAAGACAGGTAAACATATTAGAAAGAGGGGAAATCATGATATCATATTCAAGCCAATGTAATTTTAAAGAATGCGTATTAATCATGCAAGCTTCAAAAAACTGGCTGTGAAATCACAAGGTAATATATATACTAAATTTTAACCACAAATAGAGCAATACAAAATACATATATGTCAACTATGGCTTATTGAACGGCCATAAGTTGCTGTATGGAAAGCGATCAGATATTTCTTAGGGCAAATATAACTATGCACATGATGTTAAATATGGTAACAGGCAAAAAGGAAGCCATGTCCCAAAAAAACCACTAACCAATAAAAAACTAGATTCTAGCTAGAGCAGCATCTAAAAAATGGTAAGATCGACACGACTTTGAATACGACTTCCATATTACGTTGTACTCCGTAATACAATGTCCAAACAATCTAGTAAATATAAACAAAAATAATAGTTCCGTAGAACGATGAAAGCCGGCCAACAATCAACTGAAGTTGGGTGCCATCCAACCCTAGTCCATTAGTCTCAACATCTGCTTAGCATTTATAATAAGTTCAGGTAAACTACTATCCATCGGAAATGCCATCATAACCGGCAATACAGACATCAGTAGCAGGAAAAGACAAGGATACACAGCGATGTAGACACAAAACACCATGGCATTCAATCTCTAACATTAGTTCAAGTTTAAAAATCTCAGACATCAGCTCATACTACTACAACATCTATGCATCATATATTAATGAAACCACATTGGTCATAAACCAATATTATAAGACTTCAGTTCTTTCTTTATCACCAAAAACAATAATAAATCACAAATCAACAGAAACAAATTAAATCAACAGCATTTTATTCCAAGATCAAACCAACTACAAAATGTAACACCTCAACAATCAAACAAAACAATTCTCACATCTCCAATAATCAAAATTCAACCTTTTTCCCAAAATCTACCAACACTACAGAAAAAAAATTGAAGAAGAAGAAGAAGAACCTAACTATGAATCATAATGCTCAAATTCTCACATCCCCAATAATCAAAGCCATTTTTTTTCAAAAATTCAGCAACCCCGCTAAAAATTGACAAAACCCAACCAAAAACAACCTGAATCATAATGCCCCAATTGTCAAACCCCCAACAATCAAAATTCAACCTTTTTCTAACACCTTACAAAAACCCCACAAAAAAATCAAATTAAAAAAAAAAAACTAATTATGAATTATAGTGCCCCAATTCTCACACACCCGAAAATCAAAATCCAAACTTTGTACCAATATTCAACAAAAACCAAAGAAAATTAACCTAATTATGAATTATAATGATCAAATTCTCACACACCAATTAATCAAAATCCAATGTTTTTTTTTTCAAAATTCAACAGAAACCAAAGAAAATCAACCAAATTATGAATCATAATGCCCCAATTCTCACACATCCAGCAAACAAAATCCAAACTTTTTTCTAAAATTCAACAAAAACCAAGGAAATTCAACCTAATTGTGAATCATAATGCCCCAATTCTCACACACCCAATAATCAAAATCCAAACTTTTTTCCAAAAATCAAATAAAATCAACCTAACTGTGAATCATAATGCCCCAATTCTCACATACCCAATAATCAAAATCCAAACTTTTTTCCAAAAATCAAATAAAATCAACCAAATTGTGAATCATAATGCCCCAATGCTCACACATGCAACAATCAAAATCCAATCTTTGTTTTCCAAAAATAAAAAAACCAACCTGTTTATGGATCAAATCACCATCCAAAGAATAAATCAACAAGTACCCAGAAGAAGTCCCAAGAGCAAGAACACGAATATCGTCAAAAACAAGCCATTCAATGGCACTTATAAATTCAGCATGAATTGGGGAAAGTTGAGGAATGATCTTAATCTTAGAACTATTATTATTAAAAGGGTCATTATAATTATAATTATAATTATAATTGGACCAACCAAAAATAATAATCAAAAATTTATTAGAAAGTGCAAGTGAATGAGTGTCTAAAGCTGATAAAAGAAAAGGGTTTTCAACTAGCCATGATTCTTTTCCTGCGCCTAATTCTGTGAGTTCTTCACATGCTATACAACCTACTGTTGTTGTGTGAGCTTTTTTCGACATTGATGATTGAATATTGAATTTTGGGAGGTTTTTGAGGTGAAGAAAAGAAGAGATTTTGAGAAAAATGAATGATTATGTTTTACTAATTGTGAAGATTAAGGAAAGTGATCTAAAAATTTGTGTTTTTTTTGGGGGGGTTCTTTTTTAAGTGTGGTGTAATGAAAATTTTTGAATGATTTTAGAGGGGGTGATTGAGGTGAGGTCGCACAAGGTGAGTTTTGTCCAAAATTGGTAGTCCGTGCAGCCGTGCTTTACTTGATTTTGTTGGTGTGCTTTGTGTTCGAGGCTTCGAAACGGTGCACAATGTGCCTGGATCGATCGGTTCATTTTAATATATTTGTATTTATTTATATTTATTGATACTTTTGAAATTATTGATAATTATTATCTTTTTTGTCTTTTTTAGTTGTAATAATTGAATTTTTTTTCTTTTAAGGAAAACAAATGAATATTTTATTTCTCATAAAAATTGTTTAATTAACGCAACCTAAAAAAATGGAGATAGTAATACGTAATAATTCAAATTTAACATCTTTCAACCATCTAGTGAAAAATTAGAATGGATAAAGAAAGAAAGAGGGGGGAACGTTAGGCGGGAAATGTTTTCACTAACATTTATCCACGATAATATACTTCCTCTACAACCGTTTTTATTTTTCCCGCCTGAATGAAAATACAAGTCCCTAATGTCCCCTTCTTTATTGGCTGCAACATTACTATCACTCGTCTTTCATTCAAATATTCAATGGCAAATATGAATTAAAGTTGATGCTGTGACACCGGTGACAATGTTTAACGTACTTTCTTTTAAGGTAAAAACAACTAACTCTATTTATTTCTTTATTTGTTGATTTTTGATTTCATTATACATTGCATTACTAACTTTAAGTTGGCGTTAAACATATGATGTATGAAGTAATATTTTGAAAAGTCAATATTACGTAATTACGTGGTCAAATCCAACACATGACAGTTAAATACTTCATTTTTAACTATAAGTTTGACCTCTTTTAAAAAATAGTTAGGTCTATCTATACTCCGTAACTAACTACTTTAAGGCTCCGTTTGGTAGAACGTAAAACATTTTTCATGAAAAGTGTTTTCATCCCTTTCCCAATTTTACATTGTTTGACATAGAAAGGAACGTAAAATCATATTCCAAGAAAGTAAATTTTTCCTCACAATAGTGGAAAACCATTTTCCTTCCTAAATGAAAGGAAAACAATTTCCCTCTCATTACTGCCTCTTTCCACCCCCTTCATTTTCCTTATTTTCATCACTTTTTTTTACATGCAACCAAACAATGTAAAATTGTTACAATGAAAATTGTTTTCCATGATGATGGTGGTGGTGGTGGGTGGTGATAACAATAATAATAATAATAATAATAATAATAATAATAATAATAATAATAATAATAATAATAATAATAATAATAATAAATCACTCCACGAAAAAAATGACATCATTCCACAAGGTTGACAGTGTAAAACTCTGTTAGCACCAAAAAATAGCATTCTACAAAATTGCGATTAGGGTTGTTACAAAAAGATACTCGGCATTTAACAAGTTCTAGTTAAAAACTACTAAAAGTTTAACAAAGTAGAGAAGTAATACACACTGTTCAAATTATATTTTGAAACAGACCCCAATTAAAAGCAGCATGTTTAATAGGGACAAAGGAGGTTACATTAATTTCCATGTTTCTCCAAATCATAAGTTCTAACCTACAGGCAGGTCGTAGACACGTCAAACATGTTATGTGTCCATCTAAAAAATGTGTTTGAGTCACAAGTGAGAGTAAATCAAGCAAAGCATACAGAAGGTCACAAAACTGCTATAGCTTGATATCGAATATCGATGATCCATGGTTGGAATGTACAAATAAGAATGATTGCAGCGAAGTCATTATGTACGATAAGCAACCAAAAGTAGCTCAAGAATGCCAGTTCATATATACGGCTATACGACAAGTCAGCATGCACCAGTGAAGTACTCCTCAGGAAGATAGAACTTCAACCCAATGTCCTGCATGGGAACAAGGTCAATAATCCACACATAAAAAACGAGAACTGATAGTTTGCCCTATGACATGAATCAAGCTGTTCAACTAAGAATCCTTCTACAATACCTGAGCAAATTTGATATCGGCATTACTATGATCACTTGCTCGCCCAGCTGCATCTCCGACATAAAAGGACCTGCCAATAGAAATGGAACAATTAGATAACGACACATTTTGATAGCTGCATATCAAATCATGTCCAATACAGATAAACAAGATTCACAGAGAGTGGAGAGAGAAATTACTGATCCATATCAACTGGAATGCCAGAATTGAAGTGCTGTTCCATAACATGCCACATTCCAGTTTTGGGCTTACGATACGGGTCTTTATCTCCAAAACCACATGCTATGAACACCTGTAAAGAATTTATAACCAATTTAATTACTAGGTTCTGTTTGAAACAGCCGACCCCAAATTAATATGGGACTAAGGCTCTGTTGTTGTTGTTGTTATTCTGTTTGAGACAGCAACAAGTAAAAAACACTAACCAATGACATTTCATGTATTGATATTTGCGAACATGATATAACAATACAAGTCTCAGCGAAAAAACTCAAAATTCAACTATCCAATTCCAGGAAAACAACTATATAACCAGAATTATGTCTGCAAAACTTTCGCCGTAACAGTATCAACAGTGAGAGATGATTAAAAGCCAGCCCTTGGCAAAAATACAAAACTAAATGAATGAATGAACTCATATGCTATATAACAATTTGCTTTATAAAGTTACTCATGTTAACCTTCTTACACAGGCTTATGCAAACATGTCTTCATCAATCTCCACAAGCAAAATGAAGATCTACCTATTATCCGTTAGTGACGCACATCCAAGCTACCAAACCTTTTCTTTTAATCCTTGATGGCGGGGGGAGATTGGANCCACGAAAAAAATGACATCATTCCACAAGGTTGACAGTGTAAAACTCTGTTAGCACCAAAAAATAGCATTCTACAAAATTGCGATTAGGGTTGTTACAAAAAGATACTCGGCATTTAACAAGTTCTAGTTAAAAACTACTAAAAGTTTAACAAAGTAGAGAAGTAATACACACTGTTCAAATTATATTTTGAAACAGACCCCAATTAAAAGCAGCATGTTTAATAGGGACAAAGGAGGTTACATTAATTTCCATGTTTCTCCAAATCATAAGTTCTAACCTACAGGCAGGTCGTAGACACGTCAAACATGTTATGTGTCCATCTAAAAAATGTGTTTGAGTCACAAGTGAGAGTAAATCAAGCAAAGCATACAGAAGGTCACAAAACTGCTATAGCTTGATATCGAATATCGATGATCCATGGTTGGAATGTACAAATAAGAATGATTGCAGCGAAGTCATTATGTACGATAAGCAACCAAAAGTAGCTCAAGAATGCCAGTTCATATATACGGCTATACGACAAGTCAGCATGCACCAGTGAAGTACTCCTCAGGAAGATAGAACTTCAACCCAATGTCCTGCATGGGAACAAGGTCAATAATCCACACATAAAAAACGAGAACTGATAGTTTGCCCTATGACATGAATCAAGCTGTTCAACTAAGAATCCTTCTACAATACCTGAGCAAATTTGATATCGGCATTACTATGATCACTTGCTCGCCCAGCTGCATCTCCGACATAAAAGGACCTGCCAATAGAAATGGAACAATTAGATAACGACACATTTTGATAGCTGCATATCAAATCATGTCCAATACAGATAAACAAGATTCACAGAGAGTGGAGAGAGAAATTACTGATCCATATCAACTGGAATGCCAGAATTGAAGTGCTGTTCCATAACATGCCACATTCCAGTTTTGGGCTTACGATACGGGTCTTTATCTCCAAAACCACATGCTATGAACACCTGTAAAGAATTTATAACCAATTTAATTACTAGGTTCTGTTTGAAACAGCCGACCCCAAATTAATATGGGACTAAGGCTCTGTTGTTGTTGTTGTTATTCTGTTTGAGACAGCAACAAGTAAAAAACACTAACCAATGACATTTCATGTATTGATATTTGCGAACATGATATAACAATACAAGTCTCAGCGAAAAAACTCAAAATTCAACTATCCAATTCCAGGAAAACAACTATATAACCAGAATTATGTCTGCAAAACTTTCGCCGTAACAGTATCAACAGTGAGAGATGATTAAAAGCCAGCCCTTGGCAAAAATACAAAACTAAATGAATGAATGAACTCATATGCTATATAACAATTTGCTTTATAAAGTTACTCATGTTAACCTTCTTACACAGGCTTATGCAAACATGTCTTCATCAATCTCCACAAGCAAAATGAAGATCTACCTATTATCCGTTAGTGACGCACATCCAAGCTACCAAACCTTTTCTTTTAATCCTTGATGGCGGGGGGAGATTGGATTCATAAGTTCATAATCCCCTACTTTCCATACTCTTTTATTCCATATTATTTGTTATTTAAAAGAACGCTGCACTACAGGTCTACAGCCCTATCACTTGTCTGTTTTAGGCAGCAATTTATCAACCAATACTGAAAACTTGTGAACAAATACATGGCAACAAAGGTAAAGAGAAACTTGGTTTAGATTCAAAACTTCAAGCTAAGGAAATATTGGCCACTAAACCACTACCCCTACCCAAGTAACACAATAATGAACTGCAACACAACAACATTCATTACAAAAATTTATATACTTAGAAAATCTTATGGAAGCAATATCTTCATACCTCCATCACTTGCTCATCCAAAACATATTAAGTGTACTTCAGAATGCATACCAGAATGTCATTGGTATCATGTCTTAGCATAGAAGTTTTGCTCAATACATCTATAAGGTATTTATATAACCTAACGGAGAATCTTATCCCAATTTCATTTCAGTGTCTCAAGATCTTTCATCTTTGTACAAAGCTCAAAAGCTTTCTCACAACTCTTAATACATTATTACATTTAAATTAATCACTTAATTAGGATTTCCATGGACTTAACTTGCTTGGCAATAAGTTCCCCAATCTAGATTGCAATATAGGATATTCAACAAGTGGACACATTTAATAAGTGGGAGAGCTCAAAGCCTAGAAACAAGAGTTTTTAATATAATGTCCATGAACAAGTCAAATGGAAGAATATATCAATACCGTAACTACATAAAGCCAGTACATTTACTTCCAAAATCAAGACTTTCTACATAAAGCCAGACTTTAATAGCGCTTTCTATTTGCTTACCTGAATCGGGACTTTAACAAGATCAATAAAATTGTTGAGACGGCCAACTTTTGAATCCACAGCTTTCTGTCTCTTCTTCTTCCAGCGATCAATGCTAGATTCATTTGTATAGATGACCTGAAATAGTTACAGACACAATCAGAGCTTTCCATGAAATAATGTTGCCTTTCAAGGCTTGGGGTATTAACGAGCTACCGGTACTGTATCGAAGTCTACAAAAATTGGAAGGAAAAAAGACGTAACCAATTTGTAGCCGTCACTGTAAAGCTTCTGCATTTTGTCAGGTATTGATGGAAACATAAGGGACCAGGCATCAGCACCAGTCCTGAAACAAAGAAACAAAATAAGATTGTCTAGAATCGATTTCTACAAAATAAAATTCTATCTGCAAACATTATTTTAACACTTCACCAGAGGAAAAATCCATCAAGGGCTCTAAATCATCTGATTAGCCTGCACAGCAATGGATCTAACACCTAGGCACTGTGCCTTCAGGATTTTCAAGGACATATGGTATCACTTATATTAATACTCCGTAATAATCATGGCTGAATGAAATAAAGAAAATGTCGTTGTCAAGGTAACCGAAGTGCATGAGATTCAGAAACTAATTACACAGGAAAAAAATACAAGGATTCACCCAAAAGAGATAAATAGATGTCTGGAGAAGCTTTTCAGATTGTGTTCTATACTGGAAAGAGACTGATAAAATAACAATCAGAATACCAACTTCAGTGATGAGAGAAATGCAAGTGTCAAAAATTAGTGCAAAGACTAGAAATCAGATCACATTTATTCAGTCAATCAGTCACCCCAATCACAAAATAATACTACTTTGAAAATGCAGGGTCAAATTAAAAATTTATGTGTACAGAATAGCAACTTTCTGAGATTCTGAACTTGCCTCTTCACACTAGTTTTTGCAAGACATCCATCAAAATCAAACGCTGCAATCTTACTTGAATCCTTTAGTCCATCGTCCTACACAGGGATACATAAATCAGAAGAGTAAATGAAATGAAATGGTACAATATACAAACTGGAGAGTCATGTAAACATTCAGATAATAAGGACAGATACGTCTCTATCTCATTCAATCCAAAAAACATTGATGAGCAAAAACATAGGTAAACATTCTGAAGGATGAAAGGATGAACTTTATCAAGATACAATGAATATCCAAACAAGAAACACAGATATTACACATAGAATCTAAATCCTATACGTGGAGTATAAGTTCTAATACAACACAGCATGTGCATACAGAAGTTTCAGATTGCAAATGTCTCACCTTCTCAAGAAAAATAATTGTATGGAATGCTTTCCATTTTGGCAATAGACTTGCATCCTGAATCCAGAAAATGTGAGGTCAGACTAATTATTCCTTGGTGATTATTGACCAAGCATGCCAAATAAAGTATCCAGCCTATATTGAAACAAAAGGTCATTTTGAAGCAGCCAGTTCATGACGGAAATGTCAGAAAGAGTATAGTGGATAAGACAATCGTAGAAAAGTATAACAACGCACATACAACTACGAGTTGTTAAAGGAAAGGAGAAATTCTAAAAGTCCCACTACAAAATTGAATAGTAAATTATACCTTGTAGCTATCCTTTATATCAGATGTTGCAAGTGTAATCTCAATTTTATCCTTGGCCTCCTCGCTCGGAGAAACCTAAAAGTAATTGTGCCAAACAAAAAGAGCAAAACAGCAGGAATAAGTGGAAAGATATCGGTTAAAAAGGAAAACAGGAAAAGGAAGCCTCGAAACTCGAGTGCAATATAATCTTCTAGATATAAATTTCTTTCAACACAGCTTGAACACTCCAATAAGATATGAGAAGACCCTGAGAAACATAATAAACTTTTCTTTACCTTCAATTTCTTTGACTCATTTTGCTCTTCTTCAGCATCTACAATGTCATCTCTATTTTTACTCTGCACAAAGCAAACAAAACTCATGCCAATTGGATTTGTTCAATTAGGTAGCCTTTATCCCATAACAACAGTAACATCCTGTTCATGCAAAGTTCTGCTTTATTAGATTAGCCATAGAAGAGACATACGATGCAATAGACCATCTCAGATCAAAATTGCTCTCTTACCCTGAATAAGACGTACAATTTTGCAGAAAAATTCATGCAATACTACATGCTACTGAAAAGAAGTTCCCAATTTGAGTACAATTCTTTTCAATTAAGATTCGAACTACTTAGTTCCTTCACACCAAGTAATCTGAACCAAAAGTCCAAAAGAATTGTTGAAGTAATGATAAGACCACACACACACACACAACCAATTTTCATATACTTTTTCTTCCCTTTTGATACGAAAATACCTCAAGTAACAAAACTACAGAAGAACCCTCTAATTACCTTCTTTCTCTTTGTGCTTTTTGGCTTATCTCCAGAATGAGCAGCATCTTCATCGATGTCCTCGACCTGCATGCATAGTATCAAGTCCCTTGTCAATCAAACCTTTTCCCAGTGTACAAGCAAGATGCTAAAAAAAAAAATCAAAAACATTATCACCATAAACAAAAAAATAAGGCAGAGTAAAACAATTTCTTCAGCTTGATGACACTCTTTGATCCATCTCTTTGTTGTCCTTTACATAGCTCTTCACACTTACACACGTTACAGTTGCAGCTTATTTCATAGCAATTCACAAAAGATGGTAATGGGAATGAATTCGATATAATTTTTTTAGGAAATCAGTGTTTGTTTCTGATTTTCAGGCGTGATGCCAGTTTGTCACTTCGGCACTACCCGTTTAATTGTTTATATTTCATCATAAATCTCCGTTACAATCCCCCTACCCCCAATACAGTAATGTAACTTCGTGAAGAAAACACATAATTCATTTTCTTTTATGCTTAAAACACATATACATTGCCATTTACTTGTTATTTTGCAATGTTAAGCTCAAAACACATTATCATTTACCTTGCTATATTTGTGTGTTAGATAACCTTACGATTTTTTTGCCACAAATTACAAAGTCAAACAGAAAGAGCAAAACAGAAGGAATAAGTGGGAAGATATCTGTTAAAAAGGAAAACAAGAAAAGGAAGTATTGAAGCCACTGGCGGACCCACGTTGCCATTCCCAATTAAATGATTTATCTATATAGATGTGCAGGAATGTAACACTACAAAGGTCTTAGTTCAGTGGGAAGGCACTCAGTTGAATTATCATGGTAACACAAGTTGGAGGTTCGACCCTTGTCGAGCACTTTTACATGTAAAATTGTTTCTTGCTTCTATTTTTTTTTTTTTTTGCTAGTTTTATTTTACGCAGTGTATAATAATATATTTCTTATATGAATGACTAGTATTGTAAACAATATTTATATTAATAAAAAAATAATTGGATATATATCATTACTCATTAGTTGCAATTGGGACTTAATTATAACTTAAATTAGTTCCTACATCTGTCATTGTCAATAAGAAACACAATGGGTCAACACCAACTATCTTCAAAAAGCTTTATTTGTAAATATTGGTATGGATTTAATTGTTCAATAGTATATCTGAAAAAGGATTGATTGTTAATCGATTTCATAGTTTGAAAGCAATGTAATAGTTTAGTATTAAAAAATTGTTGTAATTTGCTAGATGTATGACATTTCTTTTAACGATGCGTTTCTTGTTAGTTAATCTATTCGATTTTGTTTGATCCGATAATTTGTGCCCACCCAAAGTCAAAATAAGGATCCGCCCCCGATTGAAGTTCGAGTGCAATATAACCTTCTAGATATGAATTCTTTCGACATAGCTTGAAAACTCCAATAAGCAACGAGAAGACCCTGAGAAACCTAATAAACATTTCTTTACCTTCAATTTTTTCGACACATTTTGCTCTTCTTCAGCATCTGCAGTGTCATCTCTATCTTTATTCTGCACAAAGAAAACAAAACTTATGTCAAATGAATTCGTTCAATTAGGTAGCCATTAACCCATATACAAGTTTACAACAGTAACAGCCTGTTCATGCAAAGTTCAGCTTTATTAGCCATAGAAGAGACATACGACGCAGTAGAACATCTCAGTTTAAAAATATAATTGCTTTGTTACCCTGAAAAGGACGCACTGTTGTGCAAAAGAATTCATGCAATACCACATGCTACTATAAAAGAAATTCCCAAGTTGAGTAAAATTCTTTTCATTTAAGATTAAAACTACTTAGCTCCTTCATACCAAGTAATCGGAACCGAAAGTCCAAAAGAATAGTTGAAGTAATAATAATTAATAAGACAACACACACAACCAAATTTCATATACTTCTTCTTCCCCTTATGATACGAGCCTCAAGTAACAAAACTACCAAAGGACCCTCTAATTACCTTCTTTCTTTTGGTGCCTTTTGGCTTATCTCCAGAAGGAGCAGCATCTTCATTGGTGTCCTTGACCTGCATACATAGTATCGAGCCCCTTGTCAATCAAAACCTTTCCCAATACAAGTAAGATGCTCAAACTAATAAAATCAACAAATGCTATTGCCATAAACCGAAAAAATAAGGCAGAATAAACCAATTTCTTCAACTTGATGACATTCTTTGGTCCATCTCTTTGTTTTCCTTTACGAAGCTCTTCACACTTACACACATTACAATTACGGCCCATTTGATAGCCATTCATAAAAGATGGTAGCGGGAATGAATTTTATATAAATTTGTTAGGAAATCAGCGCTCCATCCTAATTCTCAAGGTGATGCTAGTTCGTCCCGCTAATTGTTTATTTTTCATCATAAACTTACCGCATTGTAACTTCATGAAGAAAACACATAATTCATTTTCTTTTATGCTTGAAACACGTATACATTGTCATTTACTTCTTATTTTCCTTGCTATGTTAAGCTCAAAACACATAACACTCTTAGGCAGTTTCACTTTCCTTGCTACATTTGTGAGTTAAATAACGTTACGATTTTTGGCCAAAATTTACGCGGTCTAACATGAGACGAACTCGAATTCACAAGAATGAAACAAAATTGATTGAAAAATGATAAATTCAACTTAAAAGAACTCAGTAAAATCAAAAATGAAACGAAATTCAAATTCCACAAAAATCAACAAACAATATAACACTTGAATCCAAACCTTAGCATATTCTTCCACTAATTTCTTCATAGTCTCTTGATCATCACTCTACATTCAACCAAACAAAACATTAATTAATCAAAAAAAAAAAAAAACGTAAAACAATCACAAAAAAACACAAAATTAATCAAATCAAAACATACATTGAGAGAATCAAACCCTTGAATAGAATCAACAGACGAAACATTCAAAGAATCAAACGACAAACACTTAAAATGATGCCAATTCGGCATATCAAACCCTTTTTGTTTGTTTTTGACAACAACACCTAACCTCAATGCAGCTGCATCAATGGTGTTTGAGCAAGTTTTGCATTTCGAATGTTTCGATTTCGCATATTCAGCGATGATTGAGGAAGAAGATGACGCCATTAGAGGTGAATTGAGGTTGAGGATTGAAAAGTAGGGTTTAAGTAGATTAGGGTTTTTGATTGATTTGGGGGGAAATGTTAGAAACGAGAAACGATGAGAAAAAATGGTGTGCATTGGGGGGGAAATTTATGTGTATCTCCCGCCAAAGGGTTTAAGGTGGTGGTGTTAATAAGCAAAGCTTGATTGTGCATTTGTTATTAGTGTGTGTTTATGGGGTTTGATTGTGTTGTTTGTGTGATAGTGTTGGTTTGAGTTTTCGGAGAAAAAAAAATTTGGAAAAATTTATGTTTAGGATAGCGCAAAATAAGAAAAAAAATGGATGTCTATTATTCTATAAAAACCCCATCACAGCTATTTATAAGATTGATGTGGGATTCAAGTGTCATACTTCTGCAATGAATTGATCTATAATTACCTAAATATGGCATGCAAAGGTAAGTATTATGCACTTCCCAAATTATTTCCGAGCTCCTCTTCCGCTCAAATGAATAGTAACCAATGAACTTGTTCATGTGAGTGGGATAGGAGTGTGAAAATCACCTTCCGGCATGCAACTTAATCAACAATATGTTTTTCTCCTAACGATTTTAAATAACTTGCATGACATCTTGCTTGCGAACCTTACGAGTGTTGTTGTAACTTATATGGTGTATGCTAGTGAGTTACTAGTTAAGGATAACTCTTATTGGGTAAGCTAGTAGTTTAGTTTTGGCGTTTTGCTTTGGTTTTCACTTTGTAGGTCATAGTTATATTTCCTCGCTTCCTTGGAGCTTGTCTCCTCTCTTGTAAGATGTAACCATACAAAAAAGAAAAAAATCATGCAAACCAAGACAAATAAATTGTTGTGAAATATAAAAAAGAAGGAAAATAGGCAAAGAAAAGTTTTTACTGACCGATACACGTGTATACAAAATAATTTCATTATGTAATTTTTAAGCTTCAAACATCGGACATTTATGCTACCTATATATTATTTGCAAATAATAAAATACTCATTAATTACTAAAGTAAATTTGTCAACCATTATTGCATGTAATTCAACAACTTATATATATTTCTCTACTTATACACTCATAACATGTATAATAAATTACTAATTGTACGGCACACTCCTAACATAAATTTATTTTACCACATTTTCAAAAAGCTATTACGAGAAGTGCAGAAATACATACTTCATTTTCACCTCCAACCAACAATACTACAGTAATTTTTTTTCCCATCCATCTTTCCACTTTATTACAATTTTGCCACTGCACAAAATTGCCGTTAATAGTTTGTAACTCAACGTCAACAACCACCGTACATTTCCAACATAGCAGGAAACAGTGACAGACTAACGATTCTTCACTCTCTCTCCTACTGCTTCACTGAGAATTGAAAACGGTATGTATGATCTTCCTAAATTACTAGACATTTTATTTTTAATTTTGCTTTTTTTTTTTTTAATTAATCAATTGCAATTTCATGCCCTTAATTCCTCCTGTTTTGAGAATTGAAGTTTGATGTTAAATTCGGCGAAATTAGGGTTTGAACATGTACCCAATTTCAGTGGTTTTAGGGTTTTGGAAATTTGTATTATTGTATGTTTAATTTTGAATTATTCTGCTGTTTAATGCTTCTATGCGATATAATCACAATTATAATTATATAAATGAGGAAAATGAGAAATTTTGAGATCATAGAATAATTTGATGATGATATGTTGTTGTTTAGCTCAACATTCACTTAGTTAAAATCCCAATTTTTTGCTCATTTTTAGTGTTTTTTTTTTTTTAATTACTTTTGATGATGTTGTTTTGCAGCCTTTAAGAGGCATAGAGGAATTTTTAGAGTGTGGCACCATGATGCGATGCTACGAGTGCTAAGGCACGTCGTACCGATCGTATCTTCGAGTTTGTGTTCGTTTGGTGGTGGTTGTGATTTCGACGAAATTATCATTTTTGACTTGGTATTTTGGAATGAGCAGCAACATTATTTCCTACCCAATTCATCAATTTCCATCTTCGATTCCTCAAAATCAACCAATTGAAAACACCCTTCACCCTCCAAATTTTCCCCAGTTGGAACCCTCATACACCTTAACCAACCCTTCTCAGAATGATCTCTATTCCCCGGAAGATGAAAAAAGGTTGAGAGATGAAGTCATTTACCTACATTCTTTGTGGCATCGAGGTCCTCCTTCGACTTTAAACCATCCTCGGACTCCTCACTTTCTCAGGCCGGTGGTTCCATTCCCTTTTAAGAGGAGTGGGACAAATTTCAAAACCCTCAATCTGAATGTCATATCTGACAAGGAATGGCCTGTTGAATCAAAGCCTGATTGCCCTTCATCATCTGGGGCAAGTTGGCCTGAGTTCAAATCAAGGTCAAATCCGGTTTCTCGACCCGCAACTGCTGAAGAGAAGGAACGGGTCTTAGCTTTGAAAATTCAGTTGAATGCTTTGGATTCTTGCTCTGAATTGTTTCATAAAACGGGAGGTAGCGACAATGAAGATGATGATGACGATGAAGAAGAAGATGATGGTGATGACGTGGATGAGTTTGAGTTTTTCATGAAGCTGTTTGAGGATGATAATGAGTTGAAGGGTTACTATGAAAAGTATTATGAGAATGGAGAATTCTACTGTCTGGTTTGTGGGGTTTTAGCGAAGAAATTTGGAAGAAAGTATAAGAATTGTGTTGCTCTGGTTCAACATTGTGTGACCATTTCGAAAACCAAGAAGAAGATGGCTCACAGAGGTTATGGGCATGCCATTTGTAAGGTTCTTGGATGGGATGTTAATCGGCTCCCGTCGTTACCTTCCACAACAGTGGATGCGAGTGGTCAATCCAATGAGCTTCAGGTGAGAGTTATTCTGTCGAACACTTTTAGGTTTTATGGTTTAAAAAAGCATTTTAAAGGCGTACTTCTTTGAAGGAGTGAGTAATATAGCATTATTGCATATTCTTAGAGTAGAATTTTTCATGTTTCTATTTGATGAATTTATTGCTGCAATATTGTTGTTGAGGCCTGATAACTATGAAAGGATCTGAATTTGATGTAGATNTGTTAAATTCGGCGAAATTAGGGTTTGAACATGTACCCAATTTCAGTGGTTTTAGGGTTTTGGAAATTTGTATTATTGTATGTTTAATTTTGAATTATTCTGCTGTTTAATGCTTCTATGCGATATAATCACAATTATAATTATATAAATGAGGAAAATGAGAAATTTTGAGATCATAGAATAATTTGATGATGATATGTTGTTGTTTAGCTCAACATTCACTTAGTTAAAATCCCAATTTTTTGCTCATTTTTAGTGTTTTTTTTTTTTTAATTACTTTTGATGATGTTGTTTTGCAGCCTTTAAGAGGCATAGAGGAATTTTTAGAGTGTGGCACCATGATGCGATGCTACGAGTGCTAAGGCACGTCGTACCGATCGTATCTTCGAGTTTGTGTTCGTTTGGTGGTGGTTGTGATTTCGACGAAATTATCATTTTTGACTTGGTATTTTGGAATGAGCAGCAACATTATTTCCTACCCAATTCATCAATTTCCATCTTCGATTCCTCAAAATCAACCAATTGAAAACACCCTTCACCCTCCAAATTTTCCCCAGTTGGAACCCTCATACACCTTAACCAACCCTTCTCAGAATGATCTCTATTCCCCGGAAGATGAAAAAAGGTTGAGAGATGAAGTCATTTACCTACATTCTTTGTGGCATCGAGGTCCTCCTTCGACTTTAAACCATCCTCGGACTCCTCACTTTCTCAGGCCGGTGGTTCCATTCCCTTTTAAGAGGAGTGGGACAAATTTCAAAACCCTCAATCTGAATGTCATATCTGACAAGGAATGGCCTGTTGAATCAAAGCCTGATTGCCCTTCATCATCTGGGGCAAGTTGGCCTGAGTTCAAATCAAGGTCAAATCCGGTTTCTCGACCCGCAACTGCTGAAGAGAAGGAACGGGTCTTAGCTTTGAAAATTCAGTTGAATGCTTTGGATTCTTGCTCTGAATTGTTTCATAAAACGGGAGGTAGCGACAATGAAGATGATGATGACGATGAAGAAGAAGATGATGGTGATGACGTGGATGAGTTTGAGTTTTTCATGAAGCTGTTTGAGGATGATAATGAGTTGAAGGGTTACTATGAAAAGTATTATGAGAATGGAGAATTCTACTGTCTGGTTTGTGGGGTTTTAGCGAAGAAATTTGGAAGAAAGTATAAGAATTGTGTTGCTCTGGTTCAACATTGTGTGACCATTTCGAAAACCAAGAAGAAGATGGCTCACAGAGGTTATGGGCATGCCATTTGTAAGGTTCTTGGATGGGATGTTAATCGGCTCCCGTCGTTACCTTCCACAACAGTGGATGCGAGTGGTCAATCCAATGAGCTTCAGGTGAGAGTTATTCTGTCGAACACTTTTAGGTTTTATGGTTTAAAAAAGCATTTTAAAGGCGTACTTCTTTGAAGGAGTGAGTAATATAGCATTATTGCATATTCTTAGAGTAGAATTTTTCATGTTTCTATTTGATGAATTTATTGCTGCAATATTGTTGTTGAGGCCTGATAACTATGAAAGGATCTGAATTTGATGTAGATAGTGTACGAAAAGCATCACTCAAAATGATGCTGTAAAGATCTATGATGCTTCAAAGTATCCTCTTTTTCCCGAGTTAAATGTCTCTTTGTCTTAAATCTTGTGCCCAGTATACAACATAATTCTTGTGCCATTTCATTATCGTCACGTCTCTTAACCCAATAGTTGTGTCATATAGCCATGTAGGAAGTCTAATCACAGACCATTACGATATTAGTATCTTTGAACTTTTTTCAAAACATCTTAAAAATAGTGTATATATATATACAGAGGAAGAAGAATTTATATTATTTTGAGGAGTGGTGCATGCACCTTATGCAGAGAAATTACTCAAGTGTTACTCAACTGTGGTGCGAGTCCCTGAGTATATAGGTTTCGTGTGACATCCATATTCCATTATTCCAATACAAGGACTCTTGGGAGGTTTTCACTTAACAAACGTTTTATGCATTACCAAAACCACCGCTCCCCTTAGCTAGTTATCAGTTTATAGCAAGGCATACATATACACATAAGCACATTTCTTTTAATGAAAAAGTAGTGAACCAATAATTTTTAGTTTGACCATAAACCTGTGGAAAGCATGCTCATTCTATTTAACAGGTTGCATCACTTACTTGCGATGGCTGTATACATGTTTGGGGTTAGGTGTTGTAGTAATGAGGTATAGCAGTGGGACAGATATAGCTCAAAATACATTATAGGCCATGTATGGTGAGGTCAAGAAGATAACCACTATGGTAATGGTTGTAAAGATCAACCTATTTTTTACATGTAAGGAACTGCGACTAATCAACACAACTGGACATAAACTAGATGGAAGAATGTGAAGTTAATGCAACAAGATGAAGATGACTGTGATTAATAACTGAAATATACAGCTACAATACATCACAAGGTCTGTTAGGCTTTTTACTCTCAATAATAGTATAATACTTCAGCAAATTTGCCCCTCCCTTATCTGCTCTTATTACAGGAATTCTGTCTCTCTGTCTCTTTTTTTTTTAAATTTTATGGTGGTGGTGGTGTTTACTTCTCTCCCTCTCTAAAATTTATGTGGGGCTAAGGCTTTGTTGTTGCTGTTGTGTGGAAGAATGTGAAGTTTAATAAAGAGAGATGACTATGACTGTGATTAATATCTGAAATATACAGTGATGATGACTATAATATCTGAATTAGTCTGTTGTTTCATTTTTATTCTACTACAACTCTATGTTCTACCTGAACTCTTTTTAGGCTTTGACTTCTTGATGTTTCACAGCTGAACATGCTTATACTTTCAGTTGATTGGTTTGCGCTGCCTTGTAAATTTGATTAATTGCTGTTGGTCATCTTTCGCATTAAGTCCTCTCTGAGTTTCTGTGGCTGCCTGTTTGTGCACTTTTGTTCTTTACTTGACCTGTTTTATATTTATGTAACAGAGTGGGAGTAAAGTCAACGGTGATAACAGTGAGGTGAATGATCGTGGAGATTTGGAGAAGGATGGAGTTTGCCGTAGTGATGTGAATGTTTTGTCTGAGCAAAAGAACGTTATTCATTCTGCTCAAGAGACTGCAAATGAAACTGGAGAAGGATGCTGTGCTCCTGGAAACAATTCAGTTGATTCTGGGTGAGCTGAGTTCAAGAAAGTGTGTAACTAGAATTCAGCTTTAGTGTGGTATCTGAGTTGGAACATAGCAATTGACAATGACTGGAAATTCTGCTTTACTCTCTTAAATTGATGCTATCATTGACTGGAAATGGTGCAAAGTAATGTTTAGAAGGTGTGATTGGAGAATTTCAGATTCAGGATTAAGCGAGTTGTTCAATTCTTCACAGATTTTTTATTTATTTTTTTCGGTATTATATTTGTTCAGGCAATGCTTCTGTGAAACTCATACCCCCTCGGGGAGACTAGGGCTCCGTTTGGTAGAGCGCAAAACATTTTCCATGAAAAGTGTTTTCCTCCCTTTCCCCATTTTACATTGTTTGGTACCCAAAGGAATGTAAAACTATTTTCCATGGTAGTATATTTTTCCTTACAAGGATGGAAAACCATTTTCCTTCCAAAATGAAAGGAAAACAATTTTCTTCCCATCCACTTATACACTCTTTCCTCATTACCTCCTTTCATCCCCTTCATTTTCCCTATTTTCATCACTTTTTTTTACATGCAACCAAACAATAGATTTTTTCAATGAAAATATTTTACGCCCTACCAAACGGACCCTAGGATGAAAAGGCCACTCCTTGATGTATGATTAATGATTTGAGGAGCCACTTTTACTTGCTCTTTTTTTTTTTTTTTATAGCAACCTCTGCTAATTATTGTCATTATTTTTTTTTGGAGTGTTCACCTCAGTATCGCTGTAGGAATGCGCTCTCATATGATTATCTTTTTCTTACTTTCTTAAGAATACTTGCTAGATATTCTAGATTTCCGAGATATAGTCGATCAGTGTACTTGTTCCATCACCCATCATATTCTGTTGTCGAGTAAATGGGTAATTATAAGCTCAAGCTAGACCATAATATCATTTAAGTAGATTGGTGGTTTTCATAAGCCATTAAGCTTCAAAATCCACTCCCTTGTACCTTTGTTTTTACCTATTGATTATCATGTCATTTGGTTGTGGCAAACTGTTGGTGGTAGATGATTGTGTTAAAGCTGACTGGTTGACACTTGAAACTTGTGGTTATCAGCCTGTCCTCCTGCCTATCTACTTGCAATTTTTAACTCGTATGGTTTCGCCTCTAAAATGGTTAACATTTTTCGCATTTTTTTATTTGCAGGCGAGAAAATTCTGTTCAAAGATCAGCTTGCACACAAACTAGCTCAATAGCAGAAACAGATTAAATATTTCTGTCCAAAGATCAGCTTGCACACAAACTAGCTCAATAGCCTAAGCAGATTGATTAAATAAACGATGTTCCCAGTGTTTCGTCCAGCAGTCCCTAATTCTATATATATATATTAAAACAGAATCCCTTGCACCAAAATCTACATAATTGTTATTTTCATTCTCAATCCTTTGTAGTCTCTACGGAGTGGTTGTTTTGCTTTTTAAAATTTTATCATATTACAACTCGGTGGAATCTAATTTCACACAACATAAAAACACATTAAAAAATAAAATAAAATACTAGAGCAAATATGATAATTGTATTTGTAACTGGCCTTGGGCATTACCCGGATTTTAAAGTTGACTACTATGTACTTTCAAATACCCCATATTATATTATGTATGAAACTATTGTATTGGATAGCAATAGTTAATAAAAACAACACTAATATTGCACAAATCACAATAATAATAACTAAATAAACTAATAAATACTAAGTACATAAAATATAGATATATATGAGTATATATATATATATTTTTTTTTTTTAATATATTAGTAGATATCATTTTTTAAGTACAATTAAAAATACTTTGCTATAACCATATACATATATTGCTAAATAACGTTAAACTTTTAATCTTTGCATCACACTGGTGATATACTAGTTTGTTTAGTTTATTCATATTTAGTTATGCTGTTATTTGATAGTTTTTGTTTCCAATATACTTCATTTAATACACATTCAATCTTTTCTAGTTAAAGTAATTTTTTTCTATCATCCCTTAAATTTTTTACTTAATTTAGCTAATCATATTAGTGCGATTAAAATCTTAATTACTTCGTATCATACAATATATTAAAAGGCGTCGCTGACGCTCGCCAATAAAAGTGATACATGTCACTCTTTACAAAAATCTTAATTACTTCGTATCTTAATACAATATATTAAAAGGCGTCGACGTTAATGAAACTACGCCATATGGCGCTCGCCAATGAATGCAATACATGTCACTCTTTACACATGTCAATCGAACTTATGACATTTGAAACAAAATGTGAAAGTTTAACCACCAACCTATAACAAATTTGATGTTTAACATTTCAAAGTAATGGATAATAAAGTCTTGTAATCATAGGGTATGAGCTCTTGATTTGTATCGTTTATTCACTATCACCAAAACTATGACATTTTTATTTTTATCCCAAGTCCTTTATAGTTGTTTTGCTTTTTTAATTAATAAATTATCACGTTACAAGTTAAAAACCCCTACAATCTAATTTCGCACTAAACGAAAAATACATTATTAAAAATAAACAAAAGCATATTTGATAATTGTAGCCGCCCCAGGGCATTGTTCGAGACAAAATTCTAGTTTGAAATAAAAAAAGATTAAACAATTATTTTAAGTTTTTATATGGAGTAGATGTTTATATACAATTAATTTTTAATTAATGATCGTGTTCATTCTTCTCATTTTTGTTTCATTAACTAAAAACTGCCAAAAAAACAACAAAAAAATGATTATTAAACAAATAGGATTTGCTTTATTTTAAAATAAATTTAAAATCTGAGCAGATTTGCTTTAATTTCATTAATTTAAAAAGTCTTTTTCAAAAAATTATTATATAATATATAATTATTTGATAAATACAAATGTGTACCAATATTAATTTGTACATTTATCAAGATATATAAAAATAATGTCACTTTCAACATTAAAAACTAATTTTTAAATTTGTAAATCGTGCATCGTATAGTTAGGATGTAAACCTAACTTCAGATCTTCATTTGTTGTAAATCATGCATGGTACAGTTAGTATGTAATCTAACTTCATATCCTAATTTGTTGATTTTGCTTTTACTTTTTTTTTGTTTAACTTCTTCAAAATAAAATGAGTTTTTACCTAATTATTACGGGTGATGGTATATATTCCTACATTATTATTATTTTTGGTGATCGATTTTCTATGTAAAATGTGTTAGTTTTCAATTAAAAACGTATTTGTGCAATCATTATGATAAATTTTATTTGCATCATGTTGATTTGGTAACATATTTTTCTAGACGTTTAATCGTAAAACCAATCATTATAATAAAAAGACGAGGAGAAAACAAGACAGAACATGGGACAACCGTCTGAAATCCAAAAAACTAACGACGACTATAGCTCATAGTTTTCAAGAGTGTCGTGTTTCCAAAAAAAAGTTGTTGGAAATTTTACATGTTACTCCTATAGTCAAAAGAGGTTACCAAAAAAAATAATTAATATTATTTGCGGTAAATGTTTTAAGTTTTATTTCCTCTAAAATTATGTCTCTCTTTCTGTCCGCTCATCACATGCATCTTCTGCCTTTTCTCACACACAAATTTTGCCAAAAGTACGTGCAAACCTTTTTGTTGCAGATAATAAAGGTTTTTTTGGTTGAAGCTATTTACCATAGGAACTCCAAAATCCTAGAAAATACAATAATGCTATCTTATTTGGTTGATAAAAAAAGTACAAAAATGGAGGAAATTGAAATTCCATGAATTTCGATTGCCTATATAATGTGGGAATTAACTTACCGATCTATCCCTAGGTATTCAAACCTTTTATGATAAACCAAACAAACTCAAGCCATTTCATAGGAATTACATACGAAAAGTACTTACCATTAGGGGTGTGCAAGGCCAGATATCGATCGAAATTTTGGATATCTAAAAAATTGGTTATGTTTTCATCCCAGGAAAATCAGAATTCTAGAAATCCGAATTATGCACCAAATTTTCGTCTAAACTTATTTTTATACCTTTTTAAAAATCAGATCAAAAAATCAAAAGTCCATAATCCAAATTATATAAAATTTAATCTGTTTTCGGTTAAAAACACAGATATTTGTTACGGTTTTCTGTATCTAAAAATAAAGGACTGGATATCCTAGTTTTCGCAGCGAAAAACCGGATCGAAAATTCAGAAATAAATATTTTGCACAACTTTAATTCCCATGAATAATAATTTACTAAGAGAAATCATTTGCCATAGGCCATGGCAGCCAAACATGGCCTAAACAACCAAATTTGCACAAATGAGCTATCAGTGCTCTCAAGTCTCCCACAACAAATAAATTTACACATTTTTTGGGAAATTGTCAATGGTAGCTCCGTGTTTTTTTAGAATTAGCAACGGTTGTTCAGTGTTTCTTCAAAAGGAAGATGGATTTAAGCCTTTTGCACATTAAACAAAAATATTCAACATCTGCATAATCCACTAATAATCCGATCCACTATAGCTAGTGGAAGACTGTATTTGGAGGTAAAAAAAATTAACTTTGACTTTTAATTTTTAGATAACACACATCTCCCTCTCTTCCCATATATGCCTTGATTGCCTTCCTTGTTTTCATTGTCACTCTCAGTGAAAATTTTAGTTTTATTCTTCTACCCAGAAAAACCTTCAATCCACTCCATTGAAACATAGAATCAACATCACAAAAACACTGCCAACTTACAACTCTAGTGGATCTCACAATTTTAGGCCAATTTATTGCTTATGACAACTCATTCATTCATTAATCACCCAAAATCATTTCTTCATTCAATATATTATGACTAAGAAAGGAAGATTTTGTAATGCTTTTGGGATGTAATTGAAATGTGTATTTGCATCCTAATATGTCGAATAAAATAAAAATTATTACCACGTATTTAATAATTACTCCGTATAATTTTACTATAGTTAGATTCATTTATCGAATGAAGTTAAGGAAAAAATAAAAAATAATGCTAAAGATGAAAAATGATTGAAAACTCATAGTTATTATTGATATAAAAAAATTTAAAAAAAAACACAGAACTACAATCAATAATTTTCCTATATTTTCTTTTTTAAATATGTTTAGTGATAAGGAGCTACAAGAACACAGTGAGAATCGATCTCAAAATCTCCCGAAACCGGAACGAAAACTCATGCACCGTACATAATTTACGACAATGATTTAATATTATTATTTTCTTATTATAGAAAGAATTCCGTAGATCACAAATTGAATTTTGGACAACCTACTTGACTACGTAACTCCAATGGCAGCTTCATCATCATATTCATCAATGGCAGTATCTTCTTGGATCACTACATCACCTCTCCAGAAACTTCCACCATCTTCATCTTCATCATTTCACCTTCAACTTCAAAATCATCAAATTCGATATAATCCGATTAATTTCAACGTCGAATTAAATCATCGCAATAATCGAATTTGTTCGAAGAATCTCCATAATTATTCTCGTAATCTTCGTGTTTACTGTAGCAATTCTGAAACTCCTGAGACGAATATCACTCGAAGTAGCTCTAATTCTACTACTTCTATTCAAGTTTACCGCGATTTTGAGAGGTATAATTCTTACTAAATTCTCCTGATTTTATTATTTGAATTCGATTGTTGTTGTTTTGCTTCAATTTTAAGTTTAATTTCATGTATGATTTGAAGTAATTATGTATGTTTCTGAGGAATTTGGAAGTTTTAATTTGATTGTGGTGAATTTTGAGTTCAATTTGAATATGAACTCTTTATAACTGAATCATTTGTTATTTTATTATTTTGTTCGCTTTTGAATTGATGATATCCACTTGAAAAATTTGCGGATTTTTTGATGAATTGTAGCTCTCCGGCTAGGTAATTTTCTTGTTACAATCGATTGTACGTTGCTCAGTACAACAATACTTGATAGTTGTAGATTGATTTGGATACAGATGTCCAAGTGTTCGACTCGGCTATTTTATTGAAAACAAGGCCAAGTTTTAGTGTAAATTGAACTATCCAAGTGTGTGTCCGACACAACGTGCTTGATTCTTGTGGTAAATGTAGCTGTTGAAGTAAAAATAGCTTTGATGAGTTGTTTGTTGGATTAGTCTTTTGTGTATGTTTCATTTGGGTGATAGTTGATCAAATTTGGAATCATAGAGGTGTGTATGCTTCATTGGTTGATCATTGACCAAAGCACCTTCACTTAAATGCTCATTGCCGCTGATCTTTCTCGCACCTTAGATCCTTAGTCTTACTTCTTAATATGTTTTTGATGTGAGCTTTGTCTCGATTTTGCCCCATGGAAAGAGATTTTGGGCAACAAAATTAATTACAAAGGTTAAATTTTCAGGAAATGTTTTTGGGAAATTCTTCTTTTGTAGAAAATATGTTAAGATAATTACTTTGTGTGTCTACAAGTTTCGTTTTTAATGTCACTAGTCAAAGGGAAATACTGTATAACATTGGCTGATTGTTTCCCTATTGCAGTTTGATTACGGAATTGGTAAGACAATCACAAGGTGTGTGGGGTGGAGCTAGCAATTGGAGTGAAGTTGAGGTGCCATCACATTATTTTGTGCATATTTTCATTGTGTATGGTTGCAATATTGCAAACCTTCTTCTTTTTTTTTTAGCCTATTGCTTTGCATTTTTCTGTTAGAGTTTTTTCTTGACCATTAGCATTTCATGTAAATGAAACCTGTTCTATCTAACCATAGCAAGTTCAGCATGAGTGATGACCAACATTAATAGTTAGCACTAGAAAATAGGAAGTAATTAAGGGAGGCTACTTCTATACAAGAAATTATTACTTCGTATAAATAATCAATTTGAGAAAGTATTTTTGTAAAAACACCAAATTTTTAAAGCAAGTTTTAATTAGAGATTTGGAGTGGATCAAAATTGTGTATAGGTTTTTATTAATAAATTACTAATTACAAGCTTGTATGATTAAATTCCTAATGCTGTAAGTTTTCTCCAATTTTCAAAAGATATTTCCTTACAATAGGTTAATTTAAATATCTAATGGTGTTTCTATCATAACGAAAAGATAAATTTTCATGTGAAATTACCGATTCTTGTGATAATGTGATACAACCTAAAGCTAGAAAACAATTGATAGGTAAGTTGGCGTACTTAGGGTGTGCACAAGTTTCTTCTGTTCCCCTTCCTCCTTGTGGCTTTCTTTCTTCTCACTTGCACTTTAAACTTCTCTTTCGTATTACTCAATCGTTGGTGGATGGTTTTTAGAGCCAACAAAAGGTTACTAGTGATGATTGTGTGCTTAAGAAAACGTTTGATATATACAATGTCTTGTTGGATAGATCACTGGACTTATTTGAATAGGTAGCAATAATTAATTTATGTTAGATGATATTTAATAAAAGTCGATGTAATATAGATGTTTTCTTATGCAAGTAAAAATGCAGTTGTGAATTGCTGTTGGATATACTTACATATGCCATATGCATGTGATTGCACTTATGCTTGTAAGTTTGTTTAACCATTAGAATTGATTATCAGGGTGCATGGGTGTTGGGACCGAAAGACTCAAGACCATGGTCAGTTGTACATTTTATTGGTGGCATATTTGTTGGAGCAGCTCCACAGCTTGCCTATCGTTTGTTTCTTGAACGTCTTAGTGAAAAGTAAGTTGACTTTCATCTAAAGCTTATGAAGTTGTCCAGAAAAATTTTATTTCTTTTCTGTTCTTTATCTGTATCTTGGCTAGTTTTAGTCAATAACAGCTTGATTTCAACATCATAGGGGTATATTGGTGATTGCAACACCATATGCTAGTGGATTAGATCATTTTTCTATTGCAGATGAGGTTCAATTTAAATTTGACCGGTGTCTTCGGTCTCTACAAGAAACAGTGAGTATCCAACTACCTTATGCTTCTCTACTTGATTTGTAATTTTAAGTCTCACATATGTTATTTGTTTGTGTAGGTTGATGGACTTCCTTCTTTTGGCATTGGGCATTCATTGGGCTCTGTTGTCCACTTATTGATTGGTATTTTATTATGTATTCTTAATGCATAATTTCTTCCTTTTATTGAGTTCCAATATCCAAATTTTGTTAACTATATTTATTTGGTCTCAGGGTCAAGGTATGCTGTGAAGCGAAACGGGAACGTATTGATGGCATTCAATAACAAGGTACCTTTCGTTCAAAAGGCTTCCACACGACTTGTGATTTGACCTTTGTATTCTAGTAAAATTCAGCTGGCCGTAGATAGAATGCTGTATGCATTGATTGATCACCATTTGTTCAAGATTTTTTCGAGGCTTTGACTAGAGGGGTGGGCCGTGGGGGTGTGAAGGCCTAAGGGACAACTTGTTTTCAAGTTCGTTTTAACTTATGTAGTTGATGAATACTGTCAAAAATTTGTGTTTTTGGTTTCTAAAGGCAAGAGTTCGATGCACAGCATGTACACCGGACCAGTCTAGATAGTTGACAAACTTGTTTACTTATCATGTTATAGCACTGTATGAGATTGGAAAGAAGATCATTGTGTAACAGAACATGATAAGGAGGTTCCTACTGTAGGGAATCTAACTGCTAACTATTGAAAATCTTCAAGAGTTTGTAGTATGACAAGATGTCATTAGCAGATTGTAAGAAAAGCTCTTGCAACGAATATGAAGCTTAAATAAAGCCAAAGTTTGTTATAAACCCAGGTGGCAGCACTTAGTTTGTGTTGCAAATCTTCCAATGTAAAATGACCAACACATATCCCTGCAGGTTCCATGTTATCAGTATGTGGGTTTTCTAAGTTTTAAGAAGGATTTTAATTTGTTTTGTTGCTGAATTGGCAGGATCCAAACCAAGCGATCCCACTCTTTTCACCTGTTTTTCTCCCAATGACTCAAAGCATGGGGCCATTTTTATCACAGATGGCATCCTCAGAGACATTTCGGCTTGGGGTAAGTAACCTGTAAGAGCTTGCTTATTTGATGAAATAAGTCTGCTATTTGTGGATTTCTTATTTTTGCTGATTCTTTCAATGTAAGAAAGATGTTTGATTGAGCATTATCATATCAGGACAGCTTGACCAAATCAAAATTTTCCCCATTTGCCTTTAAAAAGAAAGTGATGGAAATGAAGGGAAAATGTATTTTTTTTGGTCATGTTATACAGAAAGTTGCCTGCCATCAGTTTGCTCTTTCTTTTCTTCCCCTTCTCATAAATGGTTGGTTTTAAACTTATAAAAGTGACACCCATCTCATGTTTAGCTAATAGAATGAAAATTTATATGGGTTAGAATTAGAAAACTTTCTATAGGGCACCTCATTCCTTGTTTGGGTGTGTGGTGTGACATTTATAGGCTTTCAACTAACTGATAACCAGATGCAATTTCATACGTAGTACTATTTTTCTAATGGTGCTCCAGTTATTAGAAAGTTGTGATCATGGAGATTTTAAAACATGCTGAGGGGACCAAAATTTTGTAGAAAATGGATGGAAGTAGTTAAAAAAGATTCGTAGAGATCGGGTTAAGTCTAAAAATGAGCAAGTCACATTAGATAGAGAGGAATAGAGGAAGGAGTTAAATACTATAGAAGTATGTAAAAAATGAATGAAGAGCACGTCACCTTAGGTAGAGAGGAACATCCTAATGGCCTAGAATGTCCTTTGTAGATGATGCACAAGATATAACACTTGATATTGATAAGACTCTTGTAGCTGAGAGCAGGCAGTCTATTTTTTTTTAATATAAATTTATTATTATTTTTAGGCTTAGATATTTATTTATATTTTCAAATTTTTGTTGGTGTTGCTCTCTTATCTTAGTTGTACTGTTTTTGCTATTATACATACTTTCAAGATCACTGCTGACGTTAGGTGTTTTGTAATGTGTAGGCGGAGACAACCTTTAAACAGTTGGAAAATGTTAGCCCTCCTATCATGAAGCAGATTCTTCCCTTGTTTGAGCAACTTCCACCCTTGTATATGGACTTGGCTAAAGGAAGGGATAATTTCAGTCCAAAACCTGAAGAAACTCGACGCCTTGTATGTGTTCCCTCCATCTTCATTTGAATCTATTCTTTCTTTCTCTGATGTTTCAGGCGTCTTTATATTTCTATGTAGCACCCCTTTCCCCAACCTCCTTGGTATGGAAATTATTATGGAAGTATGATGCCTTTACTGTTTTCTTTCAGTGAATTAGTTGCTTATTATTGGCGCAACTCACTATTTGTTGTCCTTATTTTAAACCATTTAGATAACTTAGATTGTTCTGTTACGTCTTATATAGCATGTAAATTATTATGGAAGTATGATATCTTTTCTTCTTTCTTTCGGTGAATTTGTTGCTTATTTTTTTTAGCAACTTACTATTTGTTGTCCTTATTTGGTGAATTAGTTTGTTCTTTCACATCTTATATAGTGTTATCAGAACTTGCCCTTTTTCAATTGTTGCGCAACCATGTAAAATATGATAAAAAAGTGCTGCAAGTATTTGACAATCCCTATACACCTACTTAGCTTTTCAAAGTGAAAAATGTTTTTGTGTAAAGTTACCTGATTTATCCTTTCATTAATATTACAGGTTAAAACATACTATGGCATAAACAAGAATCTTCTGATAAAGTTCAAAGATGATGTAATAGATGAGACCTCTACATTGGCACAAGTGTTAAGCGCTGAGTCTGCTATTAGTTCAATGTTGGATATGTCCATTCGTACAGTGTCTGGTGACCATGGTACACCTTTACAGCAGGTAAATTTTGTCAAAGCATTTCACCAATTAATTCTTCTTTTGTACTCCCGTGGTCCAGTCGGTGTGGTAAAATTTTCAGTTTTATGTTTAAGTATGGTCAAAACTTCACAAGCATTAGTTTTATTATTGAGTGTAAGCACTCTTGCCACAAATGGTTGGCAAAGCAAGTGGATGCCAACAACTCAACTAGCTTGGTATAATTTTGAGCGGTAGAATGCTCATCATTTTTGTTTCATTATTCTTTGGGTTTAAAGGAAGACCCTAATTTTTGTATGATTGGTCTTCTTTATATAAGGGTATACTCTGCATTCACAGTGTAATTAGTGGTTGCCTTTTGTTTTGCAGGCCCTTCCTGATGTTCCTCCAGCAATGGCAGATGCTGTAAATCGTGGTAGTGAGCTTTTGTCAAATTTCATTTCAGGGACTCCGTGGGAGGCGGTTGCTAAGGATGTCAGCACATCATTGGGAATAGACTCTCAGATTCTTCGTGCAGAATCCTCAAAGGATCTAGAGCACCTTGTCGATGTTGTCAGTTCTTGGATGTCCTCCTCTATTGGAACAAATCTTTTGAGATGATAGACAATTAGGCATACAGGTTTTGCAACAATTGACAGGCTGTAGGTATTATACAGAGGGCAATGATACATGGGTAGTAATTGTGTAAAGATCAATCTGCTAGTGCGCTGTACAGAACTACAGAATTGGTTAAGTGAATGACTCACAGAGAATATCAAATCGATTTCGTAGAATATCAAATTGAAATGCATGTACATAGAAGTTCAATAGTCTGTTGTTCAAATGTACAAATGTACTGTAACAATTACGTTTTAAGAAGTATATTTTGTTCTTTAGTACTTGTGCCCTGCAAATTCAACATGTCATTTTTTTTGTGCTCATACATATATGTGTTTTATCAGCTTTTGTACATCCTCTTGAACCAGCAAAATCAAGGATTATGCTTAGATCCGTAAAAACATGGCTGCAATGGTGAGGGAGTTGATAATGCAATACGGATTTGTTGATGAGTTGATGTTGGGGGAGAAAGAAGTTGGTTCTTGTGAGGGTGGATGGATCATTATGTGGGGTTAGAAGTTTATTTAGCAGCGTTAAGTGTTGCTTTAAGGGCTGGAGAATCAGTAGCGAGAATGGCTACACATTCTAACATTCTTGGTCGGTTCACTTGGTTGTTAGGTTTTCCTTGAGGAGGTGCTTTGACAAGGTGTGCAGGAAAAAAAAGGAAGAATTGTAGTTGCATAGCATTCTGATGTTTTCAAGTCAAAAACATTTTTGAAAATTTTGATTCCTCTACTAGTGAAAGCAGATGTTCCAATTCAAATATCACATCCGATATTCCTTGAATGTTATAGATAAACATGAATCATTTATTGTTCATTTGTTCCTTTAAGGCACATTCATTTTAGTGTCTAGTTGTAACACCACACGATAAACTCTGACAAATTATCATTTGAGAATAAACGATAGACAACAGGATTATTTTCCGAATACTGCATACAAAAATTCATTTTCATTCCATCATTTATGACCGACTATTAAAACAATCACACAGAAACGCAAAAGGGCAATATTGTCAAACCCTCATTCTTCATTACCAAAAGAGAGATAAGGAACAAAACCAATGCATAGACAAAGAAACACAAGCCTGTATAAATACAAGAATAATCCACTTACCCTAAAATTGAGAAATATCCCAAAAACATTTCTCATTTTCTATCTTTTTATCTTTTTTTTTTCACCCCTAAAAAAAAACCAGAAAATTTCTTATTTCTTCATCTTCTTCATTCATTCAATCAAAAACACATAAACCCTTAAAAAATGTCGTTTTCACAAGATTGGGAGCCAGTTGTCATCCGCAAGAAAGCCCCAAATTCTGCTGCCAAGAAGGACGAAAAAGCCGTCAACGCTGCTCGTCGTTCTGGCGCTGAAATCGAAACTGTTCGCAAAGGTAATTTCCGATTTTCCCCCTTTTTTCGATTTTTTTGAGCTGAAATTGATGTTTGTTGTTTGATTTGATTGTTGATTTTTTCCCGGGTTTTCTAGGGTTTGATCAATTGAATTTGAGGGTTTTTTGTTTTTGTTGTTGATTGATGTTAATTTGTTGTGATTTTAGGGTTTTGGGGTGTTTGGTTTTTTGGGTTTTGAGATTTATTGAAATTGATTCTAGGGTTTTGTTGGGGTGCGTGAATTTTAAGCTAGGGTTTGGAATTCTTTAAAGTTGATAGTGATTGTTTATTTATATCAAGATGATATTTTTTTGCAAATTAACTTGTGATTTTGGTGGTGTTTGATTATGCTAAGTAGGGTTTTACTGATGCTTTTGATTAAGCAGTATTGTTACTGATTTGCTGAATGATGATTAATTCTGCTAATTAGGGTTTGCTTTTGGTTGATGTTGGTGGTTAATCAATGTCATTTGACATTACTGTCATGTGTTTGCCTTTCGACAACTTAATTATGTGTTGAATGTTGGTATTCTTCATCAAAGATTGAATTTTGTGAGGAATGTGCGATTAGATTGATCAATTTTATATCGTGCAAGTATGGTTGTTATCGGTATGGTTGTTATCGGGTGCTGTATTGTTGTTCATATTTCATTACTTTGCGTTTCTGTTATCAATTTGGTGATTCGGTAAGTGAGGGAAATTCACTGTTGTGCTAGGTGTCATGTTTTTTGTAGAGTTTCGGGTTTAATTTGTGTTTCGGGTGATTGTTGAAGTTATGTTTAAGTGGTGTTCCCTTGCTTGAGATTGAAATTAGACTTGATAGTATACGTGTGTGAATTCGTTGCGCCTTGCTTGCTGAATACAAACTGATTCTTTTTTCAGACACTACATGTTGTGATTGTAACTTGTAAGCAATGGAGTTTTAGATGATTGAGCTAATCGTTGCTTTTCTTTATTGCAGCTGCTGCGGGGTCGAACAAAGCTGCATCCAGCAGCACAACTCTTAACACTCGGAAGCTGGATGAGGAAACTGAAAACCTTGCTCGTGAGTTCCTTTCCTTTTCTTCTACTTTTGAGTACTATTTATTAAAGTAATTGAGATTGAATATTAGCTTTGGTTGATTTTGCACTTTTGTGTCTGCTAACAAGATGCATTGTAAACCTGTCCTTAGTGTTATCTTTCAAAATTTCTATGAATGTACTATCACTTCTTATAGATGGTTAGTTTTATGGGGTATTCTTATATTGAGGAGGTAGTTTTTCGATGTAATTGAGTTTAGTGGATTTTCGTTAACAGTGGTTAAAAGAAGAGTTGGTTGGAGATGATAGCTTAATAGGTATTCTATAATCTATATTGATTTGGTTCAACTATGCAAGTGAACTAGTGAAGCAGTCCCGACATCTCGAAACACAAAATTATTAATATGTTTGTATGGCATTATTGATTGCGTTATTGGTCAAAGACATGTAGTCATGATCTAGTTTACTCGTGTTACTAAAATGATGGTAGAATTTCCCTTAACGTCACGTCCTTGCAGGACAATAAATTAATAATAAATAGAAGCTTGGTTTTTCAATGTGTTTTGACTTGGATTTATATGAAATGGAAAATAAATTTGGGTGTAGAGTTCAGACTCTAGAGTATGAATGTCTGTAGAAAAACTATGTTGACCTGGTGGGTGTCCTACGTGAACTTTCTATTGTAGGCTGAATTTCCGAAAGCTAATAATGTTAATGTAACTAATGTGATTTGAATTTATTTCTGGAATCACAAATAGAATATGTTATTAAAAAAGAAGGGAACGCAGCTTATAGACATCATTTTGTGTTCTCTGGAAGTATATCTAGGTTATCTAGTTCCTAATGCTGAATTTTGTATCAGATGATCGAGTTCCAACTGAACTGAAGAAGGCCATTATGCAAGCTCGAATGGATAAGAAGCTCACCCAATCTCAACTTGCTCAGGTTTGCCCTCTTGGATCTTCATTAGATTTAACTTATGGTGTGGCTATTTTCACAATCATCTAAAGTTCAAAAGTGGATGCTTCTACTTCAGTCCTCAATTTCAAACTTCCAGTAAATGATGTTGTTATTACTTATTACATGCTTAAATTGCTCATGAACCTAAAGGCACCACGTTTGTGCTGCAGATGATCAATGAGAAGCCTCAGATTATACAGGAGTATGAATCAGGAAAGGCCATTCCAAACCAGCAGATTCTCGGAAAACTGGAGCGTAGTCTTGGGGTGAAACTGCGTGGAAAGAAGTAGACAAACTAATGCAAGAAAATCACCCCCACCCCCGGCCCCCCCACACCCCCCCCCGCTCCCAGCCCCCCGTCCCGTCCCCACACACCACTCAACCCCAACAAACCACACCACCCCCCCTACCACCGCTCCAGAATACACACACACACCACTCCCCCCCACCGCCCACCCCCCAAACCATAAACCAAACCCACGCCCACAACACCACCACTCCCCCCGCCCCCTACTCCCCCCCAACACACCCCCACCCCCTCACGCCATCCCCCCGAACCCAAACCCCACCCCCCCCACCAACACCGCCCCCCCAATCCCCAGCTCCCCACCCCCCCCCACCCCACAACCCCTCCCCCCACCCCCACCCATCCCCACCAAACCCCCACCCGCACCACCCCCCCCCCCCTCCCCCCCCCCCCCCCCCCCCCCCCCCCCCCCCCACCCCCCCCCCCCCCCCCCCCTCACCCTCCCCACCCCCCCCCCCCCCCCCCCCCCCCAACACCCACAACCACACACCCCACCAACCCCCCCCCCCCCATCCCCGCCCCCCCCCCAGACACAAACCACCGAACTCCCCCCCCCCCCCCCCCCCCCCCCCCGCCAACCCCACTACCACAGCTCACCACCACCCCCCCCCCCCCACCAAAACCCGCCCCCACCAACCCCTACCCAAAAAACACACCACCCAAGTCCAAAAATACGCTCCCCCCACCCCCCCCTCCTCCCACCCCCCACCCAGCAACTAACAGCCCCACCCCTCCCCCTCAACAGCCACCACAGCCAACACCCCCCCCAACCCTACCCCCCCTGCACCAGCCACCCCTCCCAGGACCCCCCACCCCGGACCCCCCCCACACTCCACCCCACACCACCCCAACCCCCCCCACCACACCCCCGATCCCCAAACAGCCTCCCCACCACGCCCCCCCACCGCCCCCCCCCCCCCACAATCAAGCCCCCCCGCCCCCCCCACCCCACGCCCCCCCCCCCCCCCCCCCCCCCACCCCCACACACCCCCCCCCCACACCACCCACACACGCCACCTAACATACACACCCACACCCCCCCCCCCACCCACATTCAAACAGGACCAACAAGACAACAAGAACTAAACAAAAAAAGACAAAAATACAGAAAAAAAACAAAAAAAAAACAAAAGAAAAAGAAAAAAAAAAAAAAATAACGAAAAAAAAAAAACCAAGACAAAACACACCAAAAACGACAACAAGCTCCAGAAAAGAACAGAACAAAACACAAATAAGAAAAAAAATAAAAAAAAGCGAAAAAAGAAAACAAAAGAAAAAAAAAAGACCACCAAAAAGATAGAAAAACAAAAAAAAACAGAAAAAAAAAATAAACAAAATACAAACAAAGAGAATAACAGACAACAAAAACCACGAGTAGAAAAAAAAAATAAAAAACTAAAATAACACAAGAAAAAAAAAACCACAAAGACAAAAAAAAAAGAAGAAAAATAAAAAAAAAAAAAAAACAAAGTAAAAAACCAGAACAAAATAAGAACAAAAAAAAACAAAAAAGAAGAAAACAAAAAAAAAAAAAAAAAACAAAAGATGAAGAACAAAAAGAAAACAAAAAAAAAATAAAGAACAGAAAGAAGAAGTAGAAAAACACAAAGAAAAAGAAAACTACAAAACCCACAACCAACAAAACAAAAAGAAAAGAAAAAAAAAAACAAACAAAAAAGAAAAAAGTGACAATACAAGAAAAAGAAAAAAACCCCCCACCCCACCACCCCTCCCCACCCCCCGCAACCCCCCCCCCCCCACCCACACCGCCCACCCCACCCCGCCCCCCCCAACGCACGCCCCAGCCCCACCCCCCCACCCCCCCCCCCCCCCCCCCCCCCCCCCCCCCCCCCCCCCCCCCCCCCCCCCCCCCCACCCCCCCCCCCCCCCCCCCCCCCCCACCCCCCCCCCCCCCCCCCCCCCCCCCCCACACCCCCCCCCCCCACCCCCCCCCACCCCCCCCCCCCCCCCCCCCCCCCCCCCCCCCCCCCCCCAGATATTTGATGGTTTCTTCAAGTCTAAAACTGTTTTTCATCTAATGTCTCATGCAGTTTGAAACTGGTGTAAATGACTTTGTGCAACTGTTGCTTTTGTATAAAAAGTGTGGCTTGGACCAATCTACGGATATGAATAACAATGCAATGCATGATCATTTGTTTCTTGCGACAACTTGTTTGGTTCATCGCTGTCAATGAAATTATTAGCATGAATAAACTTCTAGAGTGTACAACGTGCTTGAACCTAACTTGCTATGATGAGGAATTATTACGCTTTATTTTTGCGATTTTTTAAGAAAACATGCTACTTGTATTTTTGCGATTTAAAAAAAAAAAAAAAACAATGCTCTACTTGTATTTTTGCTTATAATTACTTGCGATTTTGGGAGTTGGGAGTTGGGAGGTAGGAAAGTTTTTCATACAAGACCATTCTCTATTATATTAGTCATTTTTCTTAAAAAAACAGATTTTTTATATTACTATGAATATAAGGTGAGAACGTTTTATAATTATACTAGTCATTTTTAAAAATAAAAAACAGCTTTTGTATATTACTATAAGGTGAGAACGTTTCATAATTTATTGCTATTTTTTTTTTTCAGTTTTCTTTCATATTTGATTTAAGTAATTAATGTTTCCATATAATATAATCTAATGACCTATTTTGGCTCAAATTTAAGCTCGCATGTTCAAGTTAGAGTTCGAGTTCAAGCTTGAGCTCGACTATTTCCTAACGAGCCAACCTTAAACAAGGATTAAAAAAAGTCAACTTGAGTTTGACCGTACTAAATATATGAAGTTTAGTTTGAACGAGTAGATTTTACTCTCGAGTCTACTTGATTGCACCTCTAGCCTCATTAGAGCTAGTAATCTTGGGCACAGCATGATCTAAACTCTAATTGGTGAGTTCTTCAAAAGATTTGTAATAAGAATTATTCATTGTTTAAAAAGATATTGACTTAGAGTCTTAGACATTATTAATTTATGTACTTTAACTCGCTTAGGTTCTATATATGTAAAGAAAAACATAATCATATAAGATCTAATTTGATTCGTCACAATATGTATTTTTCAAATATATAATTTTTATAATTTTCTCGCACACAAAACTTGAGTACCTTTTGTTTTCTTTTCTTTTTGTAATACTCCGTATATATAATTTTTTCCTATTCACGTAAGAATCTACCGAGTTATGGATTTTATGTGCCTATATGATTAATAACATAAACAAAGCTTTTATTGAGTCACAAATGATCTTATAAACAATCTTTAAACAAGGTGTAGTAAATGAGTTGTTTGTGAACCTAAACAATTGAACGCAGTAATGTTCACTCGACATACTCGCTTACTAACCTAGCATCAAAATGTTGTTCAAGCTTGTTAATTTACTTCTCAAACGTTTTTTGACCGATCTAGTGTGAACGTGGACAAGTCATTTGCATCACTAGATGAGGCTCTACGCTGGTGAATCATGGTCCATCACAACAACAATCAAATATTTTATTTGTTTTTTGGTTACTCGCATTATTTAAATGAAGTGCTTCTAGATGAAACGAAAAATCAAAAAAGAAAAAAATTCACCATCATAAAAAAAGTTGAATTTGGATTAAAACTTTACAAGAGAATCGCCCCTAATTGGTACCAAGTTGTCTTTTGTACAAAGAACTTGGGATTGGGACGAATTGAATGTGGGACGAATTCGAAAACGCGTAAAATAATAAACGTTTGACTAACGCAAACTCATAGACCAACTCTACCAATGTGATGTGACTCAATAACTCAATGACCATGATATTTTTACCTGTTGAACACTCGTAAATCACAATTAAGCATTAGTTTAGTGAGAAGTTAACTCGAAAATGAAAACAGCAAAACAGGCGGAGTATACTGATTTCGGACAAAATAACTTACCAACAATGGTAGAAAAAAATTTGCTCATTTGATCTCAAATTAACACGACAGTACTTTACAAGATACATCAAAACAAACATGTACACTACTAACACTCCAAAATATTAAGCTCACTTGCAAGAGCACATGCTTATATTCAACATTCCTACTACACTTGCACATGGGAAATTATAGATACAAGTTACAATCAAAGCATGTACATAATATCCTTGATCTAACCAGCAAAAGCAAGCACGAAAAATACAGATTAGGAACCTAGACAGAAGAAAAGAGGGTGGGAGTAAACGGAAATCTTACATTTCTTTTTTCTTTCTTGTATTCCTTCCTTTTTGTTGCTATATGGGTGAAGAAGATTATATTTTAACATTTACGATGGATACTGAATTTGTGAATACACATGCGATAACAACAGCAATTTACTCGCATGCAAGTTTCGTACCAAAGCTTGTCAAGCATATTGCAAATGCTTGAAAAGCTGAGAGTGGTTGGCGATAATCCATGGTGAAGGTGTCATCTCCTACCTTTCCAAACTGAAGTAGCACTATCTCTTCATCACCTTTGCCACCAGGTTGGCTTTGATCCACCGTCGCTATAAGTTGAAAGTTCTTTACCGAAGCTACTGTTACTCGACCATGAAAATTCAAGCACCAGCACTGTAAGTGCTCATGCCACCTTGGTGCTTTGTTCCTCAGAACAGTATATATGGAATCAATATCACCTAACTTAACCTTTGCATCTTCCGGTTGATCCAAAATGGCCTCCACTGGACTACTAGGACATTTAAGAGAACAAATCATCCTTCTAGGACCTCTTGATTTCAAGAGGTTAAATTTGTATGCAACTTGCCCAACCTCGAAATTCCCAGCAGGAACTTGGGGGCTTATCTGCTTGCTCGCAAATCGACGAGTAGATCTGCTACTGGATGGTTTTGCTCCATCATGGGGTGGCTGGCTGTCATATATTATGAAGTTTGTGCCAAGGAAGTCCGAGCTGCAAATTAAGCAATATTAAATGACAAATGACAAATGCTAAATGGTGCTAGCACATGAAAAGCAAGAATAAGTGCAACCTTATAACGCCAACCTAAGAAGATTTCGATCTAACAATGTTATTTAGAGAAAATGCTTCAGCAGAGATCTTAACTAAAATAGAACCCAAGTCTTAAAGCCAAATTAGGTTTGTCCTTAAATCAAGTTTTAGCCATTCGTGACCCTGCTGAACATTATATTTTCCACTTTGCCTATAATAGCAACTAACCTTAATTATGCCTTCAACTAAACCATTCAAATAATGACTTTGTGTTACATGGTGGAGATATACAACCTCACACAAATCTTAATGTGCAAGATACTTTCCCCATTTAGAAAGAGAGAAAGGTGCAAACCAGATCTCCAAAAGCAAATACAGTCACACATTCCCTTGGAGCGAAGATTGTAACATACTCATATCCTAAATATGAGAGGTGGACTGAAAAGCATAGTCTGCCTCATGGCTGGTTTGAACACAGTAAGAAACCTTTAAGTTAATCAATGTAGTAACTTTATCATTCCTTCTAAGCTCCACAGGTGCACATAAAATTTGTGGAAGTTGATGGAAAACTCAAGTAGAAGTCAAATGGTGAGGGAAAACAATAAAAGTGGATCAACTGCACCAACTCTGAACCTGATAGTCAACAGTTCCCCACCTTAGCCAGCAAGCTATACCCTTTGAAGTATTATAGCCAGTACAATCTAAAACTCTATTTATAGCTATCCCCCACGGCCCACCCTGTCAAATCTTTATGTTATTTGGCATAAGTCAGTTAAATGGTAAAAAGGTACTCAAACAATACTGCAAAATTATCTGACAACACACAAACTTAGAGTTAGAGACACCAACCATACCTTAACTTCCCAACATAAGCTTGACTTCCTTGTGATAGATCATCAGCATCAAGCGAAACAATATACTCACTATGAGCACCACGTCTATATCTCTTTGCAGCTAGGAGAAACTTCCCCTTTTCTGAAAATGCTGCAATTAACAACCACCGCTACCAACAATTAATTGCTAATGTTCCAGAATCTACCAAGCACATTTTAAGCATCTCCCACATATAAAATAAGGATGAAGAAGCCAAGTCAATAAAATCAATGAAATTAACTTCAATGCACTATCTCAATAATGGTTAATCCAATAATAGTGATCAGCGAATAACAAAAAATGTGATAGTGCATGCAGTTCTTCGCATTTATTAGCACGATTAGCGATTTACTCTAATTCTCAGAAAAAACTTCATTGCATTGATACTGCAAGGAACTTTAACTAAAAACTGAATCACACATTTCAGCAAAAGATGAACAGATGGAGCTAGTCTCAACCTTTACCACCGCTGTTTGCCAAAAGAATTGACAGCTTGCAATCTTTGATGTACTATAAGTCTATAACCATCAAACATAGAAAAGAACGTAACAAAAAAAAAGATAAGTAAAAAGTCTAATTTATAATTAGTAAAAGGCCGAAATGACAAAAGATTGTGCTACGCAATAACAGTATGGGATAACATATTTGTCTAAAGCAAATAACTAAATACATCCTTTGTTCCATTTTAGTTCAAGCACTTGATAGAAAATGCAATTTCATAAAAAATAGATGGAAAGTGAGATAGTGGAACAAAAGAAAAGATAGGAGATAAATCAAGCCAAGGATAGGAAATATAAACTATTATGGAACAGATGAATAAAGAAAGAATTCAAACTATTTTAGGACAGGGGTAGTAGACAATTCCAGCAAACAGTATTCTGCTTCAGATGATATATATATATATATATACATATATCAAATAGCGTACTATGGATGGATAAGAGATGATTGAAGAATACAAAATGCCCGCAAGTGTAGTAGATTCTTACATGATGGTGATACAGAAAGATAGAGGTAGAACGTAGAATTCTTCTTGTCCCGTTTTATTAGACATTGAAGTGGGTTGTCACGAGGTCCAGGCTGCATCCATAAATACAAGACCAGGTTAAAATTTTCGACAAATAAAAGAGATATATACTTAACATGTGCATGCCAATCAAAACAGCTAAGCACAACTCACAAAAAGGTTGAATGTTTAACAAAGTGGCACCTATTTCAGGCAATCCTTAGGCCTGTAAAAGTCGCTGCCAAATGCATGATATATGGCTGCTATGGGTTAATTACATGGCTATTACTAGTTCACAACTACAAAAAGGCCCTGTCAGTATATATGGTACTCACAAACCCAAGAATAAAATTTATAACTAAAGTCATAAGTAGATTCCTAGTTTAGCATTAGAGCAGAAGGATAACATTATCTTTGTTAATCATAATAATTGATTTCAATATTCATCTGCAACTAACAGCTTCTATTAGCTCCGTCGAATGATAATGATACTTTTAGTCTTTTAACTCAAAAAACCCATACTAATTTTTTTTTTTTAAAGCAAGCTTTTAATACTTGTAATAGAGATAAATAGATTCTTTATTCGGCATTAGAGCAAATGGAAACCATTATCTTTGTTAATAAATAGTAAACATTCTTTTCAATACTCATCTGCAACTAACAGATCCTATTAGCTCCGTTAAGTGATATATACCTTGAAAAAACCATTCTAACATTATCTTTAAAAAAAAGTAAGCTTTTAATACTTCCCTATGGCAAATAGCGGCAACGTGTAAGTGACTAAGTGGTGCAGCCAAATTTTTAATCATAAAATAAATGGGCACTTAAAGTACAACACCGGAGTAAATATGGTTCTCTCAGTTCCAAAAAGGGCCCAACCTCTTGCTGACCTTACCAATTTGGAAATAGCAGATAGGTACTACCATACAATTAAGTTATTCTATTAGCTCAATAATTGGAACCGTTACCTCTAAAAGATGCCCTTGAGTTCAAAGTTCCCAAAAACACAAATACGACCCCTAATTTTTCTTTGATAATATTTTTACCAAATATATTGTTCCACACTTCCGCCTTAAATCAAGCTTTAAATACTACGTATAGATAAGCTACTTGAAAATTTGTTACGAACAAGCCAAATATTTTTGACAAATCAATCTTTGCCAACCAAGAATATTATAAAAAGCATTTATTTCTACAAGTGTGGAAAGGAATAATATGCGTAATTCCTTGAAACACATAAATTTTACAGCAAGGCTAATGACTATGACACAATTTCTTTCCTATCACAAAACAGGCTACATTTTGACTAGTTTGGTCAAAGCTCACTGTTTCCAACTATCAAAATGCAAACTAATGCTTAAATTACGATGTTGATGGAGAAGGTATTTGATAAACTTCTAAAATTTAGTCAAATAAAATGATAAAAAGCACTTAAAGTTAAAGTGAACATGTTTGACCACAAAATTTATGCATCTCATTAATTTGAAATAAGCAGAATAGTACATGCTCCTCCAATAATGAACATATCAAAGCTAGTCAACGTTAATTACATCATCACATTATTAATAAGAGTTAATTACTACTTAGCAGGCAAATAAGATCAAACCCAATGATCAACATTGTGTATAGACCTAATACCCTTAATTAACATCACTAAAATAACCCTAACGACCAAACCGAATAAACCTTCATGTCTTCCAGTATAACAAACTCCAAGCTCTTGATGGTTATCTCAAACAAACAACAGAAAAATGGTAGTTACAGTTAAACGAATCACAAATTGGCATCAACTCCTAAAACACTGATAGTAATTTCCATTAATACTCTGCTGAAACCCAATATAGCAACCTACATCATTTCAACTTCTTGATTTAACAACCGCTAGAAACCTAACGAAATCTGACAATCAATCCATCAATCGATCAGAGGCTCAAAGACTTAATCCCAAATAACGATATCTGACAATAAACTTCTTAAAACAGAAGCATTCAATCTTTTGCTTCAACAATCATTCACCTAATACCACAAATTAACATCAAAATAATCACCCTTAGCCAAAATTCCAATCAAAAGCACCAAAGCAATAGCTTTTCTAGAAGACTTTCCTTCTGTAGACCTTATGAGTGCCCGAATTTCGGAAAAGCGGAATCTGCAAATCCCAGTGGCTAAATAACTTTCAAATCACAGAATTACAGAAATAAACAACCTCAGAGATCAAAACATAACATTTTTATAAGATGAAATCAAACCATAACAATTAGTTAGAACGTTAAAAAATCAAACAAATTTACCAGAATTACTTAAGCAGGTAGCTTGAAATGATCATCCCTCTAAATTCCCTAAACTAACCCCTAAAAATGGAAATCAATTCACCTAAAAAAAAAAAAAAAACTTTCCAAAAATACCCCAAAAATCAGCACACAGACACAAATCTCCGCATATCAACCAATCAATTACCACTACTACACTATTACTCAGTCAAAAACAAGGTAACTCCCAAATCAATCATTCTAAAAAACCCTAATTTCAATTTAGTGAATAAAAATTCCAAGTTTCCAGAAAAAACCAAAAACACCAACACAAAAATAGACTCTTCCGATCAATTAGCATCACCACTACACAATTAGCCCCAAATCTATCACTCCAACAAACCCTAATTTCAATCCAATTTTTTTTAAGAAAAAATCAAACTTTCCCAAAAAAATTCCATAAAAACCCCAAAAAATCAGCACATACCGATAAACACTACCACTCCACATTTTCCCCAAATCAATTACACTCCAACAAACCCTAATTTCAATTCAGCTAAAAAAATCAATCTTTCACAAAAAAATTCAAAAAAATCAGCACAAAAAATGCCTCATCTCCATCAATCAACAGTTTAACATTACCAATCAACATTTAACCCCAAACCAAACACTCCAACAAACCCTAATTTACAATTCAATTCCCAAAAAACCAAAATTTCCATAATATTACTCCCAAAAAAATCAAACTTCCATCAAACAACTATTTAAAACTACGATCAACATTTACCCCCAAATCAATTACTCCAAAAAAAAAAAAAACTTATTTCAAAATTGAATTTCAAATATTACCTGTTTAAGACAAGAAGGAAAAGTGATCTTAGCAGTAGTAAGCGGCGACTTAACAATCTGCTTCGTAACATCTCTCCACCTCTTACAAACGCAAGCACAAATGACGACGTTTCGACGAGACGGCCATTTATCCTCCGACAATTCAACACGACTTATTATATCCGTCAATAACTCCGGCAACAACGTCGACCATCTTCCACCGTCACCATCACCGTCCTCACCGCCGTCAAACTCATCGCTTTTTGTGACAGTGATGACGTCAGGGTGATGACGAAGGAGGTTATTATCAGAAGAAGGGTGGTGATTTTGTTGATTGTGAGATTTGGAGGAGAGAGAAAAACAGCGGATTGAAGAGCGGTTACGAGAGAGGAATGATCGTGTTAGAGACATGGTGGTGAGGTTACGGTGATCATGGAGGAGAAGGAGGAGAGAGAAAGTAGGTTGAAGGTTTGATAATGGCGAATTTTTTTTTTTCGATTGGTAGAGAGAGAAAGTGGAGGAGAGAGAAAGAGTAAGGGTAGTTTGAGGTTGAGAGTTGAAGAGAGAGAGAGAGTGGTGGGATGAGGTGAGGTGATAGAGTTACATGCGTGTGAAGGTAACCGTCAAATTAATTTTTATTTATATTGTTTTTATTAAGAGGGAAAATTATTAAATTTTTAATAAGAAAAAAAGACAAAGAAACTTTTGACTGAAGAAATGGTATTTTTGGGTGGTGTTTTTTAATGGAGGAAAAGTTTTGTTTAATGGGGGAAATTGGACGCCCACTCATATAAGGAAAAGGTAAATGATTTGAATTTTTAGGCAAAACCTAATCAAGTGTTAAATAAGCATTTTAATAGTGAAAATATTATTAGGATTTTAATCAAACATTAATTGTAGTGTAAAAGATGTGTGATTTTAGCTCGAATTTCAAATTAATATTTCTATTATTTTAGTAAATATATTTAATACTAAATTAATACTTCGAGACGCTTGTTAACAAAATTCTAGAGATCAGGTTTTTTTAAATGAATTTCTAATTGTGAATTTTGTTTGTTTTAATTTTAAGGAAAGTACATTAATTAATTAACTAATATACTCATAGTCTTGTTTGGGGTGTGGATGAAGTGAGTGTTGGGAAGTTGTGAAATTAGGTTTGAAAAAATTTATTGTTGATCGGTGGAGTGCTAAGCTAAGCTAAGGACTTGGTGTGTAGTTAGTTGACTACGAGTGGTTAGCAAGAATTGGTCATAGTTTTGAATTGAATTACCCTCTTCATAAAATCATTACCGACCATTGTAAATTGTTTTCTTGTTTTTGTTTGAAGAAAGTAGAGGCAAATTTGACTACCATGTGTCCACGTTACAGAGTATGAATATAACGTAGTTTGGGTGCCTTATTCTCTCGATTTTAAGAGATTATTGGATTAATTTTCCTTATCCATTTTTGAAGTTCTTAAAAATACTTTGTTTATATTTTTATTATTCTCATTTTATGATAAATTTAACAGTTTTACATTCTTATTACAATCTTGACAAAAATAATTAACTTAACAATTTAATGACGTTTTTTTTATTACAATCAGATTAAAAGTAAACGAGACAACCAATAATGATAAATATGTACCAATGAGGCAATGATATATCTTGATCGGGGTTTATTAAGGGTATTTGTAAGATAATAGCGGCGTTTATGCAAGTGGTTTTGTTGCTTACACGAAAATTATCATGTATAGTTTTTAATGTATATATTACGACATGGGCATCATTCGGCTAGTGATGACACTTTGGGGGTCACGGTGAAACTGTTATTGCACATTAGCGCATACCCGAGGCACACCAAGCGAAAGTCCCCAAATATAGAGGTGCAACATAGAAAATGTAAAATCTCAAATACAATATGTAGAAAATGTGAAATCTCAGATGCAATATAGAAAATGTGACACAGGCATCAACTTACAAATATATTTATTTAGAGTTTTAGGCCATGTTCTTCTCGTCTTATTTTTGCTGAACTGAACTTATTTTTGTTGAACTGAACTTAAATCATTTAGAGTTTTAAGGGTATTTGTAAGATAATAGCGGCGTTTATGCAAGTGGTTTTGTTGCTTACACGAAAATTAACATGTATAGTTTTTAATGTATATATTACGACATGGGCATCATTCGGCTAGTGATGACACTTTGGGGGTCACGGTGAAACTGTTATTGCACATTAGCGCATACCCGAGGCACACCAAGCGAAAGTCCCCAAATATAGAGGTGCAACATAGAAAATGTAAAATCTCAAATACAATATGTAGAAAATGTGAAATCTCAGATGCAATATAGAAAATGTGACACAGGCATCAACTTACAAATATATTTATTTAGAGTTTTAGGCCATGTTCTTCTCGTCTTATTTTTGCTGAACTGAACTTATTTTTGCTGATCTGAACTTATTTTTGCTGAATTTATTTTATACTAATTAAAAATTATAGGGCAATTATATACTATAATTGAATTTTATTTAGGTGAAAATAATTGATTTATTATAATCTCTAAATTATATATAATCTGATTTTTTCCCTCAAATTTCAAGAATCTTATGGACAAAGGAATGCACAATATTTTATCATCTTTTTAGTATCATATAGTTTCCATGTATTATAATATTATCATATATCTATATTAACATATATTTATTTTCATATAAAATAATATATTTCCAATTTTCCATCAAAAATATAAAATCATATGTAAATATTTTTACATATTATTTCCATACAATACATATTATCTTCGAAAATGCTACCTAAATATTTTTAAAATTATATTCTACTGTTTTTATACCATAATTTCTCATTTAAAAAGATGTGCACATATAAATATCCATGTACAAATTAATTTGATAATACATATAGATTTTTGTTTTTTTTAACTGAACTTATTTTTGTTGAACTGAACTTATTTTTGCTGAACTGAACTTATTTTTGCTGATCTGGACTTATTTTTGCTGAACTGAATTTATTTTTGCTGAACTAAACTTATTTTTGCTGAAAATAAGTAAAAATAAGACGAGGAGAACAGGACCTTAGAGTAAGCGTAGTGTAATACTCCTCGTGATTGCTTTAAAAGGATTATATGTACTACTCATACCAACAAGAAGTATCCTTCTTTTAAGGAACTCATTTGCTAAGAAACGCCATAGTTAAGGGTGCTTAGCTTGGAGTGACCTTAGGATGGGTGACCTCTTGAGAAGTTTCTCATGGTGCATATGAGTGATGACAAAATGGTGAAAATGCGCCGAAAGGACTTGTGTGTGTCCTTTGTTGTGAATTAGTAATTTTGGTGATTAATCGGGCTCCGTCAGGAGTCCAAGGTGTTACACATAGAGTCATGTCCAAAAGGTTTGTCACTTCAACATGAACTATGTTGTAAGTTCAAACTTAAGTCCAATTATTAGTTCACCTCTCCTTCTCTCTCAAAAATACTACATCTATTACAGACCTACACCAATACAAATTTGGTTTAGTATGCTTTGCGTAGCTAATTAGTTTGGTATATGATTATGACAAATGATTCACATGAACCAAATGTTTAGAAATTACTCTTGTTGACATATGGCTATATGAGGTTCTTTTTACTTTAGCCTCCGTTTGATAGAGCGTATGGTTATATAGAGCGTAAAACATTTTCTATGAAAAGTGTTTTCCTTCCTTTCCAATTTTACATTATTTGGTATACAAAAGAATGTAAAATTATTTTTTATGAGAGTAAATTTTTCCTTACAATGATGGAAAACCAATTTCCTTCCAAAATGAAAGGTAAACAATTTTTCTCTCATACATCCCCTTATACACTCTTTCCTTACTACCTCATTCCACCCCCTTCATTTTCCCTATTTTCATCACTTTTTTTTTACATGCAACCAAACAATGGAAAATTGTTTCCATAAAAATTGTTTTCTATGGAAAAACTATTTTCAATGAAAATCATTTTACATTGAAAATGTTTTACGGCCTACCAAACGGACCCTTACAGTGTAGAAAGCTCCATATAATTTATTTTCCCAAATCCTTTATTTCTTATCAAGTTTTTATAAGATAAGGAAACTGAAAATTAAGTTATTAAAAAAACACAAAATGGATAAGACATTTCTACACTTACTTTTTCTTTACATGCATTTAAAACATGCTACTAACTGGCTATATTGATTTCCTATCAAGCCTACCATCTCCATAGACTCCAATCAATTTAACCAAAATCAAATGCATAATCAATTATTCAACACGTTGAGGGTGTTATCCCCTCGAAGCTGATCCATTAGATGACGGATTAAGCTAGCATTTGAGTGCAACTAAATTATTAAAATTTGATTAAAGAGTACTTCGTATTAAAATAAGTTACATAACTTATGGAAACTGCTTGATTCAACTACTTCATAGTTTTACAAAAATATAAACGAACACATTACACATGTGCAAAGCAAAAACTAACATACTAAAAAGATTTTCATAATATAATCATAATTTATCAAAAAGTTATGCACATCTATATTTTCATAATCTTTTATATAAATCTTCGAGTATTAATTCAAAACATCTTTTTAGTCATATCACTTATACTATAAAATCAACAGCGGCACAAAAAACACTTTACTCCTATTAAATATCAATGTTCTTAATGGATATTAATTATCAATCAAGATAGACTATAATCCCCATTCCCCAAATTCTCATAGTTAGTTTGTCGCACAAAAAGTCAATAGACTCCTTGAAGCATGAGACACCCTTGAGACAAAAAAGGATGATATAGTCAAACTTTAGATAGGAGACTCTCATTCACATTCTACCCCCCAAAATTCGCGGGAATTTTTTTTCCAAAATTGGTTATTACCGTTAACTCCTCCTTTATGTCTCTTACCCAAAATCCACGCTCCAAATTTGGGTTCCAAAAAATAGGATTAATTAACGAAAATATGGGAAAACAAAACAAAAACATACAACAAAAATTCAATTTTTTTTTTCATTTGAGCATTTTTTTTCTTCCCCAAATTTGAGACACATATTAGAATTTCATAAATTTAAGACAAAAATTATAGAAGAAAATGTTAATTCTTTAATTGGTCTTAATTAAAGTTCTAATCTTTACTTATTCAAATTTTGTTTTGGTTCAGGCATTTCATCGAACAGTTGGTGGGTGTATAATTTTGTTGTTTCTTGTGTCAATTTCCTCTATTTAAAATCAACCCTTTTCCATATTTATGATTTTGAATGCATTTGAAATTGACCCATTTCAGAAATTTGATGTTTTAGTGTAAACCCAGGTGAAATATGATCCAAATTGTTTACATTGTGAATACAATACCTTATATTTATCATATTTTCGATATATTTCGTTTGTTCAACTTTGTAGTTTTGAGAAGAATGTATTGATTTCTAAAGTTATTTCTAGATTACTTGGAAATCATGTATGATTCCAACTTTTCATGAAGATCATTTCATGTTATGTCGTGTTTTATGGAAGGAGTAAAGGGATATATAGTTGTTGCTAATGATCTGGTAAAAAAAATCTTGTCGGATTATGTCTATATGAGCATTAGAAAGCTTACAATATTAGAATAAGATATTCTCATTTTCATTGGGATAAATGATCTGTGTGATTCGGTCATTTTCGTTTAGAGGTAGGGTAGACTAGAAAATGGTAGAGAGGAGAAACCCGTATGAAATCCAGCTATCTTGCTTCATGGTACTAGCAGTTCTTTCAGAATTCCGAGAGTGTGAATCCCTCAATCCTGAAGGTATCGTTGATCACTTCGTTCTGTTTCATGCTATGTTGCATTATTGTCCTTTTACGTCAAGTTGATTGTTTTATGCACTTTGATTGGCGTATATGTTTATTCTAACTGGTCTACCTTTGTAGGATTGGCATTGCTTGAGTTCCGAGAAAGAATAGAAAACGATCCCTATGGAGCTTTTGCTAACTGGAATCCAAATCATTCCGAACCATGTTTGTGGTTAGGTGTCCAGTGTTTTGATGGAAAAGTGCAAATGTTGTAAGTGTGTTGATGTGATCACTTCTCAACTTTCCCTTTTCACATCACATGACTCCTAAACATCTTTTTGGAATTTTTTGCACATATATGATTCTTTTTCCCCCTATTTATTTCAATGTTAACAATGAGCTGTGTTTTCTTTGACTTTCATAAGGGATCTCAATGGGTTTTCGTTGCAAGGAACATTGGCACCAGCACTAAAAAAACTAAGATATATGAGATCACTGTAAGCTAAAGAGTCCGATCCTTATCCTATTTTTGATATTTGCATTCAAGCACATGATAGGTTAAACTCCTTGTAGGGTCAAAATAAGTGTATTGTTGATTATTGTCTATCCCTTGTATGGAATATTAACTTTATATTCCTTCGTTCCTGAATTACATTTGCTTTTGTTGGCCTTAACAGAGCAATGAGCAATAACAGATTGTCAGGCCCTATCCCTAAAGAGATTGGAGAGCTTAAATTACTAGAAGTGTTGGATTTGAGTCATAACAATTTGAGCGGAACAATTCCTTCCGATATAGGTGGGATGCCATCTCTAAAATGCCTGTGAGTTCCTTGTTATGCTCTATGAAAGTTTCTCTATAATCCTGGTATAAATACTGTCAGCCCGTGTTGATCTTTGTTACGTTTTAGGCTGCTTTGTGGCAATGATTTTCATGGCGATATTCCTCCTGCAATAGGAAGGTTTCTTCATGAGTCACAATGTGACCAACATGTCAAGTCCATTGTCACTGGAGCAAAACCAGACACACAACAGGCTGGATGCTGGTGAGAAACTAAATCTATGATTGGTCTATGTTATGTAATTACACTGCTATTAACATAGTTGTTTTTAATCTAAAATCAATACTTACAAGAAAATATCGTCAAACAAGTTCAATATACAGGCCTGCTAATCTATGATTGGTCTATGAAATTTCTGTCTTTCTTAAGGTGCCATTTAATGAGTTTTGGCATTTCATCCCTGTTAATTTGTATTCTAAAACCACACTAATAATGTGATAAACTTAATACTAAAAATTACAAATTTCTAGATGTGGAAAAATCCTTCTAAGTATGTTGAATACCTTAGAGTTGAAGCTCTTCTATATATATATATTATTTTGCATAGTCATATCTATTATTGTGTTGCTTGACAAAATTATAAGTATAATTTTAGGAATACAGCCCTTTGATTACACACAAAAGTGTTTTTTGGATTTACTTTTTCTTTTTTCTTTTTGGGCATGAAGCTGATGTGAATCGACATAGCAATCTCACTTAATTCGGTTAGCTTAGTTATATTTTTGTTTAAGATTTAATCCTAAACTTGATCTCCAAGTAAAGAATAAAATCTATCTTGTTTAGGGTTTTATGTAGTATGGCTATTCCTAAAGGCTATAAATACGTAATACTTTCATTCAATAAAAGGGTGTGTTATGATATTGAAATTTCATAATTCTTTGTGAGAGGATTTGAGGAGAGAATCCATAGTTGAGCGGAGAATGCATCCTTTTAGTTGTTATAAATCCTTGGTTTAGGAATTAATAACTCCATACCTATATAATTTAGTTCGTTCCTTACAAATTTGTGCGAAATTTAAACTACAATACATTAATGACCGGATTTATATTGGAAATCCATTAAAATCCGCATCAAAAGCACACAAAACCTAGTGTATCATAATTAGATCAAGTTTTAGAGGCGTACCTTGCATGTATCACTTTGTTCACTGATGACAATTCCTATTGGCAGTTACTGGTGGCGCATTTTGCATCAGTTGCAAGACTATTTTGGCATTGCGTAAGTGCATTAACTATCACCAATCATACATTAACCTAAAAGTGGTGAAAATTTGTAATTTTATTAATATTGATGTGCTTTTCTTACTCTTGGACTTCCCTTTGCAGTTTGCGAACCAAGCACAGGAACTCTTATTTGTATGCAAATAGAAACATTTACTGCCGCAACATATCAAGTTAGTAAAAGCTAGATGACTTATGGTTGCTTTTCTGGAATTTTTAGTTATGTTTATGTCATCAAAGGCATCATGCATTCCTCTATTCAGCAGGTTCAAACAAAAATAATGCTCACCGTCGATTATCAGGACAATCGAGTAACATTGTTGTTCCATCGCCAGATCCCACTAAGGTTGCACAACAGAATTCACCAATTGTCTCGAGTAGTGGATCTTATCCTGTTGATCTGAAAAAACCTGTTGTACCTGTTCCTGCACCCGCACCTGCACCTGTACCTGCACCTGTACCTGTACCTGAGCTTGTTCAGTCTTCTACTTCTCCAGCATTACACCAGCATTCTAAACGATACTGTTCTCTTGTAAAGTTTTTTCTTATGCTAGCTATAATCATAGCAGCAGTTGCTATTTTGTGTTTAGCCTTGATAGTCATCCGACGCTATTACGGAGCCAAGGTTGCCCAAGCTCAAGATGCAGCCCTACTTCATCGGTTGAGCAAGGTGTTTGTAACAGGTTAGGCTTTTATTACTTATATAATAAAATCAGTTTGTTTGATGAGCAGTAAATGAGTCGGGTTGAATTTGGAGTGCAGGAGTTCCCAGGTTAAATTCAGCAGAATTGCAAACAGCTTGTGAGGATTTTAGCAATATCATTGACACTCTCTCAGGATGTTTGATATACAAGGGAATTCTTTCAAGTGGAGTAGAAATTGCTGTTTTGAGTACTTCAATCAGGTCATCACAACAGTGGTCAAGTTACGCGGAAAATGAATTCAAAAGAAAGGTTTCTAGTTCTCTCCCTCTCAATTTGTTTTGCCTGTCTTTAATATCCTGTTCACTCAGCGACATTTTTGCTCATCAGGCCTGATGATCGTCTTCAAAGCTGCAAACCTCTGCTTCTATATTATTATTACTTGTTAGAGCTGTGTAAATGTTATTGGCTATTAAACTTCTTTTGTAGATATGTAATTGTTGTTGGCTATGGCTAGACTTCTTTTCTAAGTTGCTGCATGTAGTGGATATGTAACAGAGGGCGCATACAAGTTTGAGTGGTGTAAGTCTATTATGACATAACTGTTATATGCAATATTTGCATGTCCGAAATCATCCTTTGATGCACTGTCTTCTCTCATATTCAAGAATCACTCTATATGCACTTAAAAAATAACCCTCCAAATCTCCTAGTATACCACCACAATATAAACATATCAGGCTTATTGAAGTAAAAAAATAAATCTGAGTACTTCTGTAGTCATCTAGGAGTTTGATTATTATGTCCTCAAAGCCTCTATTTATATTGAATTAGGTTTCAACTTGTGGTTTGGTGACCAAAAAACCTAATTAGGTATCAATTACCGTGACATATTGATTTTGGGGATACGAAAATAATGAAAGATAAAGAGTAAATAGTGAAGAGCTTCTTGATCACAAGGGCTTTTGCAATAATGCAATAAGAGCTTCATAAAGGCGAGTTTTGGAATACATGGTAGGTGACAAGACAGGAATTTGCAAAAATGCATCACTTTTCATGGTCTATGAATTTCTGCATTGGTAAAAAATGATGAATGATCTTGCATGAATTAAATCAATTTGATGGTTTCTATTGAAAGCTTCTTACTATTTGCTTTTTCAGAATATCAAATGATTCAAATCTACTGTTCTGTTGAAAATCAAGTGTAGAATAACTTTTTTAAATTTTGTTTTTGATGCATGAAGTACCTGATACATTGATAGTCTTACCCTTTAATGGTTTATGATTTGGTTTGATGAAGTTGACAGTGGACAGTGATTTCACTTTCTCCTTAATTACATTAACTGCAGAGCTCCTCATGCTCATCAAGTCTCAATAAGATGTTCTTACTGATGTTGTGCAGCTGGATATTTTTGCGAAAATAAACCACAAGAACTTTACAAATCTTCTTGGCCACTGTGAAGAGGATGATCCGTTTGTGAGGATGATGGTTTTTGAATATACTCCGAATGGGAACCTTTACGAGCATTTGCATGGTGATAATCAGTAACCAACAAAGGACACTTTTCTATATTGATACGTTATTTGACAGCGATGCCTAACTTATGCTTCTTTTTTTTTTTGCTTATGATATTTTCCAGCTAAGGATAAGGATATGGACCATCTAGACTGGACCACTAGAATGAGGATTATCATGGGAACTTGTTATTGTCTTGAGCACATGCATCACGAAATTAGTCCTCCTGCTATCCATCCAAATCTCCAGTCAGATGCGATCCTTCTGACTGATGATTATGCTGCAAAGGTTTGCCAGTCATCTGCTCAAACCCATCCTTTTGGAAGAGTTGGTTGTCCTAAATTTGTCATACATTTAATATATACATTGATCTAACAAACTAAATTAACAGGAAGTGGTCATTATCTTAATAGATACCTTTTTGAGACGATAAAATGACTAAATGCTAGTGCTCATTTTGTCTTCTATGTTTCAGGTTACAGATGTTGCTTTCTGGGCTGATATTTTGGCAAAAGCAAAGATTTCAGATGACGAAGAATCAGAGCCATTGCATTCAGATCCAGGTCCTACATGTGAAGATAATGTGTACAGTTTGGGAATATTGTTGCTAGAAATAATCTCAACCAAGTCACTTAGCGGGCAGGTAAAGTCCCTTGCTCAATCTCTGATATTGATACGAAAATCCATACTTCGATTTTAGGTTGTCTTTTAAGTGAATCTATCAAGTGCTAACTACAACTAGTATATGTTATAATTGCTGCAGAACGCCAGAACCGTGTTGGTTATTCTGGGTTTCAACAGAAGGAAATAATTGTTATGAATTTTCTTTTAGCCTTCCCTAAATGTAGCCTGAGTAGATCACTAAACTATAAGGAATCTCACTAGTCGCTAATTTACCCTTGTTCTTAAGACTATAATGTATGTTTATATGTTGATTATTAGTCTCTTAAATATAAGGTTCCATTCGTGTTCGTCTTGTTCTGACTGTAAGGATCTGTCCTGTAAGCAGATTGACGATGTGGAACTTATAACTTATACTGCAGTAATATGATATTGTCAGAAAAAAGCGATGCCTTTTATGAAAGCTTCCTTTGACTCATATATCATTTCAGTGAGTTACTTTCTTTTCATTGTATGTTTCAGACCAAAGAATACTTGAGTGACAAGGAGAAATATAGAAACTTGGTTGATCCTACACTAAAGGCGTCCAAAGATGACGAACTGGAAATCATTTGTGATGTCATACGTAAATGTGTAGATGAAGATCCAAGAAAAAGACCAACAGTAAAAGAAATAACCTCCAAACTGACGTCGGTAATCAAAATATCTCCAGAAGCTGCTAGTGCAAGACACTCACCGTTGTGGTGGGCTGAACTCGAGGTTCTTTCTATGGATTCTGGTTAAGCGGCTGTATATTCTCAGTCCAATCATGCACAGTCCTCAGTAAAAAAAATTGTTCATTTTTGTTTGTAAATGATCTAATCTGAAACCTGTGTTACTCGGACTCGGGAACGCACTTATCAGAAATGACCATTGCTGAAGTGGTGAAGTTATGTTGGAGCGTCAAGGATCCATAACAGGTACTTAAAGTAAGTGAAGAGTCCGAGTAATATAGCTAGAAACCTTTGCACTTCAGCTATTGTTTCCTGCTGTCTTCTGACAGAAGCGCTATGGAATGCAAGGTATGCAACTATAGAATGTAACCTGTGTTCGCTGATGCAGAAGTTACGAGTGAAATATGAATGATCATCAGACAACAGATTGACAGGACTTAGGAGTAATGCTGAGCTGCACCTACTTGACTAGACTTCCTGTCTTCTCTGTTTTGAGGTGCGCTTATTGATCTTCAGATGATAATTGATCATTTATGAAGTACGAGTGAATCTTAGTTTGGAGACGAGCGTCAACGTTTAGTCGTTTACAATCAAATGACTAGGAAGAGCTATAAATTCAATACTTGCAGAAATACAGAAACCTCAGATCATGATCTTAAAATTATGCTATTACGTTGCAACAGGTACGATACAGAACAGGTTTTTGTACTATTAGATAGTTCTCATTTTAAGGTGTCAATTTTTCCGAAGATAATATGGTATAATTGTATAGAATTAGTATTTTGAATTTGGTTCAGAGGGCTTATAAAGTATAAACCCAGTTAACAAAGGTAGAGCAGAATAGCTTTCGATTTATACATATACTACTATAACAAAAAAATTCACACGGCCTTTGTTTTGTAATTACAATAAGTATTTATATGACTTGCATATTGCATTATACTTAGCATATTGTATTAAGGAATTCTCTATGCATTCCTGATTTCCCTATTCAGACTAAAGTTGGCACACTGAGCTGAGCGGCTGAGCTTCCGATTTTGAAAGCACACAATGGTAAGTATGACAAAACACAATAAGAGTACAACACAAGAAGGCAATACAATGGACTGTAAGTCGGGTATATGATGAGTAGTTGAGTACTTAAGCAGATCGTGCCATGCCCGGCCACATGAGGCCAGCGGGCACATTAGGCTAATAGACCGACACGACAGGATTCAAAGCCATCTGTGGGATATAACGCCACTGCATTAGGCCAATTCAGCACTATAGGATAGGATAAACGATGGAGGATGGAGTATTAACTAAGACAGACTGATAATTGAAGTTACTGATAATTGAAGATGAATTAACTTCAAAGAGCAGAGGTAAAATTTGCCATTTAATTATCCCTTCAACATTCAAGGAAACAATGTCTAAGAATCAACAAAAGTAGTCAGAAACCTCAATTTTGAGACTTCAAACTCCAACAAAGTAAACTTAATTGTGCTTCCCTTAATAACAAAAAAATAAAATAAAAACAAACAAAAAGCATGCATGCTTGCCACTAAGTAGTATTGTTGTTTATGATGCACACAAGTTACGATGACCATGCAACAATACACGTACACATGAATAATATACTAAGGTGGCAAGCATGCAAATGACATATATGACACGGCTAACTATTTCTCCATGCCACGAACACGGTCTTGGTGCAACCCCCACCTCCGAATCCCCGTCTGCAGCTCGGCGGCCGCAATCAAGAACTCGGCCGCCTGCTGTGGCGTTAGTAGTTCCACCACTAGCCTTATCGTCTTCATGCGAAGATCGTCTGCCTTTGCCACCACTGCCCCAAGCCTTGCTAGCATGCGGTCCAGCCCATCTGGCCCGTTCCCACAAAGCCCGGACCACTCGGGCTCAGATCGGGCCACCTCTTCCTGCCACACTGCTAGCTCATCCCCAATTTCGTTCTCCTCCTTTACTGTCAAGCACTGTAGCTCGCTAACCCGGGCCAGTTGGCCCGGTGAGAGCTCCCCTAGGTCCCCTGTACGGCGGCCACGTAGGATGTCCGCCACGTGGGACTCAAACCGAATGCTAGACTCAGTATACACCAGGTGAAACAGGGTGGTGGGTCGAAAGCCCGCCACCCAATTCAGCGACTGCTCCAGGGCCGAGGCCCATGGAGCAGCGAACAAAGTAAGGACATCGGTTTGAGCAGTATCGACTTTCTTGTCGTAGTAATGGGCGTAGTGAGCCACCACCTCGTCAACGAGTTGGCGGACATGTTGGTGGTCGGAGGTGGAGTTTGGGCGTGGGGTGGGGGTGCTAGCTAGTTGGGAAATGAATTTGTCAAGTTTTTCAGTCCATGAATCATGAAAGCGGTGGAAAGTAGACATGACACGGTCACGGTCACTCGCTTTATGAATAAGGGCCGAGCAAAAATATCTGAAATTTAAAAAGAAAAATAGAACTTATTTTAAAACTATGATTTCTTTTAAGAGAAGGGAAAGAGAGAATGAATATCAGAGAAATGAGAAACTTTTAAAGTTAAAGGAATTTACAACAAAATTTTTGATGAGGACACTTGGGATGTAGCATGCTCTAGACGTGGAAATCAACAGTGCCTTGAGCATATAACGTTAATAAATAGACAAATGACCATATACTAAAAAATCTAATTAATTATATCATACATGAATTATAAAAACACTATTTTAATGTTCTGACATAGGCTAAAACACTGACTTCAATTTGCAAGGCGGTTGCATTATTTGTTAATGCTCAGATCAAGTTTAGCCCTATGTCTGATCTTAGTCAAAGGAGTAATAAAGGTCTATAGCAAAGCAAACTAGATGCATGACAAATTAAGGAGCTGACTTTGGGTGAGACTACAGTCGAAATATTGGATAAGAAAATAGGGAGAGTGGTAATATGCTATCAAGTGCAAAATAATGACAAATCACTGAATATGGAACGTTTGACGTTATATTTATTTGAGAATCGTATTACAAAATCTACGGTATTACAACTATTAATAAGCCTTAGGTCTTGGCATATTACTCTATTAAATAGTGACCAATGAACTAGATATGTGTGAAGATTTAAAATTTTTCATTTGTTACAATCAAATATGTCATACAGTAATAAATTTTCGCATCAACTAAAAAAAACGTGATTAAGGATTCATAGGGTTGATAAAGTTTTGTTCTTTAATGGTCTAGGATGAAAGTAAGAACTAAGAAGCATGCATGCATGCATGCATCAAAGATTGCACTAGTCAATTTAATAGTATAGGCCGACAATCAACAAATAAATTACGTGAACGTTAGCACTTAATTACTACCCAATTTTGTAGGATGCACTTGCTTTCTATTACCAAATGCCAGGCCAATATATAATTGAGTCGTAGTGAACCACCTTTTCTCTGCTAGTCTCTTACTAGTTGCTAACTTGCTACTCGCCTACTTGCAATTTACCATTCATTTTATCATTACTTCCCCATGAGCTAACCCCTTCAACTTGCTTGTTGTTTGAATTATTGCTATTGCTTGAATCAAACAACTCATTTTTAATTTGGTGTACTACATTATCTTTGTATGAAAATTCTTTGTTGGACAATTAAAATATGTCAACTAAAGTCAAGCCAATAAAAATATGACACTTATTAGGTAGTACAATGTATTTTATTGATTTTTAACCATGTATATGCTACATATATCCATATATATTTAACTTTTAAATATATATAACTGTATAGTTTTTTTATACTTTATATGACATACGTTTATACAATATATGATATACTTAGCACTCATCCTTATCAATTGCCTCCTTCAACATGTTTGAGTCAATCACCATACTCGTATATCTAATTTTGCAAAATTCGAATCAGAAACGAACTGTCACGATGTCTAACTTCTTGTGGTCATGACAAAAGCATGCCCAGATTGTGCGAAAAGTGACAAAATCCGTAAACACCATTGGAGGTTTATCCATAGTTTAAGAAATTTTAATAATCTTCAATACAACTTTGTCTATGGTTCATTATTATAATACCATGGATCGAATTTTGGACAATAATTATGTCTTACCGAAGCTTTCAAAATATGGACAAGCATGTGTATGGTATCAACATACCTGGATTAATAAGTCTAAGTCAACTAGTTCGTATTTTGGTGGACAATCAAGATTTCTATTGAGGGTCCGTTTGGTAGGGCGTAAAACATTTTCAATGTAAAATAATTTTCATTAAAAATAGTTTTCTATAGAAAACAATTTTCATGGAAACAATTTTCCATTGTTTGGTTGCATGTAAAAAAAAGTGATGAAAATAGGGAAAATGAAGGTAATGAAAGGAGAGTTACTTTTGCATACAACCAGCGCACAACAAATGAAACATGCGGCCTTCTATGTGAAAAAACGGTATCCGTAACTCATTTTTATAAGGCAACCATTATTTAATAGTAGAATTTCTTTCTTCTTTAATACTCCGGGGAAAGCAAATAGCCTTCCACCAAGGAATTAACTAAACCAATAAATGCACTTTTCTTTAATATTTTCCAAACTGTTGAAATAATCACCTAATGGAATTTTTTTATATTTAACCCCCTAAAGTTTACTCTTTTCTTTAAAATAGGTACCACTTAATGGCTGCTATTAACTAACTTTGACATTTATGGGTCCCACTCTCAACGTTAGTTTATTTAAATGGGTACAGTACTTATGTTCGTTTGATTTGTCACTTAATTAATATATAATTATTATAATCTACACAAATATATTATTAGAGTTATAAATGACTTAAAATGTAACTCGCTAAGTGTGGAAAGTAAAATGTTGCAACTAAAACGGTAAGAGTACATTTTATGACCATGATTTCATTCAGGAATGTATATAGCATAACAATAAATAATACTCGTACTTTACTAATTTACTATATATTTATCTTCTACTGTATATATTATCCATTTTCAACTCATTCTCTTTTATTTTTCTTAATTAACATTAAAAGCATTTATTAGGCGAGAAAAATTGTTGTGAAATAAAGACATGTGATGGAATTTTGCTTCAGTGATTCTTGTTTTAGTTATTTAAAAAAATATAGAAATATTGATAATTAGATCTATAACATATATAAAAATGTGTAGGGGAGTTTACTGTTCTTTTAACAGTAGTGAGGTGTGATTGGCCCTCATCGGCGAATGTACAGTGTATGTACAGCAAGGTCAGAGATTTTATTAAGGGGCATGGTTATTGGAAAATGGAAAAAAAAGGAAACAAAAAACCCTTCAACTCCTTTCTTCTTCTCTGACACGCTTCCCCTTCAATTCCTTTCTTCTTCTCTGACCTTCCAAACGCTTCCCCTTTAACTTCTTTCTTCTTCTCTGATCTCTCAATTTTTTTGCGACCCTTGCATGTCTAAAACTCTTTTCTTCTTCTCTGACACGCTTCCCCTTCAATTTTGCGACCCTTGCATGACTAAAACTCCTTTCTTCTTCTCTGACACGCTTCCCCTTCAATTCCTTTCTTCTTCTCTGACCTTCCAAACGCTTCCCCTTCATCTCCTTTCTTCTTCTCTGACCTCTCAATTTTTTTGCGACCCTTGCATGTCTAAAATTCAGTTTTCTGCCATTTCTTTGCGACCGTGCATGGTTAAGAAGAATTTGTTGTTGGGGTAGATTTTAAGTGCTTCATTGGTGGCCAAGGCAGTACTTAATTGGTTGTTGATCTATTCAGTTTTTTCATCTCGCAAGGGTAATTAGAGTTAGGATTATGGTTTTTGGTGTTCATCAGTCTTGGGTTAGTATGGGGGTTTCGAATTTTTACGGTTTTAATTTTGTTGAGGATTTTGAATATTTTGGTTTTGATTTCCTAGGATTTTAATTTTGTTTAGGGTTTTAGATTTGATTAGTTGATATTTGCACGTTTGATGATTGTTTATAGACTTAATTTTTAACATTGTTTTAGTACGGACGTGATTAAGGTTTTGGTGGTTTGATTTTCTTTGTTCGTTATGTTCTTCGAGGGGAAGAGGATAGGGGGTTAGAGTCAAGTGGGAGGTTGATGGGGATGTATGATGGGTGGAGGTGGAGGCGTGGTGGGAATTAGGCGGTTAATGGGGTGTGGTTGTGAAGAGGTGGTGGAGGAGGTGGGTCGATAGTGGTTCAGTTTCTTTTGTCTCTTTTCTGCCATTATCGACTAGCAGCGACTTCGATGTTGTTGCTTTGAAGTGGTTTTTGTGTCTATAACTAACATAGCTCCTCTATCTCTTTCGCACCTAATCGTCTACATGAAAAGAAAGGTAATTCAGTAATGTCTAAGTCTAACTCATATGGATTTTATTTTATTTTTTTTGAATTTTGATATGTTAGTTTTTTTTTTTTATGATATGTTAATTGAAAGGTAATTCAGTAATGTCTAAGCCTAACACAAATGGATTTTATTTTTTTTTTCTGTGAAATTTGATATGTTAATTTTTTTTATGATATGTTAATGTCTAATTCGTGTAATGTTAATTTAGAATTTTAATGTCTAATGTCTAATTCAGTGATGTTAATTTTTTTTATGATATGTTAATTGATCGATTGTGGATTTTGTAGCACCGATAATTAGTTTGTCTATGAATAATGACCATTATTATGCTAAATAAAATGAATGCACTAAATGGTAAACAATGTGGATGCTTATTATTGTTATTCATGCCTTGGTGTGTTTTTGTGAGTTCAAAGCAGTAGTCTTCTGCTTTTGGTTAGTTCGGGTGTTTTTTTTTACTGCAACACAGTGGTGCACTGTTGTTTGGTAAGCCAAGGCATGGCTTGCTTCTTAAAATCAGCAAAGCATGAAATTTGGTGGTAAAAAAACCCGTCAAACATGCTATAACATTGCTTTTTAAAAACTGAATTTGAAGAATGGTGCTTTATGTTGATTTAAAATTGTTGTTAATGAGATTTTGGGATGTACTAATAGATTTTATGAGTGCTTTTTTCCCTTTTGTTTGGAGAAGGCAATACCTCCTAGGTTAGGTTGTGCTGCATTCTTTGGTGTTTTTACCATTGTTATATATTGCATCTATTATTATTATTATTATTATTATTATTATTATTATTATTATTATTATTATTATTATTATTATTATTATTATTATTATTATTATTATATATATATATATCATAACATCATATCATTTCACGCTTGCGAAGAGTAGATTCCATCCTCCTACTCCCAAAAAAAACAGGCAACAACAATCTATTAAATCAGTACAATTGTAGTCCTAACTGAACCCTAAACACCAAATTTCATTTACGCTTTGTCCATCAGAAATCAGAACGGTTGGTTGCAAGGGAACCGTGCAACAATAGTTAAGCTCGACTTTGATGCGAGAAGATTAGCATCTTACAGTTGAATTTAATGCGAGAGGATTAGCATCTTACAGTTAACCCAAATACATCAAAGGTTTCCATTAATGCGAGAACATTAGCTGTTACAGCTGTTATTTTGACATCTAGGCAAAAAAACACTGGAATTTATTTATTAGCAGCAAATCAACAAGTATAATTGAATTTAATGTTTTACAATTTATTTATTTGAATTGGGTTTGAACAAGATTGGAAAATTTTAAGTGTATTGCATTTTACTATAAATTGATTGTGTTATTGTTGATCATTATAATGTCTTTACTCAACCTCCATTAACCTCCATCAACCTTAAAGAAGTTGCTAGAGCCATCCTCAAAGAATGACTGTCTAATCAAAAGGGAGCCCATGCATATAACAACCAAAAGTAAAGAATGAAAAAATAGCTCACCGCACAATACCCAAAAAAAGACAAAGTATAGGAAAAAAAAAGGTGTACTTATTGATAGCCCCCTGCCTTAATATGGTATTAAGTACCCTTAACACATCCTCAATGTCAATTGTGCTTTGTCCATCAGAAATCAGAGCAGTTGGTTGCAAGGGAATCGTGCACCAATAGTTAAGCTCGACTTTAAAAAACCTTTGTACCAAAGAATGCTTAGATTCCTTTGTAGGCTCATTAGGGTTGATAGCACTACCATATGAGCAAACATTACTATTAGGGCTTATTTGCTCGGACTCGTACTTCTGGGCGACACCAAAGAAACAAGAAGTTACCTCAGTCCAATTGACTCTTCATACACTCCAATAAACTCAAAAAATTCTAGCGGCAGCGGACCAACAGTATAAATATCATCCTTTCCGTCGAATGCAAATCTTCTCGCATTTAATTTAGATGAGTAGGTCAAGAATAGCTTATCAATAATTTTTCTTCACATAGAATTGCTTTCAATTGATGAATCCTTAACAGCTATCTTAACTTGCAAAGACCAGGCAAGGCTATAACATTTCGTAGCATATCAAACTTGCCGATGTGATTGTGGAGCTCAAGTAGCATATTATAGCATACTGATAAAAGGTCACGTCTAAAGATTCAACTGGAACTTTCAAATGGTTCACGAGCACAGATATGCGACGACCAATGCTCCTAAAACCTGGTCTGCAAGTCAAACATATAGAAAAAACAATGGAAACCTTAGCTTTGGGAAAAAATACATTAAAAGTTTCCATTAATGCGAGAAGATTAGCATTTGATTAATGTATTTCCAAAACTTGGTCTGCAAATCAGACAGAGAGAGAAAACAATGGAAACCGTAGCTTTGGAAAAAAAACATTAAAGGCTTGAAACACATTAATGGAAGCACATTAATCGAATGCAAATCTTTACGCATTAATGGAAACCTTTAATGGAATTTTTGACAAAGCTAGGGTTTCCATTATTTTCTTTCTCTGTCTGATGTACAGACCAGGTTTTAGGAGCATTGGTTGTCGTAGATCTGTGCTTTTGAACCATTTGAAAGTTCCTGTTGAATCTTTAGACGGGACCTTTTATCAGTATGCTGTAATATGCTACTTGAACTCTACTATCTCATCAGCAAGTTTGATATGCTGCAAAATGTTGTACCCTTGCCTGGTGTTTGCAAGTTAAGATAGCTGCTGAGGATTCATTAATTGCAAGCAATTCTACACGAAGAAAAATTATTGATAAGCTATTCTTGACTTACTCATCTACATTAAATGCGAGAAGATTTGCATTCGACGAAAAGGACAATATTTATACTGTTGGTCCTTTATCGCAAGAATTTTTTGAGTTTACTGTAATGTGTGAAGAGTCATTTGGACTGAGGTAACCTCTTGTTTCTTTAATGTCATCTAGAAGTATGATTTCGAGAAAATAGACCTTAATAGTAATGTTTGCTCATATGGTAGTGCTACCAACCTTGATGAGCCTACAAAGGAATCTACGGGTTCTTTGGTGCAAAGGTTTTTGATTAGACAGTCATTCTTCGAGGATGACTCTAAAAACTTCTTTGAAGTTGATGGAGGTTGATGAAATTGAAACAGTAAAGATGTCAGACAAAGGGATAACAATCAACGAAACCGCCATTACATTAATATGGTTGAAAACATTAAAAGCTTTGACATGAGTTTGTTACATATTCTTTGAATAGTTAATTTATGAGGTTTGTCTATTATTAGTAAAGGATTTATTCATGATAGGTTTATCCTTTTAATAATATAACTATTGAACAAACCGATAATCAGTGTACATTACATTATCAGTGTACTACCAAATTACAACCATATATATTACCGAATTACAACCATATGTACATTATACAAGAATTATATTGAAAAGCGCCGACTGTAAATCATATAAATCCGAACATTATAATTACAAAACATAAATATTTTTAGACGCCGTGCAATCTAAAGAATGGATGTTATATACTTAGTAAAAATAAAAATATACAGAGTAATATAAATATTATATACACTCGATATACACAAAAGGTACTATACAGGGTCATTTTTTCATAACTTTAAAATCATTGAGATGGGTAAATGTAATTGAAATTGCACAAGGCAAGTCTTAAAAACTAATTAATTAACTAAACAAATCTCAATCTCTCAAATTAAAATCAAAACATTCATAACAAATCAAATTACAAATACAATCTCCTTAAAATAAAAAATAAAAAAAGAAAAAGCTCAAAATCAAAGGAAATATCCATCATTTCAAAACTTGTTCAACTACATTAGATTGCGAAATATTCTCCTTTTGATTTTGTTGAGCTGTTTTAGCTTCATATGCTCTCCATTTGTTGATCGCAAAAGCACAAATCACTAATTGAGTAATTCATCAACAACAAAAACAAAAAAAAAAAAATTAATAAAAAAATAATCAATTAATTTATGAAAATAGAGTAATAGAAAGATGACGTAAGAGAATTACCTCCAGCTCCCATGAAATAAAGAAGACGAGTGATCTTTTGCGCTGGTGGCCCACTCAATTCTTCGCCGCTCATTTTGATGAATTTGTGTACTATACTTGATTTTGCCTTCAATTTGTATAATAGTTTGTTTTAATCTTCAATTTGATGATAGATTTATTTATTTGGGCCTTGATTTTGGGCTGAGAATAAAATTTTTTTTTTAAATATGTTAAAGCCCAATACATATGTGAAATGACTATAACACCCTAGGGTTAATCGTGTCCGCGTTGATTGTGGCAGTTGATTGTGACATTTTTAACCACAAAGTTGAAACTTGAAACTAAAGTTGATAAGATAAATTTGTGGTTAGGTGGGAATTGAAAGTCTAGATTATTTTGATTGTCACTCCTCAATTTGATTAGTTTATTCTTTACATTCAAACTTGTCGATATATGCAAATCTTCTACAAAATTGATATTCTATAAGTATCGAAGACGAATCATATAATATTCTATATCAATATGTTTGTACTTATGTATAAATTATAAACATGGTCTGGTCAGGTGTGATCGATTTGTAAATAGTTAAAATGTAAAAAAGAAATCCAAATGGGTAGATTTTATTAATTACTCCATAATATACTTTTTTTCGTACTACTAGAAATTTCATCGTTGGTTTGGTAGAGCTTCTTTTCATATATATATATATATTATGTTTGATTTTTATAATAAAAGTTGTGATTTCAACCTTACATCATAACTGTGATTTAAAATATTTTTTAATAGTACGGAGTAATTGATTAATCAAATAATGAGTGTTTACTAATTATTAATTAATATTATGTTTTTAAAGAAATCATAAATGTGATTATCAAACACTATATTTGTTTATCTTGTCTATAAATTAGATTAGTGAGAAACAGCACAAACCTACTTTCACAAGCACTACACAATAGTATTTCACGTACAAAACCAAACTCCAAAAAAATAAAATAAAAAAACAGTTGCATCAAAAGACATGAGTGGTCTAGTGAAATTAGATAAGTATAGGACCTTTCTCCATGAAGATGCTAATAACGACTCCATAGTTTGGAGGCATGGTGCTCCACCTATTTATGATGATGTTAACAAGCTTTTTGAAGAAGGCCGAAAAACGGTTAGTTAAAAGTTTAAAATCGTTTTGTTAGCTTTTTATTCTCTTAATTTACTAATTTATTTTGATGTGTAGATGTCGAATGTTATAATTTTGGACGAATTTAATCATGAATTATTATCGTTTTTGTAGATTAATTTGCATCCAATTTCACAATTTAAGGAATATGGATGATCAAAGTCCAAACATTGAACAAGTTCGTTTGAGACGTACAATTGAACGCAACTATAGAATGAAGTCATGTTTGAATTTCTAGTTTACTACTTAGTAGTTAGTAGCTTATAATATTACCCTTGTTATGTCACAATAAGAAAAAAGAAAAGAAAATGTTATAAAGCAGAACAATATGTTTTATTTGTGCATGTAATGATTAGAGTACTTTTTTAATATTTTTGATATTCTATGCAAATAAACCAATAAAGTCGCATTAAATCTAATTGTTTTTAATAGAATATATTAAAATGAATATAAAGTCGCATTTGATATACACAAATGAATTTTATACAATAATATATTAATATATATGTATAATGTTCAACATTAAATAAATACACATATTGTACTCGTACTATGTTAATGTCTTAGTTATAGTATGCTTAAACTTAAGATCGAATCATGTTTACATATTGAATCGATTAATTTTTTGACTGTGGAGTACATACCTAAATGTGGCACCTTATTATGGGCAATATATAGTGATGATGAGGTTTAATCCATTATTATTAATTTGTTTGGTGGTTTGTTATTATGGGCAATATCTAGAGTGATGATGAGGTTTAATCCATTATTATTAATTTGTTTGGTGGTTTGTTTAATCTTGTCAAAATTTAATTTGTGGGGGACAGGAATGGCCAAAGGGGTCACTCGAAGAAATTGTTCAAAATGCAATTAAGTCATGGGAGATGGAGCTCTCTCACAAGCCTCGCTTGCAAGATTTCCGCACCATAAATCCTGTTAAGTTCAAGCTATTTGTTAATGGTAACTTGGACTTATTCGATCTTAAATATTCTTAATTATGTGTGCAACACAATTCTTAAAATTATGTGCTTTCAATTGTCTCTTTGCGTGCCCTCATAAATGATCGAATGGGGGAAAAATTCCTTGAAAACACCCGTCAAGACGTCCATATATGCATATATATATAGAGAGAGAGTTTCTATAAACTCTATATATGATGGCTTTCTAGTCTTGCTTATTTGTCAGTTTTCACATACCATACTAATCTGTTTTGATGTAAAACGCCGCCAAAGGACAATTTCAATTTACCATTTGTCTTAGGCAATTAGTAAATCCAGTCATCCACCACAACCAATATATGGACATACCCTAAATTAGCCTTATAATAGTGATTATTTTATAGGTAGGGAAGGGTTATCAGGAGAAGAAACACTTAAGATTGGAAGCTACAATGCATTGCTTAAGACATCACTACCAAAGAACTTTCAATACTACAAATCTGAAGAAGAAAGCTTTGAATCATCTCATGAGGTGTTTCGATCTGCATTTCCTCGCGGATTCGCATGGGAAGTTATAAGTGTGTATTCAGGACCTCCAAACATTGCTTTCAAGTTCAGGCATTGGGGTTTCTTTGAAGGCCCTTACAAAGGTCATGCACCTACAGGAGACATGGTTGAGTTTTATGGTCTTGGCATTCTCAAGGTACGTATTAATTGGGGAATTACTAGCGTCTCACTGTGAGATGCTAGTAACTCATCTCACAGGGGTAATTTCGACATTTTCCCATTCAATACATACACAACAGGGGCTGTTCACAATCAAAATACAACCCCACAATTTTCAGTTATTTGCAAGAATGCCACTGTGAGATGTGAGACTGCCATCTCACAGTGAGATATGGGGAATGCCCCGTATTAATTAGTTGCTTATTAGTTATTTTTTGTCTTATGAGAATCTTGACCTTAATATGACACGAACTATGGACTCATGCATGAAAATTGTTCAATTGTTGGTTGTATATACTCTAAATTATGTACGTACTAAACTACTAAGACGTGTATAGCTGTTTAACATAAAATTGTACGGAGTAATATTATTAATTAAGGAGCACATACTCATCTTGCTAAGGTCAATATTGGAACCCATAATCTGATGGATCAAAGGTGAAGGTGGAGCTACTTCATGCTTTCCCTCGGCTATTCGGATTAGCTAGTTACTTAATTAATATGATTAATATTATATCATTGTGTGATTTTTAGGTAGATGAATCTCTACTTGTGGAAGAAGCAGAAATTTATTATGATCCAGCAGAATTATTTGGAGGACTTCTGAAAGGACCATCAACAAATCAAGATCAAGAATCTGCTCTCCCTACCTCTGGTTGTCCTTTGGGATTTTAATTAAATTTCCTACCACGTTGTTTATTTTAATTTTCTTCTTTGTATCCTAATTAAGCTTTTTTTTTTAATCTATGAAAAAATTAAATAAATTGTTTTTTGGTAATTAGTGTTGTCTTCAATAACATAATTGGTAATTGGTAATAGTAATACGTATGTCTTGCATGTGGTGCGTAGGTATCAAATGAATGAAATAATGTCATGTTGTTCGCTTGTTTATTTACGTTGTACTCTATATTTACTATTGGCCATTCAAGTTTTATGTCAATTGTCAAATGATGCATGGCTATATAATATTGTCAATGTGTTTATGCTCATTATTTTGAAATGCCTTGCAACTTTTGGGTGACTATAGCAAGCAGCCAAGCAATAGCCAATGGGTATGAAATTAAACGATGTAATTGAAGAAGAGTGGTTTAAAAAAAACACAAAGAAAAGCACATTAAATGAACGACTAAGTCACTAAGATGAAAAAAATGTGAAGCCAAAGTAAACTCGGTAAATAACAAAAATATAGGCTATTTTAAAAATGCGGAGTAGCATATATGCCATACTTGGTGATCATTTGGCAATTGATTTACTTGTCTTGTTTGATTGGTTGAAAATATTAGTACATTGGTTTGATACATATAGAAAAATACAAGGAGTAGATAAAAGTTGCATTGAGTTGTAAATAGTAAAAAATGTGACTATATAGGAGTATTAATTGAATAATCAACAATCTACAAAATCATATGATAATTGATTAACTGATACAACACATACATAATATTTTGCGAAATAAATCTTCTACGTGTTGAATATAATACATAATCATTGTTTTACAAAAAAACATTAAAATAATTACTAACCTCTATGAGTAAATCAATTATCAAATAATATCGAAATTCATAAGAACACTATACGTTAAACTTGATCTTAACATTACAAATTGCATTATAAATTATCCATTTTCAAAGAGTAAATTTGCAACAAATCACTAATCAACCACAAGTCCATAACTAACAAAGCCCAAATTTTAAAACCCCTATAAAAGATCATTAACCCACAAATTAACAGTTGAAATAAAACCCTTTCGACCGTTACCAATTTGTACCACAAACCCTAGAAATTCGTTCTATTTCTAAAATTTCCCTCTTTCAAAACCATTCAAAAGCCCTAATTTTCGTTCAATCGAAATTAAAATGAGAGATAAAGACGATTATAGATTCCTTCGATTAATTGATGCTACAACTGCTTTGAATCAAAGAGTCAATTTAATCGGCGTTATAGTTGAATATGGAACTCCTACTCGTAGTAAAGGCACAGGTAATATTCAATCCTTCATTCTTTTTTCCCCAATTCAATTTCTCTATTTCCTAAATTAGGGTTTTATTCTTTTATATGCTTTTTTTTTATTTATGATTTTAGTCTGACGTTAAAAGTTTCACTTATTTTGATGTGTAAATTAAATTTAGCTTAAAATTTCCACTTCTTTTGTGACCTTAGTTTAGTTGTTATGCAATCATTTTGCTTTGGTTTAATGTGAAGTTCTTAAGGTTATTTGACTAAATGCTGTAGTCCGACATTTGGACACGTACCCGTATCTAACACCAGTGCCCGAATTTGAATTCGAATTCGAGTAACAGTGGCATCTGTTTTTGGTGTTATTGTTTTTGGAACTTAGAAGCGATATCTTGTATCTCGGAAACTGAAATGAACGGAGATGAACTAAACTAAAAATTAGCCGAAAAGAATATGGCATTATAGTTGAGTATTCACTTAAAGTTGGTGATTGATTTAGAGTGTGAGTTATATGGATAGTCTTATATAAATAGCCTCTTTACTCGTTTTGGTGAGTTACGAGCTCATTGCTAATTGAGTAAGGCCGCGTAATTCTTGGCACTAGCTACAGCGGCATTTATGGTTGTTGTTGATGAATGATGACATTCTATTGCTAAATTGTTTTGTTGGTGTTGTTTGTTGTTACTACTCATAGTAATTGTACTTGTAGAACTTTCTCCCCCACATACTCATAATAAAGTTGGCAATGATGAGTAAAAGGCCGAACTTACGGCTGCCCTCAAATTTGAGCTGGTAGTAGGTTGATTATACAATCCGAGTATAGGTTACTCTGAGCCTAAATTATTCACAACAGTGCAAGGTTTATGTTCAGTTTTTAAAAATTCAATTCTCAAGCGCAAATTTTGTTGCTTGCTTATTTATAAATTGTGTGCTTTTAACCTATATTTTTTTGGGATATTGCTAATGATTGTTGGTGTCTGGGCTTGATATTTATGTAAAGTTGGCAATGATGAGTAAAAGGCCGGACTTACGGCTGCCCTCAAGTATGAGCTGGTAGTAGGTTGACGATACAATCCGAGCATAGGTTACTCTGAGCCTACATTTTGTGTTCTGTTTTGGTCAGTCTTTGAATCCTGCAAAAGACATGTTTGTATACTTGCTTCTTTATGCATTTTGTAATTGACATTCTGACAATGGCGTTTCATGTTGTGATTACATGTATAATTTTTTTTTTGTGAACAGATTGGTTTTGTTCACTCAAAATTGTTGATGAGTCTCATAATGTCCGTGGGCTTTTGGTTAACATCTTTACTGAAACGCAAGAGAAGCTTCCTCAGGTTGAGGCATGTGGAGATATTATACAGCTCTCTCATGTTGTGGTACTTGGTTCTCTATAGAGCTTTTATTTACAATGTGTACTAAGTAATCTACTGTGCCTCTTTTTTTTCTTTTTTTTTTTTTTTTTTTTTTTTTTTTTTTTTTTCTAAACATAAAATGTGTTAAGAATTTATCATGGCGAAAGACTTTCTTACTAAACCTTATTTTTGGTTAGCAGCTGGGTTTGTATCTATATAATTTTTCATTCTGCTCCTGCTTTGTTTATCAAAGTGTTGAACTGGAGGCGTAAACTTAATTGCTATTGGCTTAATTATAAGCTTTTGGAATTGCAGCATAATTGTATTTCTAACTCACATATTGACTTATAAAGCTTCATCCCTTCTCGTCCTGATTTGAATTTTATTGAGAAGATGATTCATGTCTCAACTCTCAATAGTAGTCCATTATATGAAAATATACACCAGCCGATTGTTAAAATGATCAGCATAGCTGACTAGCTGTAATAGCCCATTTTCATATATCTTCCTCTTTGATTAGGGTGTTCCTGAAATCTATCTCTTGTCATTCTACAGATGAAAACTCATAATCAGGAAATCTATGCTCTTTTCAACAAAAGGTTCTCTACTTTTGCCCTGTATGAAGGGAAATATGGTGAAAGCTGCAGTCCTTATCAATTTTCTTCCAAGTTTCTGCCAAGAGATCAAGATATGGCACTTGTTGTTAGTTTAAGAAAGTGGGCTGACAGTTTCCAGTTTGATACAGGTACTGTTGTGGCAATCTAAATTAGTGTTGAGTTTTGACAGATTATACTTTTCAGTTGCCTGGTGCTCTTCTATAGTTGTTACTGTAATAGTTACTAGGTAATGACCCAAATCATGCTTGGAGTGATAATTGTTTTTTGGAAAAAACTTAGTTGGAGTGTTGATGTATATATTTCATCAAAATTGATATATCAACTTATAAATTTCAATAGCTTTATAAAATTAAATATTTATATGAAAGCATCTTACATGTATGTAAGTTCATTTAATTGGAAAATTTTGGGATAAAAATGATACTAGGGATTCCCCTGAATATAGTATATATATTTTGTTGGGAGATGATAAGCCTCTTATTAAAAGAGGACTCTTGAGTCCACTAGAAGTTGAATGGGTGCTTGTTTTGGTGCTTAGCCCCTGATCTGGTTAACTATCGCTAGGTGTTTTAACTACAGAGTTTGCTTACCAATGAAAGATTGTTATAAAACTGGTTGTCAAATGAGTCTTAGACTCTTAGTATAATTGGAAAATTTTAATTTATGGAGATGGAAAAGATAGTGGTAATCGTTTGTTGCTGGTATATTGTAGTTTTGAAAAAAATTATTCGCTTTGTTATAATATTAAACCTTGTCATTGCTGCAGTGTCGAAGGAATCTGTGTGGTTGAGGGAACTTGAGGAAGGGCAGTGTGATAATCTGGTTTGCAAGGTAACTTGGTTGTATTCAGGTGTTGCTTCCTTCTCTTTCACTAGTACCATGTTGGGCTGATCATGTTGATAAGTAATTACTTTAAAATTACGTATTGTATGTAATGATACAACATTTGAAGTTTGAATGAGGAATAATGAAGACTTTAGGAAAATAGAGGTTAGGATGAAGTAGTTGGGAGATCTGTTGAGGCCTTTCTTTGGGTTTTGACTTTTGATATATCCTTTGATAGTTTGATATTTAAGCTTAAGTGCGAGTTTGCTTATATGAATAATGCGTTCTGGTGAAATTCTATTTTGAGCTTCTGTGTCATTTGGTGTTTATGTTACTGCTTCGGTGGTCTGAAATGGATCTAAGTTTGTGCTTATTAGGCAATTTTTTTAATTTTAATATAGTATTTTTTGAAGCATTTATAAGACTATCATTTTCCTATGCTTTTCTTTTGCAAATTATTCAGAAGATTTATAACAACTTTTGCTATTCAAACATCATCATACAATTTTACACTCATTCTTCGTTGGGTACTTATGTCTTGTATCAAGTATATATGAGTTTTTGGGATGATTTATAATTCTATATTCAAAATTTCAAATTTTACATCAAAGTTTAGAATGTTCTTGTTTTATGTGCCTATGTGGTTGTGAAGTAGGTTTGTTTAAAGCAACTACTTTTTTCTCATTTATTTTGCTTTTATAATATTGGGTGGTGGTGGTAGATTTTGCATTTGTGTCAAGTCAATCAAGATGAGTGGATGCTGTTCATTTGGGATGGAACCGATGCTCCGCCTCTTGCACTTCAAACTGAGTAAGCGTTCTAAAGCTCTTTCATATACTTCAATCTTGGTTGGCAGCAATGATTGTTGTCACGTTGTGCTTTGCAGATTATTCTACTCATTTTGTATAATTAAAGCAGAATTGGAAACTATCATCATATATGTAAGAGAACAATTCTCACTGAATTTTGTTGTGCCTTTTAATTGATGCATCTTTTGGCTTTGCTGAAATAAATCAAATGAACTTAAGGCTTGAGTGCCTTACTCTTGTTTAACATGATTTTCTGTCCATAAAGAAGGAGCTATCCATCTTTTAGTCACATTCTGCTTTTTTGAAGGAGATTTTTTCAATGTAAGTTCATGTGACAAAGTGTAGACTGTTTTCCTGTAGTAGATGCTGTTATTTCTTCTTTGGCTGCACACCATGAATTTGTGTTTTTAAAGCTTTTGCAAAATCAGAATTTAAATCCTTGCTGTAGTATTTTGAATAGTTATACCCTTCACAGACTTGATGCCAGATACCAACTTTGAGCCAACTTTGTGATGATGATATGCTTGAGTACTGTTTTTGGTAACGTCCATGGAAGCTCACAAACTTTGTAAAAGATATTATAGATCTTCTTAGCCAGTTTGAACATTGTCACCTGCTTGTTTTTTTGTCATGTGTACATTAAGTTTATAGTGACAGTATAAATCCGTAAACTGCAATGGGATAATCTATTGCTTGTAACATGTGTAGGTTGAAAACTGAAAAGGAAAATCCACTTCCCCTGCAATTGGAACCTCAGCCTTTGGACAGGGATACTCTGTGTAGATTTCCGACCATTGGATCAATATTAAGGGTATCTGCTAACCAAAGAAATGTCAAGTTCAATATTTGTTCTTTGACTGCTGATAGATGGGTAAAATTTATTAACCTGATGCTTGAAGTACGTGGAGGTTTTTGGTGCGGTATCCTAACTTCATCAACAAAAGTTCGTTTCCTACAAAATGAAGCCTTCATTATATTAGAGCGTGAAAAGTTAGTATTACTTTTACTTCTCTTCGAGTACATTGTTGATTGTTCACTTTAATTAGGAAAACTTATAGTATCCGAGATTTGTGGCAGTTTGTCTTTGTGCATTAGTTGTGGATTATTGCGTGATCAAGTACTCTTGGTCATCACTTTCAATAACAAGTTTCCCATGTATTATGTTAGGAATCATAAAAAGCGTGCATCTTCTAAAGTGGAACGGATGCCATTGACTAGTTTTCCTTGGCCTTCTCGTATAACAGGTGTCAAGTTGTTTTCTTCTATCCCTTTTGTGTTTTATAATATATACAGCCTTTTGTTATTTGATTATAATTTGTTAATATTTTTGTCAAATTTCTTATCAGAATTTTATGATGAAGTCGAAGAGGTACCTCTCATGACATTAATGGACATTTTGACATATCAACAGGTTTTTTTTTCCTTACCTCACATACCTTTTCCATTTAATGTGCATGTGAGTAAGATAATTGAAGTTGGTTGAAATGCTGGACTGTCAGAGGAGTAAGCGACTGAGGTTGGAGGGGAAAGAAAGGTGTGGGGAGGAGAAATTAGGGATCTTAGCCGAAAAGAATTGGCTTGTACCTGACCGTGGTGTTATCTTTGGCTGGGCTGTCAGAGGGGCAAAGGACGGAGATGTCCCTAAAACCTTTAAAATATGGGAGAACATTAATAATTGAAAATGGGATACCAACATCCACTCTCCATATGTAGTAGCCTAGCTCCCCGGAAGACCTGGTCTATGCTTCTTTCCTCTTATCTTCATGTTTTCATTATTCTTGCATGTTTCATTATGTGCTAGTTAGGCTCTGATTCACCTATAAACAAGAGATGATGAATTTTCTGTCCCCTAAAATTTTTGTAAAATGGCAAGACATTAATAACGGGATACCAACATCCACTTTCAATATGTAGTAGCCTGGCTTCCTGGAAGACCTGGTCTATGCTGCTTTCTTCTTATCCTCATGTTTTCATATCTTGCATGTTGCATTAATGCATTCTATGCATTATGTGCTAGTTAGGCTCCAATTCACCTATCAACAATAGATGATGAATTTTCTGTCCAACCTTGTAAAATGGCGAAACATTAATAACGGGATACCAACATCCACTCTCAATATGTAGTAGCCTGGCTTCCCAGAAGACCCTGTGTATGCTGCTTTCGTCTTGTCCCTCATGCTTTTTCATTATTCTTGCATGTTCAATTGTTTGCAAATAGATATTATTGGCACTTTAAATATTGTTTTGGGTAGCCAATTAGGAAAATAACATTAATGTTAATGGTTTTCCCATCCCCAGAAACCTTCGCTAAGGTTGTAGTTTTGTGCTTCGATAATGGGAAAGAGTAGCATGTGGTTATAATAGGTCAACAGCAGTTTTTTCTGCTTCCATGTTGTCACTAGCAATTTTATCTGATGTGTTAATTCAATCTGTCAAATAACATTTACTTGACAAGATTGTTTGGTGATCGATAATGCAAAATATTCAAATTTGTAAATCTTGTTTTATCTTTTTGGCTGTGGAATTATAATCATCTGTGCCTTGATTCACTTAGGTGACTGCAAAGTTCAAGTGTATAGTTCGGGTTGTAGCTGCAGTTCCATGGGCTGTTGAGGACTTCCGCTCTCCAGATGGGACCTACCGGCTCCGGCTTACTTTAGAGGATCCTACTGGAAGAATTCAAGCTTATTTGTTTGATGATGATGGGGTATGGTTTCTTTTCTGTTCAGCTTCTCTCGGCAGAGAATTGGAGAGATAATGAGGATCATCACACAAGTTGAGATACTAGCATGTCAGATCAACTGGAATCTAAAAATTCAATATAATGTCTGTTTTTGAATGGCAGGAAGTGTTTTTTGAAGGGTATCCTCCTATCAATGCATTGATTCGGAAGTGGAATACATTGCTCGGAGTTGCTGGCATTCGTTGGGATGGTGTTATAGAGAATGCTCCTAGAAATCCTCCATGGATTCAGTGTTGTATCAAATCATATTATGTTGACAAAAGTGATGTATGGGGAAGTAGGAAGTACCGGATCTTTAATACCAAGCTTGTGTGCTGAAGTCAATCCCAATCCCATACAGATGCTTCCCAAACTAAGGAACTTTTCCTAATGGCTCATCGTTGTCCAAAGGCACGAATTACCTTTGTAGATTTTGTATATAAGTCAAGTAACATGTAACACTTTGGATCGTGTAAATCGTATGTGTAAAAACTAAAATGAATAGGTTAAAGCTCCACAATGAGTCTACCACGTGTTTGTGGTTATACATGTTCATGTTGGTTTTATGTAAGTACCAAAGATTCAGCTAAGTTTTGATTGCCTTGTATGAATAATAAAAATAATACATCCGTTTTAAATTAGTTACAATTGAATATTTTATATCTCACAAATAATTAAGAGGCTGAAATCGATTTTGGGGAGTTCTACAGTTATCTAGAACATGTGGTAAAAATATAGGGTGAAAACAAGATGGAGTAAGAGACAATTTTTCAAAAGTCAGAAAGGAAAGTTATAATACATATTCTTTGGAGGTTTCAGGGTCCCAAAATAAAATTCTCAAATTTTTGAACAGTGTCGTTAGAGTTAAAATAAGAACCTGAGCAACTCTTCCGGGTTGAAAACGCCATAAAAGTCCCGGGAAATATTGAAAGAGAGATGATTGCAAGTTTTTAGAGGTCAAAATCGATCGCGGAATATCCTAAATTTACTTGGCACACTTGTTAAAAAGTCGAAAACAAGATGGACCCCGGGACAACCCTCCAAAAGTCGAAAATGAAAGCTATAATTCACAGTTTTCAAAAGTTCAATACTATGATCCTCGAAAAAAATTCCCAAAAAATTTCCATGGTACCCCTCTAATCAAGATATGAACCCTAAACAGCTAATTGAGGTTGAAAATACCATTAGAAGGTCAGCAGAGCAAAAAATTTTATTGTTCACTTCTTTCCATTATCTCCGAAAAAAGTACAGTAACAAGTTTTTAGAGGCCGAAATCAATTGTTACAAGTCCTATAGTTACTCAGAGCATGTGGTAAAACAATAGGGCGAAAACAAGGTGAAGCTCAGGATAGCCCTTCGAAAACCGTAAACAAAGGCTATTCACAATTTTCAAAGGTTTCGGGGTCCCTGGAAAAAAATCACGAAAATTTTACCCTGTGCTCCTATTACAAAATAGGAACCACGAGTAGCTAACCGGGATTGAACAAGCCATAAGAACGTTCCGGGAGAGCGAAAAAAGCTACTGCTAACTTTTTCTGTAATATCACCGAAAGAGAAATAATGATAGCAACTTTTTACGTTATATTCATTATGATTCTACACCCTTATAAGATTTTATTTCAGTTCATTTTTTTTCATAATTGGAAAAGACAAGACACTATTAGATTCTATTTATTTTAATAGAATGAGTAATAAAATATAAAATAAATAATAATATATGTTTATTGCAATATTTTATATCTTAATATATATTTTTATAAAAATTATGCTATAATTACAAAGTATTTTAAAAATACAATAATGATCTACAAATCTTATTTTGAAAAATTATCAAAATAAAAAAATATTGTAATTATTAAATATTAACCAATTAAATTTACATTTATATAAACTGTGCATCGCATGAGAACTATACTAGTCATCTATTAATTTAAAGCATTTACAATAATATGAAGTGAGTATCTCAAGTTAAAACCAACTCCATCGTTTAATTAATATTTAAATTTCTTAACACTATGTTTGAATAGCAACATAGACGAGAAAGGAGGGGGAGAAAAATGAGAGGAAAAAAAGAGCAATAAAGAGAATCGGAGGGGGCAAATTGAGTTTTATATTTCCTCTAAAACTTTCCACATTCAAAAGGATAGTATTTTTCAAAGAAGGGGTGATACAAATTCCTCCTCCTCCCTTCCGTTCCTTCTCCAATCATCTATCCAAACAATAGTTAAATTATTTTGATTGAATTAATCTCTTCTACTACTACAACATATTATTGAAGTACAAAACACACACAACTATTGAACAAACATGAAACTCTTCGACCACCACAAAAAGAAGAAAAAAAAAAATCTTTAATTAAATTAACAAACATATAACAAACCCTTGAACAGATTATGTTCACGTTATATAATTTTCTTTGGTTGATATATATGATTTACCGTATATTGCACGAGTATATTACATTAGAAACTCTTGAACAAACATCAAGGAATGAACAAACAAACAGTGATTGTTATTATTGCCTAGATTAAGTAATTAAGCAGTTTTAGTATCTTAAGTACTTTGGTCACTGATAATGGAGAAATGAGCACATAAAGGTTGACCTTTCAAAAGACCAGCAAATAGCTCCCCTGGATCATAGTAGATCTCTACGTCTTCTGCTCTCATCCACTCATCCACCTATATATGTTCAAGTGCAACATATGTTAAATTCCGAATTCTTGATCATATAAAAATGTCGAGAATGAAATAACACTTTAGATTACGAGGATATTTTAAACAACGGAGGTAACACATGTGCATAATTTTTTTGTTTTATTGTTCATGTAATTTGTCTTTTACTCTTGTCAATGCAGAATTTCAACCATTAGTGCCCAATAAGTGTAATAACCTAATATTCGTCGATGTAGAACGGACTATTTATAAAAACAAAATAGTAGAGTACCTTCAAAGTACCAAGGCCATAAAATTGGACCATATTTAAAGTAGGAGCATGGTCTTTATAAGGACCTTCAAAGTGACCCCAATGTCTGAACTTAAATGCAATGCACGGTGGTCCTGAATACACTGCAATCACTTCCCATGCGAAACCTCGAGGAAACGCTGTTTTAAACGCTTCGTGTGACGATTCGAAACTTTCTTCCTCTGCTTTATAGTATGTTTGGCATTCTTTTGGTAATGAACTCTTCAACAATGCATTGTAGCTCCCTAGTCTTAGTACTTCTTCTCCAGTTAACCCCTCTCTTCCTGTCACAAATTAACCAATCAATAGTTCTAATCAATTTATGGATCGGAATGTTACGACGACATAACAATTAACAACCAACGTTACTTTTAGGCGTTTATAAGTAGCTAGAGACGTAACCAAAAAGTTATTTTCTAAGACAAAAAGGAGGGTGCAATATGTTTAATGTTAATTGAAAATTGCGGTTTTAATGTCAATGGTTACAGTCACCTCATTTGTTTTGTGGTGCACTTTGCTCCAATTAAAGTTTATGCTACTCGTTGCACCTCATCAATAGTTTGTGTTGTTGTAACAATTTTGCTCAGATAGTGGTCTACTATAGTGAAAACTGAAAAGTATATCTATTTATACTGTAACTAAAGTAAGAACCGTGACGTCATCCTTATACACACGTCAGTTTTTCATTAAAGAATTTCCCGTCTAAATATATTACTATGCAAGCTTTTTTCTTACTATATTATTTAAATCAAATGATAATAATAAACAATAATGACTTTTTATTTACGTTGAATAAAATGTATAATGACATTATATATACTTGTATGATAAAAGATTATTTAACTTTAAATTATACATAGTGAAATCATTTAACTTCAATCGACACGTAATGAAATTCTTCAACTTCAAACTATATGCAATGAAATCACGTAACCTAATCTATATGATTTATTGATTTGTTTTTGAATTTCTAGTTTTATACCAACAATATTTTTAAGATATGAAATTAATAATAATAAAATTATTTTACAAGATTAATACTCCATATATGTTTGTTAAATTAAATAAAAAACCTGATAAATAATATAGAATTTGCTTTGTTTTTAATCTAGGTACATGCACAATTTTAAGTAAATAGAGTTTGGTGATAAATTAAATAAAAACCTAGATAAAAGATATAGAATTTGATGCACCATTTTATTATATTTTTTAAGCTAACCTTTTTTTAATCTAACTTATCATCGTATTTTCTTATGTAAAATGAACAATAAATAATAATTATTACTTTGTTTGTAATACTGTTATACATTTCACAATAAACTTTTTTTAAAAAAAATTGATTATATTATTGTATAATTTATATTTATTTTAAAAAATAAATATAATCTACAAATTTTTGTATAAACAATTATGTAAAATGAACAATAAACAATAATTATTACTTTGTTTGTAATAGTGTTATATATTTAAAAATACACTTTTTAAAAATACATTTTTTTAAAAAAATTGATTATATTATTGTATAATTTATATTTATTTTAAAAATAAATATAATCTACAAATTTTTGTATAAACAATTATCAAGATATAAAATATTTATCTTTCTTTTTATATTAATAATTGATTTTTAAATTTGTTAGACATGCATCGCAAGAATATTATACTAGTGATTTTCATTAGCCAAATAAGATCAATTAAACCAAATAAGAAAATTAAAATGAGATAAAATCAATTAACTAATTACCATTGACAAAGAGCTTGAACTTTTCGGGGCTAATAGTTTTGAAGTCTTGCAAACGGGTTTTGTGAGAGAGCTCCATCTCCCATGACTTAATTGCATTTTGTACTACCTCTTCTATTGATCCTTTTGACCATTCCTGAAAAAATGACTTTGATTTTGGTAATCTAATCAACTATATAAATAGCACAATAATATACTAGCTATATTATACAATCACAACTTTACTACCTATGTGCTTAATATCTCTCACATTTTGATTCCATATTGGATACAATAACAAGACAACATCACAACCTCTTAAATTAAATTTAAGCCTTTTCTACAAAATAAAAAACCTCAAATCGTGTAAAATAAATTCTACCTTAGTAATTTACAAGTTGGTTAGACTCATTCCTTCGTATAAAAACACAATCTAAGAGGTACTTATATATAGCAAGTAAATTACTACCAAACGAGTACGTACTTAATTAAAAAAGATAAAAGAGAAGTACCTTAGTTCTACCTTGTTCAAAGAGCTTGTTGACCTTATCAAAGATAGGAGGACCACCATGCCTCCATTGAATATCCTTATTTTCCATTTCCTCACGTAAGATTGACCGATACTTATCACCAACCTCCTTAATAGCAACATTATTTTCCTTCTCTATATTTTGACCCTCCATTATTTCTTCCTTTTTTCTCACCACAATATTATTTCAAAGTCTTTTACTTTCTATAGAAATTGTACTAGAAATTTATGAGCTTTAGTTATATATAAGCTCCAAATTTATGAGTTTTTATGATATCTATACCATGTGTTTTGTTTTCCTCAATTTCAAAGGCATTTATCATCCAATTTTATGGCAAGTGTCATAGTAATTAACGTGAGTAGCTTACAAGATAACGATGACATTCGATGATGTTTATAAGTTGCCGTCTTATAAAGGCCAAAAATTATACTAGATGAGGAAAATGCATGGAAAACTATTATATTTGTTGTAACAAACGTAACAAAGTTTAAAGTAACGAGAAAGCTTGTACATGTTTAACATGTTTCATCAATAAGGTAGTAACTACTTTCAATAGTAGGTAGGGGATGGTTTTAATATTTTATTAGTTAAAGATTCTAGAATATCATACACAATTTGGGTGGATTACAGAAGAAAGAGTTTACATAAAACTCTAGAAACTCTAATCTAATACATAAAAGGCCAAAATAGACCTAAATATTGCATAAATAAGCTAAGCCTAGCGTAACATATACCATAAGTTTTGAGGGTGTTGCCCCCGAACTCCCAAACCCCAATTGGGGACCATGGATTACCCCAAAACTCCATACCACTATACCAGAGCATATCCCAATTGGGGACCCGTATATATACAATTGCAAAGCGGGGACTAAAAACAAGTTCAAGATATATTCTAATATTAGTCATGTTTATTTTTTGTAATCAGTATCGTATATTGATCAATGTTAAGTTAATTTTTTTGTAATAGATATCGTACATTGATCAATGTCAAGTTACACTAACATGATATCTGTACTCAATACTCTTACAGTCTTACGATCTTACATACCTTAGCTTCATTGTGTTAGGATATGTTCCATACAAATCTATCACGATACGTAAAATTGGAAAATTGATATCACTATTATCCTTTACTCATCAAAATAATGTTAAAATGTATGGCATGTAACAATAAGAAAATAATAAGAAATTCAATACACAACCATAAAAATTGAGAGCATCAAATAAGCCATTCATATAAAGCATGCTAATATATGTAGTTATATAATTACATATAAGCATATAAGATTGAGAACAATTTTATTCATGAATTTAATGCGAAAATAGAGCAAATTGTTCATAAATACACTTTCATTAGTGCTCCAAATGGTATGGCAACAACAATGTTAACGAATAATATAATGAAATGATACAATACAATGCATAAAACACGCCAAATCACGCACAAATAATTGTGTATACTTAATTTCATGCTCAAATTATCAATGTATTCAATTGAACGATCACTTGTGTAGAGAGCAAGCACAGTTCTCCTTGCCAATTTGAGAAGCAACACAAGGAGGTTGGTTATTGCCTCCTTCTCCGAACCAAATCAAACGTTTCGCGACTAGATTATCCATGAAACAATCCAACATCTCAATTGTAACATTAGGCATGACAGCTACATGAGCTATGTTCCCTTGGCAAGCCAATTGCCAGTGTCGTACAAACACATCATCTTGAGGACGCTCAAACACTACCATGTTACTTGGTTCGTTGAGCATGACACTAACACCAGCCCTTTTAAGTCGCGCTTTAAGGTATTGTGCATTATGCAAGCACTTTTGGACCTCTTTTCGTAACCCATTGTATCCTTTTCGACTTAAGGTGTACCATAAGAAGATGGAGGTATGTCCATTTCTACTGCAAGTGATTGTAGCATCACTTGAAGCTAAATACTCTACCTTCTTTGATAACGCGCCATCAATGTGCTTAACTCTAACAATCTGAATGCCACAAGGTAATGGGCATCCTACAAATTTGTGCCCCGAAACACTCACACTATCAATTGGTTTCTTGAATGTGATTTTAGGCACCTGTTCCCAAAATATATATAATCAACATCTTAAAAATATTGATTGGTTTAACTACTCAAAGCTACAACTAGTTTTGCAAAACAGCCACTAATCAATAAGCACGAGTAATTTTTATTTTTTTATTTAGCTTTCGTAAATATTAATTCATGTAAATTAAAAAATTAAAGTCAGTTAGTTCGTTACTAACATGGTTAAAAAATGGCAGCATGATGCCAAACAAGGCTCCGTCACAGTGAATATAAAACCGATTACGTTGAAAGCCACACTCCTCTAGTGTCTGGATTACAAGATCGAGATCATCAACTGCACCTTTTACAGTAGTTCCTACAACAAAATTAAGAACATGTTTTAGTGATTTATTAACAATCTTACTACGCACATACACATTATTGTCTTATAAGTAGTCGAAGTACAGAGTATATAAACTATTTCTAAGTCTTAACGATCAACAAGCATAAGCTTTTTTCTGTTGTAAACGAATCCATACCAATGTTGATATTCATGATGGCTGGTTTATCTTTGTTTTGGAGAAGCCTAAACTTCAAATCGCGACAATCAATCTCTCCAGAAACCATTGTCTTAATCATGTTGCATTCCATTCGATACATATATGCAGCTTTGAAGACGGAGTGGTGAGACTCTTTTGAAGTATACAAAATTCCATCAGGAAACATCTCTCTCCTGAAATATTGATATTATGGAGTGCATGTTTATGAGTCACAACTCACAAGTTTGAGGAAACAGAGAGGTTTGATCATTTCAATAAGCTATTGGGAATTATTGATGGTTAGACTGTTAGTCTTTTGGTGGAGAGTTTTGGGGCGAAAAGGCTAATGATTTTCAAAAAGGTCATATAAATGTTGAGTTTTCTGAAAGTGATTTTAGCTATTTAGTTAAAAATAATCTAAAATAACGGATCATTATACAATATATTAAAAAGCATTTCGGATGACATAAATGTGTCATGCAATCTCTTCAGTCTTCACCTTTTACCTACATTGTGCTCCACGTATGCAACAAATGATACAATGTACCCAAAAATATAATAGCAACAAAGATTGAACCCGGCCATGAGTCCATGACCTCTTTTACATATTCCAAACCAATTACCAGCTCACCAAGTGTTTTTAATGTCTTAAAAATTATTTTTAATATATATTATTCTCAAACAATGTTTTAATAGTTTCCCTCTACATTTGAAAAAGGCGTTTGAGACAACGTATGTGTGTCATGTAAGCCTCATCAATCCTCACTACAATTGCGCTATGTATGCAAGGTACTTAAGTTATACCCAACCATTGCACCATGTAAGTTATATTCAATAATTTATAATTCAACCAAAGATATAATGCTAACAAAAATCGGAACTAATACCTATGTAAGGAAATTCAACACAATTACCAACTCAATAAAATGTTTTTGGTGACCTTTTCCCAATTTTTAATACATATTGTTTTAATACTAATCTAAAATAACAATAACAAATAATTATTGAAACCCAGTGAAAATCAAACGTGACATACTAATATAGCACCTTAATTGTCTTTCTCATTATTACACGTATATTCGACCCGTTGCTCGAGGCGTCGGTCGGGCGGAAAAGCTAATAGTAATATTAAAAACCTGCCAACCACTTTTACTCAAACAGCAAATACAATCGGCTAGTCATATAAGCCACCACAAACTGTTATTCAAACCAGCTAACTTAATCGGCTAATCGCTAACTTCCAAAGTTCCGAACAAGGTCAAGCCCCATCTCCACTAACATATTTGATATTCCACTATTTTCCAGCAGCATATATTTTCTGTGCTAATGAGGTTCAATTCAGTTAGTTGAAATAGTTGAAAATCTATACAGTTGAAGACTCCAATCATTGCTTAATTATCATTATCAAGTGTTTAATCAGTGATTGAAAAAAAAAATGCACCAATACAGTTAGAGACTTCATCTTGTTAATTTATTTATTATTTTGGCAAATTCATTATATTAATTTAGTACTATGCATTTTAGCTTACTCAAGTGTTTTTTTTGTACATAAAGAGCGAGCCACTAAAAAAGAAATGTGTTAAGTGCGATGACATGCATGAATTTTGATCCTAAGTGATAGTGTATATAAACTATTCCTGGGTTTCAACCATCAGCTTAATTTTTTGGTTGAGATGGTCCTCTAATATGGTATCAGCGCCAGCGTGACATAAAGGTCACGGGTTTTTCGATGTCACTCCTCATGTGTCATGACTTTATCTAGATATCAGCGAGTTCACTAAAATTTTTGTTTTGTTGATCTTTACGAGTTACTTAAATAAAAAAAAAAAAAAAGGCCCCATATATACGTGTGTGAAAAGAATAAAGTTTCGATCTACACTTTACGTACCCAACTAGTATGCCATGAAGATTTCCTTCGGTGCCACCATTTGTAACATATCCCCAATAATCATCCTTGTTGATCTCCCAAAGGCGTGCAAACCAATCTAAAACACCTATTTCAAAGTCCCTTGAATGTATTCCATAGTTGCCTTCAACAAATGGATCGCCAGCGTTGTTTATTGAATATTTGAGCAACTCATTAAGATTGTCATAATCGTACTTCAAATTTACTTGATATCCTGTGTTTACAAGACAATGCTATAAGTTAGGATCATGCATTCCGGACAAGAAATAATTAATATATATGTAAACGCAAAATAATAATGGATTCTTAATTTTAATTTTCTATCCCACAAGTACCTTTCGTCAATACCATATTTGACTAAGATATTCGGATAGAGTCACTTTTCTCTCGATAGAGTATATATAAGACCTTTTTCTTGGCCCTCAATCATCAATTTAGACATTTTGTTGAATTGGTAATTTGTTAATCAAGCTCGGGGAATAGGAGAAATGATGATGTTGTACCAACCAAAGTTAACTGACCCCTTTTATTTATTTGTCTTGGACCAAAAAGAAAATTATTTGTCTTTGACACTCTACAGGATTAAAAAAAAAGGTTGGGAGCCTGATTTTTTTTACCAAAATTAACCGAGTAAAATTTTATTCATGGTAATAAAGGGTAAAATTAAGTTCACCGCAATCTGATTTAAAGCGCATTGTGAGTTGAGAGTAGAAATAAATTTTATAATCAATCATGTCCACATCATAGAAATTGAAATGTGGATGCATCAGCAGCATGCATGCCATACCAAAGCTTAAAATTTAGATTTGAATATGTGACCTACTTGTGACCATATGTTAATTTAACCTATATTCAAGAATCAAGAGAAGCAAATGCCTAATTATAAGGTGAGATGTTTGAGATTCAAGAATAAGTTTAAAATTCGATAATATTTAATGTATAAAAATAATGATTAAGCTATTTTATGATCATGATCACCTAGATTGTGTTTGGTCCTCTCAGTCCATTTTTGTATATATCTCTCTAAAATAGCAGCCAAATGCGCCTCCATTCCCGTACTTATTAACTCCTCAACGCCATTAGCCTCGGGCTCCTTGATGTCGAGGCAGGAAGCACGCAGATTATTGATGCTGCGGCTGCCTTGCGCAATCTTCTTCACCTCGCCATCATCAATGCCGCTGCTAGTGTGTGCAACCGCAGTAGCGGGGATCAAATCGTTGCTTAAACTGTTAGAATATGGCAGTGAATAACTAACCATTTTATTCTTAAATACCTTTAGGAAAGAGCAACACCAAATAAGACCTCTAAAACAAAGTATAGTGAGCCACATGGTGATAAATAGAAGTCAAGTAGTATATGTATATGTATATGTATATGTATATGTATATGTTGTTCAAGAAAGAGGCGAGGATAATCGAATATATAAAACACAAGGTGCCTGTATAAGGTTTTTTTTTTTTTTTTTGGGTCGAATATTATATAATTTAATCTAATGTCGAGTATTATTTATTATACGACTTTTTCATAGGGTACCCTTAAGGTTTACTGGGTTGCACGGGATACCTCTATAGTTTAAAAAAAATGCACTGTATATTCTTATTAAGTTTTGATTATGCACCAAATGGCTTTTTATAAGATTTTCGTTAGAATCTTATATTTTTATTAGATTTCTGTCAGTTTGGTGGTAGTGGTGATTGTTGTGGTAGGAATGGTGGTGAAACGTAGTGGTGTTGGCTAATCCCTTCAATTAAATTTTATTAAGAATTTTACAATAAATATTGAGGAATTATTTTTAATAATTATTTTAATCGAGGCCATTATAGTAATAAACAATAATTAGTAAGGAAATGATGAAAGTTAATGGTCTTATTTGATTAAGGGGTACAATAGTATATTCATACTAACACTTTACTGACTGAAATTTAATATAAAGGCATTTCATGCATAATCAAAACTTAATAAAAGTACACCGTGCATTTTTTAAATTATAGAGATACTCCATGCAACCTGGTAAACATCAGGGGTACCCGATAAATATAAGTCGTTTATTATATAATTAAAGGTATTTAATTTGTCCTTTTGGGACCTTAATATCAACATGTGCGAATAGAACACTTTAACTTTATAAGCATTAAAAAAAATTACACATGTGGATGTTATATATTAATTATAAATTTTTACAATTATATATAAGTAAAACTTTATTAATAAAGCATTTAACGATACAAAATTAATAAGCTCCCATTCGGATATGTTCTTATATGTATATAGATCTCAAATTTCGGTGAAAGTAAACAATGTGATCAATAGCTCTTACATACTTTACCTTTTAGACAGAGATGTATATACATGTTTGTGTAAGCTTTTGAGTTACATTTGAAAAATTAATTGAGGATTTGTGTAGTTAGGGCCTGTTTACTTCAGCTTAAAATCCGTTCAGTTCAGTTCAGCTCCGTTCAGTTCAGTTCAGTTCAGTTCAGCTCTTCTCTTATTTTGCTATTCATAAAAAACTTTCACTTCAATTCAATTCAGCTCCAATCAGTTCAACTATTTTCAGTTGAAGTAAACAGACCCTTACTATATATATACATTTCAGACGTTGCATCAATCAAAACCATACAATATAAAATGGTGGACATGAATACATGTTGGCTTTATTGGTCTAGATGTGTCCTCTTGTATTATACTCTTCAAATTAGTTAATTAAGCGATATATCTAACACTTTACATAAATAATGGTGACGAAATGGCCAACTTGTCATGTAAGCAAGCAAAAAAAAAGTTATTAGTAAGAATTCATAAATATAATCCCAACTATGAGCGTTCACCTAATAAAAAATCGAACTTTGATTAATCCAAAAATGAACCTAACTTTCATGCTCATTTTCTAATTTTTGACCCTTCTAAATTTTAACCTGTAAAATCAAGTAAATCTTGTTAATTATCCGGTTTTTTCTTAACATTTGGAAGTTTCAGGTGGAAGCTAAGGGATGGTTGTGGTGGTGGTTTCAGGTGGTTCTGCTTAAGTAAAAATCGGATAATTAGCAAGATTTAGTTGATTTTACAAGTTAAAATTTAAGAGGGTCCAAAATTGAAAAATGGGCATGAAAGTCGGGTCCATTTTTGGAATAATCAAAGTTCGGTCTTTTATTACGTAAACGCCCATAGTTGGGATTATTTGTATGAATTTTTCCTATAGTTTTTGGAATAGGAATATTAAGCAAATCTTGGTACTATATGCCTATCACATAGAACAAACAAATTTTAGCATAAAAAAAAAAAAAAAAACTATTTTTTGGTGTTTGGGAGTTACAAAGTCATGTAATGAGAATCGATCCAAGGATCTCTAAGAGGAGAGCTTTAACCCCTTTAGGTTTTAGCTATCCCTTACTCTTGCTTTTTAACTCATCTAATAATTTAGCAATGATGCATCAATTACAATGGTTGATTAAGGACCTGTTTACTTCAGCTGAAAACAACTGAACTGAATTGAGCTGAACTGAACTGAAAGTTTTTTTAATGAAGGATTAATGAGTAGCAAAATAAAAAAAAGAGCTGAGCTGAGCTGAGTTGGATTGAACTGAACTAAAGTGAACTAAACTAAACTAAATTGATTTTAAGTTGAAGTAAACAGGCCCTAAGGCTAGCTTAATATGTTTTATTTTTATTTATGTTTTCATTTCCAAATCACTAATTTGTTTTGATCAATCAATACATCTCACCCTATATCTATAATATGTGTCAGATCATTTGCTAATTCGCAAAATAAATTCAATTATTAACTATTTAGCCCGGCCGATAAGTTTGGACATGGTACTATTTGAACATCATATAGATTAATTAAGCCATTATGGTCTTGGCTTTGAGCTTTCTACAAGTTAGAGCAATAACTATAAGTACATCACATGGTGATGAGAAAAATAGAAAATGACTTTTTGTCAATTAAGACTATTTTTATATTAGAGTTTGTGAACAAAAATCTTTTGTATTGAATTTTAAGAATTAATACCCTATGTGACCAAAAATTATTAAAATTGAAACTTTTATGTCAAAATCAGATATGCTGGCTTAATTAATTTTATGTCCCTCTTTCATTCTCATCTAAATTGCCCACTCATTCTCTCCTCTATTCTTTGTAATTTTGCGAAGCTTCAATTTTGTTTCCATCCACTTGCTCATCTTAATTACTCCCTCTGTTACCTTTTTTTTTTTTTTTCGATGTTCTATATTTTTCTTTATCAAACAACTTTAGTAAGTTTATATTATTTTTTTATCAAGATGGACCCCACAGTACACACCACCCAGTTGATTAGTTGCAAGTTGTTTCTCTTTAATCAATTATTACCCCAATTTAACCTCACTATTATTATCATATCATATACCATAATGAAGAGATGAACAGTGACGGACAAGGAAAATAGGGAACGTAGGGAGTATATACTCTCGGGTTTTTCAATTCTGCATGGTGCCACTGAGGTATTAGATTTATTATGTTGTGCTTTCCTAAACTAAAACTTAGCCACGTAGTGCCCCTAATATTCCTTAAGTTATTATGTTATGACCTTCTCGTAGTGCTATTTAATTGCAAGGGAAAATGGAACAATATGGGCCACAAGCAAATGCATATGAGCTATCAAATTGAGATTAAGATTGTGGCATTTTTTACGAATCATTGGATATTCTCTCATCTTATGTATTGTGCCAAGAGTCTAAACGTATCAAAAAAAAAGGAATGGAGGGAGTATCATTTTTTTATTAGTATTGACTTTTTAGATTATTTTAATAATGTAATTTCATGTCAATTTTGTCTAAATATATTATTATTGCACATGATCTTAAGAATTCAATTTTATCACCATCATACGGGATATATCTGAATATTTAAGTGCATTATTATTGCATCGGATATCAATATTCTAAACTTAGCTAATATGATTGCATGGGATTTTAGTAGTCTACTATTGCACAGGATCTCAATATTTTAAAGTTAGTTACTATTGCACGAGATTTTGATGATTTTGGTAATTTAATTATTTATGGTATTCCGTGCAAAAATTAAAAAAAACATGTAATTCATTATTTTTCTTATTAATATTATTGATATTGATATTTTAGTTTATTTTATTAATGCAGTTTCATATCAATTTTGTCTAAATTTACTATTGCATGAGATCTCGGTATTCTAAAGTTTGCTATTATTGAACAAGATTTTGATGATTTTTGTAGATATTCGTTTTTTTAATACAATAAAAATATTTTATTATAACAATTAAGCTATACTATTTATTTATCATAATTTAATTGCTAATAATTGAATATTAAACTTATAAACCATACATCGCACGGACATTATAATAGTCTTAGACTGAAACAAAGACCCTTGATGCACAACTTAACACGTGTCACCCTGTGATTTAAAAATATTTCCCGCTCTTTTTTCTAACAACTAATTATATATAGTTGTTATATCTTAAAATTTTAATCAAAATATGATTTGATTAACTATTTCCTCTTAACTCTACTATGTATAATATATGCTCCAACAAATATTAAGGAATTAATTGATATGCCATTATTAGTAAAGGGTATTGATTTTAATTTGTTTCTATTTTAAAAATATATTATAAGGGCCTGTTTACTTCAGCTGAAAATAGCCGAACTGAACCGAATTGAACTGAACTGAACTGAAAGTTTTTTATGAAGGATTAATGAATAGCAAAAATAAGAGAAAAGCTGAATTGAAGTGAACTGAACCGAGTTGAATTTAACTGAACTAAACGGATTTTAAGCTGAAGTAAACAGACCCTAAATTTACGGAATATGTTTGATATGATAAATACTTTTTATAAAAAAAAAAAAAAAGGCTATTTGCAAAAAATAATGATCAAACCACAATAACAAATGCTTTACAAGCAATATGAACGATTAAATATTAGAAACATTGGTACTATTCTCTTTGTCAAGTGAATGTTGTTAAGTACCCTGTAATAATGCAAGAGCTATTATTTGGTAAAATTTTCATTTATAATAAAAATATAAACAGATATTTAAATTAGCTAAAATAAAGTACAAGCAAATTTCACAAATTTTAGGTTAAACTCACTAATATCTCGACACGTGTATAAGCAATATTTTTGGATTACTCGTGCCAACGAGGACGACAAATTTTGATAAATATTGGCATGAGAGACAAAGAGAGGTTAGATTTAAGCAAGTGGCTTGAATTGGAACTAACTGATAGGTGATAGGTACCGATTTGCAAAGATTGAGGATAGCTAACTCACCATCAGGCATATATAATGAAAATTTGCTTTTAAATGCCTTAAAACATACAGCCACTAAGGACCCACACACAACCCACATAATCAATTGTAGCACGTTGTTATATTAATAAAATCTTCACTTTGAATTCCATATTTATTTATTTAATTATTTCGAGGACAAAAGCCAGGACTGTTCCTAACAATATTGGAGTCATGACATATTTAAATTTAAGGGTCTCATAAACTGATTTAGAAATATTTAATATTTTCAGGGAAAAACATGTACAATAAAGAGGAGAATGATGATTTTTAGTTATCCATGCTTATAGACAACACATCTTATTTCATTGACATCGATTTACTAGTAGAGATATATAAATTACACTAATTAAGATACTCTATATATTATAGGTAATATAACAAATATAAAGTGTTCAATATATGAAGATCTTACGGAGTAAAAGTTAGATAGACAATGAGAAATAATAATGACGTTATTTACTAAACTACAAATGCTAAAAAAAATTACGTAGTATTTTTTTCAATATTTATGAAGAGAGTTTTTCAAATTTTGCAATAAATACAATGACATTTTTTGAAAGTGTAACAATATAAAAACTTGTAAAAGTATTAATAGAACCGCATTGAATGAAGTTAAATGTTCAACTAAGGATATAGATTATAAAAATAAATTTCAAAAGAAATAAGAATTTCCGTATTCCCAAAATAAATATAGTAAAGAAATTGAACACGATTATGATAGAACTATAAAAGAATGTAAATACTACAAGTTTGATTAACTAATAATAAGGAAATGTGTATTGCTCCGTATGATTTATGAATGAATTAGTTAGGGTAAGAAGGGGAACATAAATAAAAAGTTGTCAAAGATGTTGTCATCCTTGCGCCGCCTCACAATAGCGTGACCAGCAAGCCAAATATATTGTAATGATCATTTAGTGCAAGTAAAAGTGTTTATACCATTTTCTTACTGTAAAACCTTTTTAGATCTTGAGCCTTGGGCGTGGACCCTGCTTGCCTTGCTCCTAGGTCGGTTCTGGAAAAAGCGAGCTCACATTTTATTCATTCATGCACAACATATCCATAAGTATATACATAATTCATTCGGAACATGGTGCTCCCAAATTTGTTGGGTACCCAAAGGAATAAACCTAGCTGCATTCCTAATTTTAATAGGGTAATTCTTAATATTAATTTGCAATCCAAATTTTTATCTCATTCATAAGTCATTGAATCACATTAAACTATTCTTAAATCACATTATATTATAGGAGAAAGGAATCATTTGGTTGGGTGTATTAACCAAAAGGAAATGAGAATCCACTATCCTCATCCCTTTGAAGGTGTTTGTTAAGCCACCTTTTGTCATTCTCATTTCCTTTTTAATTCCCCAATTCTAACACTTTTTTATTCTCTCCCCACAATCTTTTGTATTCACTTTCCCCACCTTTCGCCCAACCACCCATCTAACCACTAAACGCAACTACTAACCTCCCCTCCCCCACCCCTCGCCAAAGTAGAACCCTGGCCCCATCCTTCGCCGGCGCTGCAAATCCAACCCTGATATTTATAGAGTAATATTCAAGAGAGAATCAACCATATTACTATTATCAAAAAGCCCAAATTTGAAAACAATTTTATATACTTTGTATATTTATCAATCATATTACAATTATCAGAAAGCTCGAATTTGAAAACTGTTTTATATACTTTGTATATTTTTTTTAGTTTTCTACCTAGTTTATCAAAAGTATTATGAGTCCTGACTACTTTTGGATTTGGCCCTTATTGCATACTTAATTTTTGGTTGGTAAGTTTAATAACGATTTTTGACAGAAAAAAAAAAATGGAGTTACAATCACTTACATTGTGCAGTTTTGCACTTGGTCACTTACAATATGTAAAAATGAAAAATTATATCCTCAATTAAATAATGACCTAATCGAATTTTCAAATTTTAATATCAATGGAATTATTTATTTATTATTATTATTATTATTATTATTTTATTGTAATTAGTATTTTTTTTTTTTTGCGCAAGGGAGCCAAACGGGCGAATAAAAATATATACACGGAGTATAAGACATTGATCTTGATTCATAAATAGTGCAACAAAATAGTGACTAAACAATATGTAGTAAATTAGTTTCATAAAAATCATATCCATATGATGACTATATGAGTTATGAACTCTAATGGAACGTTTGGCATGTTAGGGGGATAGAGAGAAACATAAAACTTGGAAAGTGATAATGATTTCATAAGGGGCCGGGAGGATAATTGTTTCCCATGACATTGTTTAATTGATAATGAATTAATGGAATAACTGAATAAGTGAATAATGATGGACATGGAAAAAGATTAAAACATTAAAGGTTTGTTTACTTCAGCTTAAAATCAGTTCAGTTCAGCTCAGCTCAACTCTTCTTTTATTTTACTAATCATTAATCATTCATAAAAAGTAAACAGGCCCTAAGTTACTACATTATTACCCTTGTTATGGTGGTGGGTGGGCAAGGGAGTATTGGTGACTCCCTAATCTTTTGTTTTAGTATGCCCACCTGGTTCACCGGAGCTTAGCTCCGACTACATCCGGATTCGACCCGTGCCGCACACCTAGCTTATGGTGGGTGAGTCTTCCAATAAGAGTTTTTTGCATGCGATGAGGCTCGAACCTGAGACCTCCCTTAAGCGACATCAAGCTACTTACCACTTGAGCCAACTCTTATTGATTGGTGACTCCCTAATCTAATACATGCCTTCTGGTATAAATTTATGGGAATAAGTAGTGATATTATCTCTACATTATTCCTCCAATTTTAACTATTCTACCCAAACAAACAACATGTAAGATAAATTGGGACAAGAAATCTCTATTCCTTCTTGTCCATCAAACCCAAAAACCCGTAATAAGCCATAGAATATTGAATCACTTAACTAGTAGGCAAATTGAAAATTAAAATATGTTTTCGGGCCCCTGCCAGCCCTCAACAATCCTACTTCATCTTCTACAATAATATCAGCCTAACATTAGGCTTACATTAATTAGGAAATCAAATAATGCTTCTGACTATACTAGCCTAACTTAGAGTAGTGGCATACTATTAAATTACAAACCTACTTAATATTGGGAAACTAAATATATATGGTTGACTAATATCCGGAGTATTATACTACCTCCGTCTTTTTTTAGTTGGTATATTTGCATTTTTACATCTCTCAAGACGCAACTTACAATATTAGTATCTCGACTTTGGTATCTAATAAGATCACATATGACTATGTTTTCTCCTTACATATTGATACTAAGCACCAAGTTGAGTCAAAGTTGCAACATGAATAGTACAAAAAATCCATATGTAGCAACTAAAAAAGTATTGATCTTAACACACTCCGCAGTCGAGATGGGAGGTTCACAAAGGCTAAGTCTGTCTCGAAAATCTTCAAATACAACTGCACGGTAGTCCCTTTGTAAAAATGTCTGAAATTTGATATCGAGAGGGAACATGTACAACACAAACTTGACCCCGAGCAACCTTCTCTCGTACAAAATGTATATCCATTTCAATATGTTTGGTATGTTGATGTTAAACTAGATTATGTGATAAATAAATAGCACTCACATTGTCGCAATACACAATAGTAGCCTTTTTAATTAGACAATGCAACTCTAAGAGAAGGTTCCGAATCCAACATGATTCGGAGACAACAACATTGGCTACTCCACGATACTCTGCATCGGCACTAGAACGAGACAATGTAGGTTGATGTTTGGAAGACCAAGAGACCAAGTTGTCACTCAAAAATACATAATAAGTAGAAGTAGAATGTCGTGTGTCAGGGCAACCTCCCCAATCTGCATAGTGTAAGAGATTAGAGTAGAAAAGGAAGTCGGGTATGCCAATATTATCAGCCTAACATTCGGCTTTCATTAAGGGCATTAATTTAGGAAGCCAAATAATGCCTTTGACAATACTAGCCTAACTTGGCATACTATTATATCACAAATCTACTTAATATTGAGAATCTAAGATTCTAAGGCCCTTTTCTCCTCAACTTATTTTTGCTGATCTGTACTTTTTTTTGCTGATCTGAACTTATTTTTACTTATCTGAACTTATTTTTGCTGAAATCATTAACAATTTATTAAGGATTGAAAATGATTTTTGCTGAACTGAACTTATTTTTGTTGATTTGAACTTATTTTTGCTGAACTGAATTTATTTTTGCTAAAAATAAGTAAAAATATAACGAGGACAACAGGGCCTAAATACACATGGTTGACTAAATAATGTACTCCCTCCGTTTTCATTTACTTACTACACATAACAAAAAGAGAAATCTCTAATTACTTGTTACATTTTCTCTTTTGGACTGTGGTTATTATACAAATATTTACAACATTATCTTAATTTTTGTCATCTCCTTACGAATTTTATTCTTACTTTACCCTTATTTTTGTCATCTTCTTTAATACCCCACTTTTACTCTCAATCAATCTATGAGGCTTGATAAATCTCAATCTATTGGAGAAATCAAACAAGGATATCCCCTGTCTTTTTCATATTTTTTAATTTTTAGACATATGCTACTATAATGTGATTTCCTCTATTCAGGGCCGTTCCTTAGCTTTTCTTAACATTTGGATGTTTCGGGTGAAAGGGATGGTTGTGGTGGTGGTTTCGGGTGGTCCTGCTTAAGCAAAAACCGGATAATTAGCAAGATTTACTTGATTTTACAAGTTAAAATTTAAGAGGGTCCAAAATTAAAAAAGAAGCATGAAAGTTGGGTCTATTTTTAGATTAATCAAAATTCGGTCTTTTATTAGATGAACGCTCATAGTTGAAATTATTTTGCATGAATTTTTCCTAATAGTAATCTATCTTCGACTTACAAAACAAATACTAAGAAATTCTAGTATTCAGTGAGAAAGACTACGGCCAAAACTACAACCCTAAATGCTAAAACACCTAATACGACGTCGTAACCCCTACAACCTCTTCAAACTCTCACCACACTCCCACTCTCTCTCCTCCTTCTCCGATGACCCCCCTTTCTCTCTCCTCCCTAAACCCCAAAAACCCAAACAACAAAAACCCCAAAATACCCCCGATTTTCCATTAAACACCAACCAATTGCCCTTCGATTTCCGCCACTCATACTCCGAATCCGACCCGAATGTCGGCCCAATCGGGTTCCGCGAACCGCCCAGATTCTCCCCGTTTGGGCCAGGCCGGGTCGACAGGAAGTGGACCGGGTCACGTGCCCCGTTTAAGGGGGAGAGTGAGGAGAGAAGAAAGTGGGATGAATTTAGGGTTAGGGTTTTGGGTGAACCGTTGTCGGAAGATGAAGTTGCTGAACTTGTTGAGAAATATCGGCATAATGATTGTAGTCGTCAAATTAATATTGGTATTTTGTTTTTAATTGTGTTTATTTTTGATAATTAAGTTGCTTAATTTTATTTTAATTATATTTATTTTGATAATTATGTTGCTTTATTTTATCTTAATTATGTTTATTGGGTGTGTTTGATTTAAAATTTTTTGAGAAATGCTTTTTTTTTTTTTGAAATATGATTATTGCATTAAAATAATATTAGGAAAATAGGTTATAAGAAATTTTATTTATTTTGATTTATTTATGAGAATTTGAAGTTTTAGTATTGCGTGAAAGATCATACCTTTAAATTGTGCTAAAAATGAGAAGTAGTCATCATAATGTAGTTTGAGTAGCTTGAATGATGAATTAAGTAATCTGATCACCAAAAGCAAAGAATGTTGTTAAGGTTGTGTGCCGAGGTTATGTATACAATGTAATTTTCGCGGTAGGGAGATTAATGTCCGTGGGTATTTTTGGTTGTATAGACAGTCATTAGGGCAATACACGGGGATGAAATACGATTCTAGGTCTTGGGTACCGAGTTTGTTATTGAAGTTAGCTACTTTATTGATGTGCTTAGGATAGAGGTTGCTTAGAAATGACTTGTTTGTTTTGACAACTATCTTCTTTAATGGGTATAGGGAAGGATGGAGTTACACATAACATGTTGGATGACATTCACAACCATTGGCGAAGAGCCGAGGCCGTGAGGATCAAGTGCTTGGGAATACCAACTCTTGATATGGACAATGTTTGCTTCCATCTTGAGGTGCTGATCGATTAACAATTAATGAAACTTATTTATTTGGTTTATCTTGAAGTGTTGATCTTTTAGCAGTTATATAATTGTTGGACCTCTTATTGCAGGATAAATCGTGTGGGAAAGTCATTTACCGCCACCTTAATGTTGTACTTTTATATCGTGGTAGGAACTATGATCCAAAAAACAGACCTGTGATTCCTTTGATGCTTTGGAAGCCTCGTGCTCCAATATTTCCTAAGCTTGTGAAGAATGTTGCTGATGGCTTGACTTTTGAAGAAACCAAAGAATTAAGGAACCGAGGGCTTAGTTCCACTGCGCTAATGAAGCTCTGTAAGTTTATTTCTTTTTATCCCTCTGGTTCACTTAGTTGCTAATGATTTAATATATTGAGTAGCATAACAAATACCTCGACTTGAATGTGATTGTAATTTTTTCTCTGCCTAGCTAGGAATGGTGTCTATGTAAATGTAGTGCAAAGAGTGCGGGATGCCTTTGAGACTGAAGAGGTGGTGAGATTGGACTGTTCCTATGTGGGAACTAGTGATTGCAAAAGGATTGGTGTTAAGCTAAGGGTAGATTTCTAAACTTCTTTATTTGTGTTTGGATGGCGTCTTTCTAAGCTAGAATTTGTTTATGATCATGGTTCTAAAATTAATGCAGGATCTGGTGCCGTGTATCCCAATCTTGTTCAAGGATGAGCAAATTATACTTTGGAGGGGAAAAAAAGACCAGAATGGTCAAGCTAGTTAGCTGTTTAGCAGAATTTTCTGTTACTTGGCCTCAGCTAGTAGCGTCAGATTGCTGTTTGCGATTTTTTTTTGCAGAATCTTCAGTCAAAATGAAGTGTCAAGTGTTCTGGACCTGTATGACTGTCCAAGGTTTAGTATCCAAAAGGGTGCTTGAGGTGAAATGGGAAAGATTTAATAACATAGATGGAATTGCAAATATTTAGATGTTCTAAAGGAACCTTGGGACCTCTTTCGTCACTTGGTTTTGAAAGACATCCACCATGGTTTGAAGCTGAATTCTATGGCATGGTGGTCAGAGCCTCAGAGGTATACTGACTCATTGAGTCATTGTTGTTCTGCATACGTTCTTATTTCCCAAATTGGAAGTTCGTGTTCTGCATATGTTCTTATCCACCATGAAGCTGCTGTTTGTCAGAAAATTCAAAACTGCACTGCCATTGCTCTTTCTACATGTAAAAGGCTTGACAATGGCCGCAGATACTAGCCATACCTTCCGAAATTTTGGTTGTTCATTGATTGAAAAGTTTAGATTTCAGAGATGAAAATCGTTACTTTGAGAAGGATTTGATCCTTTTTTTTTGGTATCACTGTATCAAATCCATTTGGAGTGTGATTAGTACCGACTACGGAGTATCTAATTATCTGTAAGACTCACGTCGAATACATTGTAGCCATTGTGCTGTCAAACAACTGTTCACTAATAATAATACAGAGTATAATTTTACCATTTCTGCGGTTAAGTTATTTTTAGCACTTTAATATGCATATAACTTGTGAAGTAGTTAATATAATCCTGAGGCAGGGGCTCTCATTTAACACGACTCGTGAGGAAAATCTTACAAAGTTGAAATGAAAGTCGTGACACCATAATACCATATGTGGAATTGTCAAGGGATTCCACAGCGCAGCTCTGTCAAGTACACAATTACTTTCACAGTATTTCACTGATCCGGATATGATAACAAAAAATCGTGTCGGAAAATAATTGTAAAAAGAAAAAAAGAGGCTCGAGTTGAGAGATGAAACAAAACATATCTATATAAAAGCCTGTGTACTATTACGTTGAAGTTTACAACCATGGGTGATTACTACATTAACATGATACATCATCTCCTCAATCCATCACTAACAAGATCAGTAGCCATGTAGCCCATCTATTACATCTGTGTATGGTACGAACGCTGATTTTGTAATAACACGGTTTATAACAATGTACTAATGTAGGAGCTGTAGTTTCCTATTAGGGATATGGTTCCATAAGTATTTTTCTAGATTCATGTGCCTTGTCTGCAAGGCATCCTGAACTAGCTAAAGAGGATATCCAGACTTCATCTGATCTTACTGACTCATCATCATCATTCCTATGCCAGCTCCAAAATGCATGTGATGAGTTGACTATTTGAAGTTCTCCATGGCCAAAGCTTGCCTCTCGGAACACTGACCACTCAGGATGCGGATTCTTATACCTAAAGTTTACAAAATGCCGTTACATACATACATCAAAGGGACAAGTATATGCAAAATATGTAACAAGAGTGGTCTATAGTTCAGCACCAGCATTAAAGTCATGATTAATCTAAGATTTACAGTTTTACACCGTAATAAGGTTCAAGAAAACACACCTTTGAGCTAAACCTTCAGAGTTCCCTCCATCACCAATAGTTATATGAACAGCACCACATCGATCAGTTTTTCCACTGAATACCCGATTCTGCCAACAAATTGGTATAATGTTAGTCTACGAAATTCAAATTGAATCGATACGATAAAAGTACATGAAAAATGTCATACCGAGCGCTCATAAGCGTGCACATGCCCAGCAAACACTATGTCCACACCAGCAGCATGGAGCATTGGTTCCATAGCTGACATCATTGCATCTCCTTCACCTTGGTGGGCTTCATTGCTATTGTACCAAGGGACATGGAATAAAGCTAGCAACCAAGGTGTTCTCTTCCTATCTACCTTAGCAAGATCAGCCTATATATAAAGGAACAGACAGTGGAACACAAATCATAAAAGACCTTAAGATCCTCATTAAACGTAAGCAGCAATGCAGTAAGGACTCGAAACACGTTATTAAGCATGGAAAATTGACAAGCTACTTCTGTAAGAAATTGAGAAGAAAATGAGGGAATGCGGCTAACCTTTAGCCAATGATATTGGTTCGAGTATTCGTCATAATCTGTATATGAGCCAAGCATGACAACATGCACCCCTGTAACTTCAAAAGAATAATAAAGATTGGAATCTGAACCACTCTCCTCATATGGCATCTTCCATCTTGCATTGTATGACACGAAGCCATCTTTCACTAACGGAATGCTTTCTTTTTCATGGTTTCCTTGTGTAACCATCCAAGGCCTTGCACTAGCGAGTGGCTGCACCAGTTCACCAAATGTGTCCCACTTATGCTGCATGTAATTGGCATAAGAAAGATCCCCTGGAAGCAAATGCATATCATACTTGCATTGATCTATGTGGTCTAGAGTTGACTTTGTCCAGCCTGTTTGTCCTAAATCACCGGCAATAGCAAATGTAACAGGCAGTTGAGCTGGAAGAGTTTTTAGCTGGAACTCTGGGCCCTCCCCACCACAACGATAGTAGTATACAGTGCCCGGGTTCAGAGGCCCAATAACAGTGTGATGGATTTCCCCCGACTTATATAAGATATAAGAATAGGAGGTGCTCTCTCCTTGAGATTTTGCAGTGTATTGTCCTGGTGATGTTCCATATTCAACAATAGAAGGAGCTGATGAATCATCCGTAACCCATGAGATTCGCATATGGTTCTCTCCTGCCAATGAGATGTGCACCTGAAAGCAACAATAGTGTCATTAACACTTGATAATATATTTTCAGCAATACAGACTGCCTTCGATCTTTGCACATGATTTCCCTTCAACTAAATATCATAGATAAGTTTCAGCTGGTGTTAGGACACAATCATGCCTCCAGTTATATGCAGCTTTATTACCCTAAAAATAACTAGAATCACGTTTCACGCATATAGGTATTCTAAGCTAGGCAATTGTATTTGAAGCAACGGTCAGTCAATAGTCGATTAATCATGGAAGCCATAAGATTATAAGGACCCTATATACAATTTGTACCAATTAAGAAAACTCATCCAATACCTAGACTAACATTAAACCTTCCTTATGGAAAATTTGAACCAAATAATGGGGCATAAACGACCACAATCAAACAACAATCTTCGGCGATGCCACAAACATAACACCATGATTAACAAGAGAACTCGCGCCCTTGAGACTCAAAAGAAATGAATATATATCGCCATCTAACTACATACTTCCAACTTCTAACAATCTAAATATAACATCTCAAAACATTGGCATTGTGTGATAGCACAAAACACAATCCTAAAGGCTAAAGCACATACTAACTAATACTAATCCTACTAACTCACTAAGCTCAACAAAAATGTCACAAAACACATGTCACTCTCCGCTTTGCACCGCCTCGCCGCCCTATAGAAAGACTAACACTCTAAAATTCTCCAAATTACAACTCTTTCTCATAAAACAAATTAACTTTGTCAAGTATTTTGCACTCTATGAAGGGTGAAACTAACCACATTACCTCGAATCGAAAACGACATAAGCAAGGTAACACCAACAATTGTATAATTTGCAAATAAAAAAAATTCAATTACAATACAAACATAATCAATTCAATCTAATAACATATCATATTATTTAAACTAAATCATTAAGCTCCAAAAAGCATCATTTCACAAGATCAACTTCTACAAACAAACTTAATTACAATCACACAAATTAAAATAAATTAAATGAAGCAAATTTAACATAAAAACTACAAAAACATCCAAAAAATGTTAAAAACAAGCAAACCCACTATTTAGAACAATCAAAAAACTGAAAATTGGTGAAATTCAGGGGAAAATAAAATTAAAATTAATAATTAAAAACACAAAATGATGAAAAATTACTTGTTGGGGTTCAGAGGAAGTGTGATGCTTCCAAGGAAAATGAAGCAATTCACGAGGTTTAGGTCGAATATAAGGAGAATTAGAAGAAGAAGAAGAAGAAACAGAGATTAACAGAGTTACAGTTACTAAAATCACAAAAATTTGACAACCCATTTTGGGAATTTGCTTTAATTTTAAGTTTTTGATTGAAATTTGAAATAATTTTGGTCTGAAAATTAGCGATCAATCAACAAAATTAGGACAAGTGGTGTAATAAAACCCCAGAAAAACAAAAAGGGGAAAAAAAAAAAGGTTTTTTGAAAATTGGAAACTTGTTTATGCTTTTATTGTGTCGTTTACTTAAGGAGACGAAAAGGAAAAGTTTGAGAAGGTGGGTAAAACTTGGGTTTTTGTAGTCTTTTATACTTAACTAGTCAAAGTTCACAAGGTGGTGTTTTTTTTTTTTGTTGGACTTTTTTGATATCTTCATTTATTTTAGTTGTTAAGTGATGTCGGAATAGTTGTATATCGTATAGGGATAAGGGTAATGGTAAGGATGTGTGATTGTGTGAGTGTGAAAAGGAAAATTGTTTATATGATAATAAGACCGCATCTTTTAAAATGTATAAGCATTAATTATGCATGGATGATGGATAGGAAGGATTTTGTCTTGTGTTTTTATTGTTGTGTAAATAGAGTAAGTGGAGACGGCTAGTAGGATAGAGTTGGTGAAGGGGTCAAAATGGATATGAGTATAGACTCTATAGCGATTGAAGCGGTAAATCTAAAAATTAATATTAATGAATATGTATGTTTAAAACAAAATGTATCCATATCATTTTTCGAGAATGACTACACAATTAAAAATGTACCTGATATATATATGATCCTTCTGTTCCTAAATGTTTGATACGTTTGAAATCTTAACACTATTCAAAAGATGAGAGGATCTTTTAAATTACTTTCAATTCATAAAATATAATATAGTCATATGAGATCTTATTTAATTTGTCTCAATGAATACGTTATTAATATCTAACTATTATAATCTTTACATATACACAATAAAAGATATTTAAGATTAAACAAATGCATTGACATATGTGTAAGTCAAAATATATCAAACAAATGGAAACGGAGGGAATACAAGTGAAAAGTGAATAGTGTAAAAATCAAATGGAGTATTATTCCATTAAGGATCATTTAACAAAATGTCAATGTTGCAATAACTTCAACAATCAAAAAAGAATATAACGGCTTTTTTATTTTTATCTAAAAAAACAAGAAGATTGAGAATGGTAGAACTGGGTCATGGGACTCACGGGATGTTTTGGACTTGTAAATTGCTGTTACTGTTGTTATGTAGCATACATTATTGGACCCTTAAATCTTTATGCAGTCAGAGTGTCACACTAGTAGTCTAGTACATTGGCACTAATTTACTAATGAGCACACGAAATAAAAACAAATACGCCACACATGGACACAAGTACATTTACAAATCACAACTTCACGTTAGGGACTTAGCTACGGATTGGGGTTGACATGAGTGACTAAAGGTTTCTCAGCTTACACTTTAACAATGTCTTGCTTTCAAGCTTTGGGTACGGAAAAAAAAAATCCCAAACCAAAATAAATGCTGCCCATCGAGATGCCCATGTAAAATTTTGTAGGAGATTAATCTACTTATCGAATGTTGCATTAAACAATTGCTATTATCCACTGTTTTTTGAGGTTTTGGGATCCCGGGAAAAAAATTACCAAAAAACTTCTGAGATGCCTAGCCCGCATATTTAAAATAAGATGTAGCTTAGTGCGGCCCCTTATGTGGCCTCAAACTAAGGCTATTATACATTGTTTTCCGTGTTATCTATATGGTCAAAATACAAACCAAGACCAGACGGTTTAAGGTGAAAAGTCTGTCCCTGAAGAGGTTGTTATTACCTTCTCCGAGAAAGGCCATAAGATGGATGATAATAGATCTTTAGGGGCCGAGACCAATCTTGGAGAGTCCTGTGGTAGTCTATAGGACGTGTTAAAAAAAACATAGCTAAAATAAGACGGAACTCGACGTGGCCCCTTCGGAGGCCTTAAACAAAAGCTATGATCCACAGTTTTTTAAGGTATCGAGGTCTTGGAAAAAAATGCCAAAAATTTTTCAGGTTGCCATTATGGTAAATACATGAACCTAGACTAAGCGATTCGAGGTGAAAAGGTTGTAAGAGAGATGATAATACATTTTTAGTCGGTCCCAGAAAAAGGCTGTTTTAACCTTTTTCAGGAAGGCCATAAAAGTGATGATAACTGGTCTTTAGAGGCTGAAATAGATTTTGGGGAGTCCTGTGGTGGTCCATATCACGTGGTAATAAAATAGTGTGAAAATAAGGCTGATCCCAATGCGGACTGTCTGGAGGCCTCAAACGAAGGCAATTATCAATTGTTTTTTTAGATTCCCGGGTCTTGAAAAAAAATTGCCAAAAAAATTATGCGATTTCCTTATGGTTAAATTATGATAGGGCCTGGCACAGCCCCTCTGGAGGCCTTAAATGAAAGCTTTTCACCCCGAATTCTTTGGTCTGGGTTCATATTTTTACCTTACGGCCACCCCGACCGATTTTCGGGATTTTTTTTAATAAATTTGTTCATTTAATTTTATTTTTTAAATATTATTTTTCTTATCCCAGATATATTCTTCCTATGAAACAAAGAATACTTATTTTTTTTCTCATTAATTCCTTAGCCTGAAAATTGGTTATGTTCACTCTGTCCATAGGATTCTCCTCCGACGACCATCCCTCTTCCACATCGGTTGTTTTTTCCGAAAGAACGTGAAAACAATTTTTTCGCTCTCACGGGGCGTCCTAAGGGACTTTTCACCACGAATCGCGTGGTCTGGGCTCATATTTTGCCCATACGGGCATCCTAGAAAATTTTTGGCAGTTTTTTTCCGGGACCTCGAAACCTCAAAAAACAATGAATAACAGCCTTTGGTTTGAGGCCTCTAGAGGGGTTGTCCCGAGCCCCGTCTTATTTTCTCCCCTTTTTTTACCACGTACTATGGACCATCAAAGAACTCCCCACGATCGATTTCAGCCCTCAAAGACCTCTAATGATCCTACATATATGCTCTTCCGCATATGGGAAAAACTGGTCTCCCGAGAACCGTCTAAAACCTTGTTCTCATCCCTCTTAAGGCCTTTTCAACCCAAATTTCTTGGTCTAGGGTAATATAATGACCATACGGGAACCCCAGAAAATTTTGGACATTTTTTTTCCCAGGCCTTTGTTTCAGGCCTCCGGAAGGGCCGTCCTGGGACCCGTCACTTTTTCGCCCCGTTTTTTTACCACGTGCTATGGACCACAACAGCAACCCCCCACGATCGGTTTCGGCCCATAAAGACCTCATATGATCCCTCTTATGGCCTCTTCTAGAGAGGGAAAAACAACCTCATATGGAACCGTCATAAGATCTTGTTATAATCCCTCATATGGGTTCCTATTTTTACCTTACCGGCACCCGTGTGAATTTCCGGGATTTTTTTTTCCAGGACCGCGGAACCCCAAAAAACAGTGAATAATAACATTTGTTTCAGGACTCCAGAGGGGCCGTCCCGGGCCCCGTCACCGCACTTTTTCGCCCCATTTTTTTTTCACATTCTGTGGACCTCCACAGCACCCCCCAAGATCGGTTTCGACCCTTAAACACCTCTTATGATCCCTTTTCTAGCCTCATCCAGAGACTCGGAGAGGGGAGAAAACAGTCTTGTAAGGAACCATCTAAGGCCTTGTTATAATCCCTCATATGGCCTTTTCACCCCGAATCCTTGATGGTCCATAGCACGTGGTAAAAAAATCATAGGGAAAATAAGACGGGGCCCGAGACAACCCCTCTAGAGGCCTCAAACCAAATGCTGTTATTCACTATTTTTTGAGGTTTCGAGGTCCCGGGAAAAAAATTGCCAAAAAAATTCCGGGGTGCCTTTATGGGCAAAATATGAATCCAGACCACGCAATTCTTGGTGAAAAGTCTCTTAAGACGCCCCGTGAGAGCGAAAAAATTGTTTTCAAGTTCGTTCGGGAAAAACAACCGATGTAGAAGAGGGATGGTCATAGGAAGGGAATCCTATGGACGGAGTGAACATAACAATTTTTTAGGCTAAGGAATTAATGAGAAAAAAAAAAACAATTATTCTATGTTTCATAGGAAGAATATATCTAGGATAAGAAAAATAATATTTAAAAAAATAAAATTAAATGAAAAAATATATAAAAAATATCCCGGAAATCGACCGGGGTGGCTGTAAGGTAAAAATATGAACCCAAAATAAAGGATTCAGGGTGAAATGGTCATATAAGGGATTATAACAAGGCCTTAGATGGTTCCTTACGAGGTTGTTTTTCCCCTCCCTGGAAGAGGCCATAATATGGATCATAAGAGGTGTTTAGGGGCCAAAACCGATCTTGGGGGTGTTGTGGAGGTCTTTAGCACGTGGTATAAAAACGGGACAAAAAAGTGACGGGGCCCGGGACGACCTCTCCGGAGGCTTGAAACAAAGGCTATTTTCACTTATTTTTGGGGTTCCGGGGTCCCGGGAAAAAAAGGCCATATGACGGATTATAACAAGGCCTTAGATGGTTCCTTACGAGGCTGTTTTTCCCCTCCCTTCAAGAGGCCATAAGAGGGATCATAAGAGGTGTTTAGGGGCCGAAGCTGATCTTAGGGGGTGTTGTGGAGGTCCATAGCACGTGGTAAATAAACCGGGCGAAAAAGTGACGGGGCCCGGAAGGCCCTCCGGAGGCCTAAAACAAAGGCTATTATTCACTATTTTTTGGGGTTCCGGGGTCCTTGAAAAAAAATTCCGGAAATTGGCCGGGGTGGCAGTAAGGTAAAAAAATATGAACCCAGACCAAAGAATTCAGGGTGAAAAATTCTGTGAGGGATTATAACAAGGCCTTACACGGTTCCTCACGAGGCTGTTTTTTCCCCTTTATGGAAGAGGCCATAGGAGGGATCATAAGAGGTGTTTAGGGGCCGAAACCGATCGTGGGGGTGCCGTGGTGGTCCATAGCAAGTTGTAAAAAAATGGGGTGAAAATGTGACGGGTCCCGGGACGGCCCTTCCGGAAGCCTGGAACGAAGGCTATTATTCACTGTTTTTTGGTGTTCCGGGGTCCCGAAAAAAATCCCGGAAATTGACCGGGGTGCCCGTAAGGTAAAAATAGGAACGCAGACCAAAGGATTCGGGGTGAAAAGGTCATATGAGGGATTATAACAAGGTCGTAAGACGGTTCCATATGAGGCTGTTTTTCCCTCTCTAGAAGAGGCTATAAGAGGGATCATATGAGGTCTTTAGGGGCCGAAACTGATCGTTGGGGGTTTTGTAGTGGTCCATAGCACGTAGTAAAAAAACGGGGCAAAAAAAGTGACGGGTCCCAGGACGGCCCTTCCGGAGGCCCGAAACAAAGGCTATTATTCACTGTTTTTTGGGGTTCTGGGGTCCCGGGAAAAATAATGCCCAAAATTTTCCGGGGTTCCCGTATGGTCAATATATTACCCTAGACCAAGAGAATTGGGTTGAAAAGGCCTTAAGAGGGATGAGAACAAGGTTTTAGACGGTTCTCAGGATAACTATTTTTCCCATACGCAGAATAGCCCATAATAGAGATCATTAGAGGTCTTTGAGGGCCGAAATCAATCGTGGGGAGTTCTTTGATGACCCATAGCACATGGTAAAAAAATGGGAAGAAAATAAGACGGAGCCCGAGACAACCCCTCCAGAGGCCTCAAACCAAAGGTTATTATTCACTGTTTTTTGAGGTTTCGGGGTCACGGGAAAAATACTGCCAAAAAATTTTTGGGGCGCCCGTATGAGCAAAATATGAACCCAGACCATGCAATTCGTTGTGAAAAGTCCCTTAGGATGTCCCGTTAGAGCGAAAAAATTGTTTTCACGTTCTTTTGGAAAAAACGACCTATGTGGAAGAGGGATGGTCATAGGAGGGGAATCCTATGGACGGAGTGAACATAACAATTTTTTAGGCTAAGGAATTAATGAGTAAAAAAAACATTTATTCATTGTTTCATAGTAAGAATATTTCTAGGATAAGAAAAATCATATTTAAAAAAATAATATTAAATAAACAAATTTATAAAAAAAATTATGTGAAATTTACAATTATTCATTGTTTCATAGATATATTCATTGATTCATATGTTTCTTCTTTAATAGGACTGAAGGAAATCAAATAGAATAGAAAAACTGGGTTAGGGTAGAAAAAATACAGTTTATTATTTGCTATATGAGTATTATCTTGCAGCACAAAATTTTCCTTAATATAGCCGTCTATAGAAAGGTGTTGGAAAGCACCCTTCCTGGCCACTAGATGGGGCATTAGCCCCATCCAGAGCCCCTCACTATTTCCATCGTTCCCATAGTCCCTCCTAAATTTTATTTTATTATTTACGAATTTTAAAAATTAGAATGTAGATAGGGGGAATGACGTATAATAGTGTAGAGCGGTAACCCCATTTGTCATTACTCAAGCACTACTTTGTGGCGTCTAAATAATGACAAATGGGGTTATCGGTCTGATAATCGCTCTCCTTTATTGACAACAGTTAAGGCGGACAACAAAGTAGAAGAGGGAGGTTGTCATGCATGGCTGAAGATGAAGACGAAGTTCAAGATGAAGAATAATTAAGACCCTGATAATGAAGCCTCGACTTTCTACGGTTGGTTGAAAAGAGGCTGCTTGTCCCACGGTAAGGCCCGAGGGTGGAGTTCGGACATCCTAAGCAGGAAGGTAAGGTAAGGTGAGACGTGTATGTATGTTTTTCCTTTTTATTAAATTCGTTGTCGCTTTATAAGTTGATTTCACACCTAGCTGTGCCTATTGGGGTTGTTTTTAACTCGGTTTTGTCTATGCTTTGCATTGGCAAGCCGACACAAGAACAATGTTTACAACGTAGTGTGTTAAGCGTATGTGTAGTGTTTGGTCTATGTGGTTAGCAGGCTCTGTGCTTGTGCATTGAACTGTTCACTAGCAGACCTCTTCAATGTCTGTTCCAAATGTACGGTAAGTGTTCTTTTGGACTTATTGTTTTCTTATATTATATTCCAATTTACGGTATTTTTTTTATAGGTTTGATTTCTGCTCGACGTCCTTCACGGGGTGTGGGGTGGACAGTGAAGCTTGGCCCGTCACCCACCAACTGTTCGAGAAAAGTGCGGCAGGATCGGAAGATGGTTGCAAGCTGAGCCCTTGGATGCGGAATGCTGAGAAGGAGTGGACGTCATATCGTTGCGCCCCGAATCTATCGTTTCATGCTACGCACGAAAGACACTCGAGCACGTGTTGACCCTCTCGTAATCGGAAGAGCTATTATCCTCGACTATTTTTTGAGGTTCCGTGTTCCGGGAAAAAAAATTGCTGAAAATTTTTCAGGGTGTCTATATGGTTAAAATATGATCCCAGACAAGACAATTTGGGGTGTAATGGTCATAAGGGGGATGATAATAAGTTCTTAGACTTTTTCGAAAGAGACTGTTTTTTCTCTTCTCCGGAAAAGTCGATAAGATGGATTATAAGTTTATAACAGATCTTTAGGGGCTGAAACCAAACTTGGTGAATCCAATGGTATTCCATAGCACGTGGTACAAAAAGAAAAGGGCGAGGAAAAAGAAAAAGTCCATTGCGGCCCCTCAAGAGGCCTCAAATGAAGGCTATGATACAGTGTTTTTGAGTTCGAGGTCTCGGAAAAAAAAATTGCCAAAATTTTGGTTGTTTGTATGGTCAAAATATGGGGCTGAAAAGGCCATAAGATAAGTTTTTAGATCGTCCTAGAAGAGATTGTTTTTCCCTACTCCGAAAAAGGTCATATGAGCGATGATAACAGGTCTTTAGGACCGAAACCGATCTTGGGAAGTCCTATAGTGGTCAATAGGACGTGGTAAAAAAGCAGGCCCAAGAAAGAAGTAGCCTGGTACCGTCTCTCCGGAGGTCTCAAATGAAGGCTATTATCCCTTATTTGTTGAGGTTTGGGGTCCCAGGAAAAAATTGTCAAAAATGTTACAGGGTACCCGTATGATTAAAATACGAACCCGGCTAGATGATTTAGGCTAAAAAGGTCATTAGAGGATAATAATTTTCTAAATTATCCTGGAAGAGGTTATTTTCTCCTTTAGTGGAAAAAGCCATACGAGAGATGAAAACAACTTTTTAGGGGTCAAAATCGATCGTGGGGATTCCTGTGGTGGTCCATAGTAGTATGTGGAAAAAAATTAGGGAGAAAAATAAGATGGAGCACAATGCAGTCCCTCTAGAGGCCTCAAACGAGGCTATTATCCACAGTTTTTTAAAGTTTCGGAAAAAAGCTACCATAAATTTTACATGGTGCCATTATGGTAAAAATAGAACCCAGACTAGGCAATTTGAGGAGAAAAGGCCATGAAACAGATGATAACAAGTTTTTAGTCACTCCCAAAAAAAATTGTTTTTCCCTATTTCCGAAATGACCATAAGATAGATTAACAAGGCTTTAAATGCCAAAACCGATCTTGGGAAGTTCTTTAGTGCCTATATGGCTATATCAATACTCGATACAGTGCATGAAGGACTATGCTAGGAAAAAAATATGTTGTTCTTGTATTAAACCTTTTCTTATCATCATTTGCTTCCTAACAAGTGTAGCAGGATTATATATATTAAGATCGTCTAGCTTAGCTATAGATAAATTCTAGGATATCTGCTAACAAGGATCAGCTTCCATGTGGTGTCGCGCCAATTAGTGATTTGAAACGAGTAATTCTCTTATCTGATCTGAAGTTTTTTTGACATTGTATGCAAGAATCTTTGCCTTGGCCTTAGCTTATTGTTCTTTCATTGTGTAGGCTTAGACATTACCTTGTAAATGTTTGTTTGGGTAGTTTGAGTAGTCGCGGCTACATTACTCTAGACTTATGAGAGTTATCAGAAAATTTTGAACAATTTTAGTACTTGATCATGTTATAAGCTGAGACATTAGGAAACAAATACATCATTATGTAGCTTTACAGTACAGTAGTATTGTGTTGAGCATAAAAACTTATCTAGCTAGACTGAAGAAGTTATAGAGCTAATATAAGTTGCAGCATTATAATTATATTGCCAGAATTAAAAAGTTTTCGTTCTAAACCCATATAGCTCCTGCCTCCTTCAACATCGGCACAAGTTTTCCTTGAATCTGCAGGCTAATAATCTCTTTAGCCCCGCCAACTAATCTTTGGCCGATGAAAACAGCAGGAGTACATGGTCTAAGTCCTAGCTTTTGAAGCGCTCTATCTACTTCCTGCCCGTTTGACATTTCATCGAGCTGATAGATCTTTGCATTTGCTCCATAGCTGTTTATGAGCTGCATCACTGAGTGGCTAATGCAACAAGAATTTCTGCTGAAGATTACCAATGGCCTTTGTTCCACTAGTCTGCTCACGACATCCATTTTTCGTTCACAAGAATATTTTTTCCAACAAATTTTTTTTTTTTTTTTGGAGGTTCAGAAATTTTCTTCTTTGTGAATTGAAGTTCCCTTCGAATACAAAAAAGAAGCCGATGGAAGTTGAGGTCGAATGTGGTAATTCCAATGATTTCTGTGTTCGTTGCTGTGAGTTAATATCAGCTAACATTGCATCTATTTATAGTGTAAGTAAGCCAAAGTAGAATGTCAGCGACTTATGCTGCTTCTTCTATACATTGTTCGAAAGTAGCACGTGTAAAGAATGGTACTCTAACAGGAATCATTTTATTCCTAAAGTTTCCTCTTTCACTAATCTTGACAACCTATTGATGATATGTAATAATCCAGATTTTTGCACAAGTGATTAGTAACGGATTATATATCTAATCATATGTGTTTTCTTCTTAATTACTTTGATAGCATCTAAAGTGCCGCGTTGCTCTGCAGGAAGAAACAATCTTGTGGTCAAAAACATCAATCAATCACATAGAATGTGATAATAAGGGTATCACTATGCTTAGCATATATGTCTAAATTCGTAGTACGTACTATGAACTTTTATACCTTGCATGACATTTAAAAAATTTTAACAAAATATTCTCCATTAATAGAAATTGCTACCATGAGATTAAGTTTAAGATATTGCATTCTCATATGTGATGATTTATAAGCACGGAATTATTATTGGCATACCATTATACCAAAGATAATTGCAAGATATACTGGATTAAGTTTACAGATTCTAGATTAAGCTAATCAAATGCCATATATTCTTTTATACAGAGATGAACATTTTGATATCCGTCACCATATGAAGGGTTCGAAATATTTCGTTTGATAAAGACAAAATGTGCTTGTGAGTAGAATGTCAACAAGGGCTTTTCATTATGATATTCTTGATCTTGCAGAGAAAAAGGCACAAAAGAGCATGGGGTGAGGTAATGTTGTAGAAAGGAAGAAAAAGGAATGCGAAATGATTCTTCAGCCTAGTAAAAAAAAAAAAAAATGAAGTTCTGATGCTTGTGTACAGATTTCGCAATACTGATGATTGTACAAGTCGAATTGTATGTACGTGGATGTAACGAATATATACGACCAAGTGATGATTGTAATAACCTCCTCTAATGTATCTAGAAGTCTCGATCTTGATGTATATGTAATTTTTAACCATGATTGTTTTCCTTTTGGTTCGAAAAATAACCTTAGCTTACTTTCATATATGAATGTTATTCCTCAATCTATAGCATCTTATCTAATTCCTTTCAGCTTTATCTAAAAGTTTCACTTTAATTAGCTTTCAAACAATATATCCCTTGGATGAGTAAAACTGGAGAACAAAGGTACCCCGGCCCTTAGTCTTGAAAGACAGCTCCACACGAAGCCAACAGACACATTTTGTGAGAGGGTATGTAAGGCCGTGGTTGTGTCAGAAGAACAAAATCAAATGTACTAATATTAGAAAAGAAGATCACAACTCTCAGTCTTACTCGTAAAAAGTTTGTATGCGCAATGAGATGGAAAATGCCCCGTTTTTCTGCATTAGGTACTTACAATAAATGTGGCAACTTGATACAGTTGTTCATGTTTCATAGACATGCCTCAATGGTCAATATTCTTTATGTTTACCTTTGCTTGGCCTTACAAGCCGTATTTGCAGGATGCAAGTACGGCTTGTAAGGCCGCAGCAGAAATACAGTTACAATAGCAGAAGTCTATTTCCTTGATGATAATTAATATTTAACTTAATTTGGTAAAGTTAGTTAAGGTGTTTCTTCTGGACACTATAGTCATAACATTCTTACTCTGAAATTTAACATTTGATATACCGATTAACAGACCTAGTGTTCATGTTGTTAATTGGTCCGTCTGACCAGAACAATTTGCATACTATAGGAAGAAGATATAATCATCATCTGTTACCAATCAAATGAGCTTTCATATCAGGATCGAGTTTTTCTATCCTACGAATTACAATTCTATCAATTAACCCCATCTGTGAGTTAATGACTGCCAATCCCGTGCACAGATAGAGGAGGAGGGTGACTGGTAGAGGTAGGCCTAAGGCCTGTGATAGCCAGACTCAAATGTCTTCACATCTATGAACATGAGCCTGTGACAAGGACTTGTTCGCTGTAATCAGAAATAATCAGCTTTTACTGAAGCTAAATACTGATAGAGTATAAAACCAATTCGTGGGCCTCAACCATAAATACGTACTACTACACAGCAACGCTAATGGTAGCTTTCGTTGTCCACTAGATTATACCATTAAACATGCTAATGTAATGTGATCATGTCCTGGTACGGTCAGTCATATGCATCAGCATAACCAATTCCGAAAAAAAAAAAAAAAAAAAAAAAAAAAAAAAAACAGTAGGAAACACCCATGCTACAAGCACATGGAGATTTTAACTTGAATAAGTATGCTTGTATTTCCGTATAACAGAAACAACAACAGCAGCAAAAATAACAGCTCTATGTGTAGTGAAGGCCATTTAGTTCCGATCCTTAGGGACTCACCCGTGGCGATTGTACCTGCTTTACCTAAAATTACTGATAAAATGAAGACATAATTGTACCGTGATAAATGATAATAGTGACACAAGATTATTGTTGTACTCGTACATTCTCAGTAAGGACAATGGAATTTAGGAATGTCCTTTGTGATACATTCGTGTGCTCCGGGATTTACGCTGGCTAAATGCATCTATTTGTCGTAGCTGTATCAAAGTTTCTTAAAATAAGAGGGAATATATTATATATAGCACATTTGATGTCATGATGTGTAGTGAGAAACACATGAAGTTGGATGTATTGTGATGATCATAACGGCCATAATTCTTTGTTCTAATGAACGCGGACATATTGCTCAGTTAGGTTATTCTGATTTCTGGTACACTAAATGCTGAACCTATAGTTTGATATTATATATATATATTATTAGAAATTTTTGATGTAATTAGCAAATTAATATCAATCCGTATGAGAAAAGAAATGCAACGTGATTATGAAATCTGGGTGAATAATATGTCAAAAGGTAATGATTTTATTCTGAGCCTTAACCATCAATTAAACTTTTATTGAGTTGGTCTTCTATCATGGTATATATTGCGCCAACATGACACAATAGTCTGTTAAGGAAATTGCTCTTGAAACAACAAATGACAATAATTGAGAACCTTCGGGCGTGTACTCACTTTCCTAAAAACTATATTTCACCCCTATCACAAGAGCATGGGTTTCATGAAATAAGTTTTTGAGATACAACGAAGAAATCTTCTTTGTGATGCTCTAATCAACAAAGAACAATTAATAACAAGTATGTACTAAAAAGTTTTATAATGTGAAATGATGTGAACTTTTTGAAGAAACTAACTCTTCAATCTTTATTATGAGAAAATTCTGAAGTTCTTAACTTCTTTCACCATCAACACATATATAACATAATGTATAAGCATTAGAGAACAACAGCAAAATAACCACCGTTGAGCAACGGAATAAAGCCAAAAAACCATTTCTGAAGCCTCTATGCGCCCGCATAAATATTTTATGCGCCCGCATTTTATTAAATTCTGTCTTTGAGGCTTGGAGGTCTGATGCGGGGCACAAAAGTCTTATGCGCCGCATCAGCGGGGACTTTTGCTCTTCTTTTGTGAAATACAACTCTGCATGCTTACTTTTTTTGATTATTAACTCACCTTTCCATGTAAATAATACAAGATTAAACTTGGATTATCATCAACATATACTCTAATAATCAACCTAGTCACGGGTTCAGCCCCAACGCATCACTATCAGCTTAGGCTTTGGTGAAGAGAGACCTCTAATATGGTATCAGAGCTAACGTGATATAAAGGTCACGAATTCGAATCTCATCCACCCCTCCTTACAATATTCATATGCCTCAACCATCAGAAGTGTTTGCAAATTATTCCACAGCTCTTTTAATCCTGTTTTCTTGTTGCTGCAGCGTGCAACTATTATCCTACGATATTATCTTGATGAAGCTGCAGCCTGTAACTATGAAAATAACTAACATCCTACAAAAGTTAATTATCAAATGGGATATTGTTAATATAGATCCACATGTAAGATATTAGAACTAAACTTCAACATGTCTGAGATTATAAACAAACTACGTACTGGCCTTAGCAAGGCGTATATCTAACAAGAACCAAACAAAAAACTTCAACGTGTCTGGATATATCGTTCAGAATAGGATCTTATAAACCAGTCCAATATTACTTTATGCAAGCCCAAATCTCTTTGTAAGTCTGTAAAGGAATACAGGAATATGGAGCTGTACAGTGTGCAATGCAAGAGATAATTTTATTATATATATGTATGATACTCGGCATGCATACAATAAAACTTTTGGTATATAAATTTTATAAGCATGCTGCATCATTGTGGCACAATATGCATATTATAATTCTAGTCCTCAATGGCCTGAGTTGTTCTGAAGTATAAAGGCTTGTAGTACAACCTACACTCGATAAATTGTAAAGGCGCTTATTATTTCAAAACTCAAGTAACAACTTTCGGCAAACTAACGTTACCAGTACGGTGTTGAGACAGTTGTCTTCCATGGAAAATAGGCTACACTACACAGCCTTGAATTAATACATAGCTAAAACACAAAACTGCTGTCATAAGCCTCAGAATTACAGCAAATAAGTGATATGATTAACTACTGGCCTTTGTTCCAAACCCATATGGCTCGGGCATCAATCAGCTTTTGCACAAGTTCTCCTCGAATTTGAAGGCCAATAACGTTGACACCACCATAAGTGTCTGCTCAATAATCGACGTACACTAGAGGGTCTGCCCCATATCTGACAAGAGCATTTGCAACTTCTTGTTCATTTGGTAATTGATTAACTCAAATACTACAGGATTTGCACCATAGCTCATAAAAGAGCTGCACCATCGAATGACTCACAGCTCTGCATATTATTCTTGCTGAAATTACAACTGGTTTTTTTCCACAAGTGGCCTAAGGTATCCATTATCACAGTTATTACAGTAATAGTTAAATTAGAGGAAAGTAAAAGAGACTACTTTCTCTCTTTCTGTTATGAGTGTTTGCCAGGTTAGTTAATGAGCAAACTTGGACAAGTATATATAAGTCCGCAGAAAGCGTGTGTATTTCACTATCAATTACTGAAAATTCGAGGGATATTGTTGTGTTGCTGTGAAAACTATGAAGTTATAAAGGTGCTTTTGCGATATGATATGGTTCCGCATAAATCTGTTGACAGATATATATCAAGTCATGTCAAAGTTATAATCTACATTGCTAAAATGGAGAAAAACCTGGAAAATGCATGAAACAAAACTTCTCTTATACGGTTAAACATCGATCAGTATAATCTATTGACAGGTTGCATCAGATATTACAGACTTTTAGTAGCATCAATAGCATGTGCTTAATGTCATTTTGGAGAGATCATGGAAGTATGGAACTTTTTAATGATCTATTGATCTCCATTTTAATATGCCTTAGTAAAAGGATATTTTCTCGTGGTAGGACTAGGATGTTCAAATCTACGAAACGAATCAATATAGTTAAAGCACACAAGAGGAAACTTGTAAAAACTTTGAAATTATGATTACTATCAAGTCAAATGGAAGGAAGGAGTACTAGCAAGGAACTTCTTGTTTACAAATGACCTGGTAGTCTAATATACTTATGCTAGGTTAATGCTTCATAGCCAATGTTTTGAATGAATTATGATCAACTCAGTGTTCGAAAATGTGATTCAGTAGTCAGAAACTGTCATCCAGCAGATGATAATTAAGATCAGCTCGTGTTAGGAATTATAATTCAGTAATCAGAACCTGTCACTTCGGACAGAGGAAAATGGCAGTCTATTTGGTGCATTCACCCCAGACTGAATTTTCCTG